>APFE030515628.1:0-113163 GCA_000404065.3 Pinus taeda
AACATCATAATTTTTCCACAAATACTTTTACTATATTGCTCAGGAAAATATTACAATGATAGCATAGCTTCACTTGACTAAGAGCTCAGGATTACATGATGAGATAATGAGGATCTTAGAGGCTCCTTATATGTAAAAATGATATCATTACAGCCTCCAAGTGGAAAAACGGCTAGTTGGACTTGATCCTTGTAAAAAAAAAATGAACCCTTGACTACTGCTACACATGTCTCCAAAAAAAATTGACTTCCTTAATGGATGTGTTGGATGGACCAATCTTTGACTTCTAGTTGGTTTTGGACCACTAGAATATATTCAAAAATAATATTGTTGGAATTACCTCTTTCAAAATAACCACCTCTACCAAAAAAATTGATTTCCCTTGAGAAAATATTTTCCTTCTGGCCCAAATAAATTTTTGTGGGTCTTTTTTGCCTTGGAAATGAGACTTTTCTCCATTTTGAATTAGATCCCTTTTTTGGAAAGTGCACATTCCCTTTTTTATTATCTTTCCACTTGGAGAAAAAAAATATTTTCTCTCATTTTTATTTTTTAACTAATTTCTGGCTAATTATTTTGCCATATTTTTCCAAAAAATAAATAAAATGACTCTAGAGGGGATTAAACATATTTTTCCACCCTCCAAGTATGTCTAAATGGAAATTTTAGGAGTTGAGGTGTAAAATTAAATATGCATACCCCCTATAACCTCTATAGACAACACTTTTTTATATCAAATATTACATAGATATCCCATACAAAAGGGGAATTTTGACAATACATGACCTCTAGACTTAACCAACTTCCACGACACTTTACAAATGATCTATTAAGATAATTTACATAGAATCAATACACTAGTACTCACCTAATACCTGGCCATCGACGCCCACTCTAGATTTGTGGCATAGCTTAGGATAAAAGCTCTACCAATTATAAATGTTTAAAAACACAAATAATTGGTGTAGGAAAAAAAACTCCCTAGAGTGAGTTTTGTAAAAATAATAGGCTTACCTAGATGTTTTACATGGCTTTCTAAACATACTAGAATCATTTTTACATTAAAGCCCACAGGGCTGCAGAATTTAGATTACAACATGATGACCAGAAGTTGTAAGATGATGATCATAGTCTAAAGAAAAAAAAAATGATTGCTCTAAATTGTACTCTGCTCATGAGGTGGTTGACACACTAGTGATCAACAAGACTAAGACCATAAATGCATATAAGTGGAGCATACTTAAGTGTTAAGGACATATTAATACTTCAAACTAGGATAACCTTCAAATATCTAACTAAACCAAGTCTTGTAAAGGTGTTCTCTACCTTTGTATGGGTAGACAAGTAGTCAACCCTATTAGGTGTTTCCAACCGCCAAGGGGAGGTGGCATTTCCAAGGTCAACCCTATCCATAGGTGTTAGTGAGAATAGGTGGCAATGTAGGGAAAGGACTTCATGGCCAAGTGACATGGTTAGGGGACCAACTAATGAGAATCCACATCTTGAGTGTATAGATGAAATGGAGGGAGAAATCGTGGAGACATGAGTTACCCCTCTCAACCTTCTTTTTCCACACCTATGGTCCACCTTTTACTTCTTTTTATAATGTTCTTTATTGGTGCATATTGCAAACCTTTCTCTTTATGATATAGCATTTATTTACCTCCTTAAGATGAGATAATTTATCACTAATCAAGATTGGGACATGCAAGGGTTACTTTTGATGGTATGGAGCATCAAGTACTCAGGAACCGGGTGATGGCTAATGAGCGGGGTAGAGCTCATGTTAGGCATTTTTCCATGTGCTAACTTATGTCCTGGCCATCTTTTGCATTTTAATTTTAATTTTTTTTTCGTTGTGGCCATCTTATGATTTTTAATTCTTTTAGTTACATCCATCTCCAGGGAAAAAAAATTCAACTCAACCCAAGGATGTGGATTAGTGAGTGCCAAATCCCAATTAACCAATTACAGTTAACTCGAAGAATGGAGATAATATCAAGGAAATTATGTGACATGGAAAATGTTAAATATGGAAAGGGTAATGGACACTCTACTTCAATCCAAGTTTCCTAAATAGAGCCACTCCTATGTCGCTAAGGCGTAAGGTGAGGTCCCAATGGAATAGGGTTAAATATTAGCCCCCCTTGTAAGGTGAGAAACAAGTTTACATACTAAAATGCCCAAAAAATTAAGTAAAATCACTCAATTGTAAAATGGTCAAAGTACCTATATATTGCGTGGTAGCCCACCGTCTTCCAAGAGGAATGGAAGATGGTGAGAGGTGCATGAATGGTGCATATGGTGGAGGAAATTGGCATATCATCATCAACAAGCAATTGTTTAGGGCTGCTAGCTAGCTGGTTGTACAAGATAGAAAAAAATGTTTATGCCTATGTGGTTACCCATTTGGCGGATAATAAGAACCATAAAATATACCGTTGTGAATTTATCATTATTTATGAAGTACTTGATTTCTTTTTCCATTTAATTCTTTTATATATATACAATGGGTAGGCAAGTTGGTAAAGAAGGGGAGATGATATTCCTCTACTAGAATTCAAATCCCCTCAAGTACTTTTTAGCCCCTTGTGGTGTGCTATTGATATGCATGTTAGCCCCTTGTGATGTGCTATCACTATGCATGTTAGCCCCTTGTGGTGTGCCATCGCTCTGCATAGTGCACCAACTTCCAACAAGGGTCATTTTAAAAAAAAAAAACTCTATTATATTCTTAAGCAAAAACATTACATTGGGTTTTTTTACTTATCAAGGAACTTTTTTATTATATTATTAAGTAGAAACATTCCATTGGGTTTTTTTACTTATCAAGGAAACTTATTTTATGCTTGAAGCCTTTAACCTTTTTAAAAATTACTCTATTAGTAAGTAGAAACAATACATTTTGTTTTGTGACTTTCCAAGGAACCTTTTTTATACTCAACGCCCTTATTATTGTTGTTGCTACAAGCAGCCTATCAATGTTCTTGAACAAAAAAATCCTAAATGCTTTGAAAATTTATGAGAACATATATTGAATTCTCCCACACAAATTAGCATATTGGAAGGAAGATATATCCTACAATACTTGCACTCCACTCCAAAGGCACACATGTCGAGCTCCAAGGTGAAGTCATAAATTACAAAGAGCTGATATAGCTACACAAGATGTGTCAACACTCCTCTATCACAAGCCCATATAGACTCCATCACTCTTCTTTAGCCATGTACTCCATTAGGTCTATTCATACCAAGCATCCTTAAAACAAATCCAAGAATCCATATTAGAAGCCAAACTATCCCACTCTATCTAGGGCTCGATGCCCTCCTTCAAGATGTGCAACGCTCCTCCTCCTAAGTAGGGTGTCCTTCAAGAAAGAAAACCTCTCCATGTGGCCATCATGAAGGACATCCCCTAAGCTATTAAGAGAACTCCCAACACCCAAAGGAATCTTGAATATCAAGCAAGTTCCCAATCAAGGTTAGACAACCACTAAGTAAGCTACATCCAAGGTGCAAATCCGTCATAAACGATCTCTCATGTGCCAATTCATTTAAAACCATATGTAGTGAAACATACACCATGAACCCTAAATCTTCTAAATCACCACCAAAATATGGTGTAAACACTTTCAAGTAACCCAAAAGCTAACAAGGTCCAATCCTTGATTTGGATGTTACATGTTCCAATGAACTCAACAATATCACAATAGATTTATTAATAAATCTAGTGAAACCTTCCTGGGCATATTGTTATAGACATATTTGGGCATTTCAACCCCAATCTTATATGTCGATAAACTAGGTCTCTTCGACCCCTAAAATATTTGTTTCATACCCTAAAAGAACATGGTCATCTGATTACATCATTCCCCAAAAGTTCCACCTGAAAAACCATCCAGAAATGGCCTAAACTGAACCATACTGACTGTTACACTGGCCAGGTGTGATGCATACTGAGTGGTGCACTACTCAGGTGCGATGCATACTGATTAGGCCTTATGTAGGGTGCGATGGGTGAGGATGGACAAATTTCCGAGACATTTTGCGAAGTGGATGCTCATGGGATCTTCTAGAAACTTCTCCTATGACACTTGCCTCTCTGAATTCGCCTAGGGATGAGTAAGAGATCCAAGAAATCTCCAAGTGGAACCAAATGCAACAAATGGAATGACACTAATCAAAACCCCATAGATGACTCACACCCTTGCACACATCTATAAATGGATCCCTCATCTAAGAGATCTAGAGGCTGGAATTTTGTGAATTGCAAGGAAGTGTTGATAGTTTGTACTTGAGGAGATTGTTGGTGTGATCTTGCTATATCATAAGGTGAAGAGGGATTGACGCTGGGAGGATGATGCTGGATCAGATCACTGAGTTGTAATTCTCCCTTCTATTTAATAAAGTTCTTCAAGTTTTCTTCCATATGATTGTGCAATTGTGAATGTTATCATTTGTGAATGCTATTGTATGTTCATTACATATCTGATTCGGTAATGTTTATGATATAATAGATCAAGATGCTTTGACGGTTCTTTGTTACTATGTTTCTACAGGTACTCTCCAAGCGGGATAAGTACAGGGAGGAGTTGCAAGCTCTGTTAAGGGGGAGAGAGATCAAGCAAGGGATTAAGCAGAAGTTCCAGGTTGGTTCCATTGTCTTTCTCTTATCTATTATACATAGAAGAAATCGTGAATTGCTTTAATCTGTTGTTTCTAGGGTAGCTGCCAAACCTAGAGGGCTAGTCGTTCGAAAAGACACTAGTTTTCCCGGAAACAAATTGGCGACTCCGCTAGGGAACGAATAGATGTTTGTTTGTTTTTATTGTTTATTTTATAAACTATAGATAGAACCTGAAGTTAGCCAGGTAGCCTTCGAATTGCTCTTGCTCTACAATTGCATAGTAGATGAATGCTGCTTCAGTCAATCTCTGGTTTAGTTTATGAATTAAACACTTGACTTACAAACATTCTATATGCCCTTTTGGTAGCTCAGTAACCTCTCAAGACATTCCTCTGTACTTTTCTCTTTACTGTCCATCATAGCTCAACTTAACTCACTGAAAACAGCTGCACATCTAAGCCAAAACCCACTTCAGTTGCACTCCCTGGTCCATCACACTGTCTGTCACTGTAACCCAGTATGCATCGCACCTCCCGAGTGTGTAAAGTGCGATGCATCCCTGTTTTTGTGAAGCCCAGGTGCGATGACTTACTAAACCTATTTCCATTCTAAAAATTGGGGGTTTTTTGTCCTTGTTTTCAGTCTTCTTTAGTTGTTTTTGCTGCTTATGAACAGTACCTCATTACTGAAACCTCCTTGCATCACATAGATCAACCTCCCTTGGATTAGGATTAGTAAATGTTTTTATGTATTTGTCCATTATTTACAATCCTTTGTCGAAAATTTTCTTAGATCAATCTGTTGCTTTGGTACAAAAAGTGTCGTAACTGTCGTTTTGTGTCAAAAAGAGAAGTGTCATGGATTGTTCTTTCCTTGGATAGTCGATTGAACTTTTCGTCATGTATTTGGTTTGATTTTTTTATATTCGAAATGTCGAAAGCCTTTTTTATTTCGAAATTGAAAAGTGTCGTTTAGTCTTCCTTTCTATTTTGAAAAAGAAATTGTCGAAAATGTCATTTTGAAAGAAACTTTTCAGATCTCTGCTGCATTTAATTTTCCTTTTATGGCATTTTTTACGTTAAGGAGAACGAAAAACAAATACATGCATTTGCATTTGCATTTAGTTTGTGTGCGAAAAATGATTTAGGAAAATGCACTAGTGTGTGCTCTTTGCTCTTTGTTTGAAAGAATTGTAATCTTATTTCCCTAGTAGCTAGGATTTTCATTGCTTAAAATAAACAACGATTATTTATCATTATAGATTGCATTCTAGGAATTTCAAATAAACATCACGCGGTGAACCATTGAAAGGCAAACTTTTAAACAAGATCAACTCTAAAATAAATTTCAATGAACCTAACAACGCTTTGGAACTTAATGCAACACATATAGAGGTCTAGGCTAGAGACGTGTTCCGGCGTCGTAAAAACTCATAGCTATCGTTTTCATTGAAGGTTGGGTGATTCCTCCTCCTTGATACAACAAGTGCTAGCACGAACTTGTGCTCCCCGTACTGTCACGTATATATTGGGAGACCACAATAAGCTTATATCCTTTATCCATAGGAAGTCGAGTTTGTCGTCTTATTGATCGCAATGCACTAAACACGGCATTCGGAAAGATTGATTGTCATACATAAGTCCTTGGTAATTTCTCTTTAATTTATCACCAAGGTGTATATTGCATTTTTGTGATTGGTTTGGTTAGCCCTCTGCCTAGATTTTCCAGAGTAGTCACTTTTGTTCCTTTTCGACTCTTTAAAAAAAAGGTTCATCTGAGCACTTGTCACTTCAGGCTCATTAAAAATCGAAAGTGACTAGAGTCATCTTTAGCTTTTTCTCGACTCTTAAAAACTAAAAAAGCAAATTTGTGTCAAAGCGTCATTAAAATTAATTGAATTCGGAATAACATCCATGTTCCTTAGTTGATCTTGGGTTGAGATATATGGAAACAAATCTAGGGTCCACCAATCAAGGAATCCCTTTTGAGGGGAGTCCTAGTCCTTTTTCCTCTTGGGGAAATATTGGTGCTCCCTATATGGCCACATTGTCCCGCCCGGGAATTACCATTGGCCTACCAGTATGGTTGTTTAGTACCTCTGTGGTTCAAAATGTCATGATTTCTCCGCGATCGAATCAACCTCCAGTTGATATTGAAGTTGACCCTTCGCTCTCTTCTTCGTTTGTTTCTCCCTCCCCTTCTTCCTCTTCGCTTGGTCAAAGTAGTGGTACTAGTAACCAGGTGGCTAAGAAGAAGAAGAAGAAGCCAATTCAACAAGGGGGCAACCAAGCAACCATTGCTTTGAATGCGTCATCTAATGAAAATCCGTCCATTAAACTTCCCAAACCCAAATTTCCATGCATAATTTGTACAGGAGACCATTTTCATCGAGATTGTCCTTCTTTCCTCGGATCTTAGAACAATGGTCTTCCTATTCACACCATCCCGTGTCATCAACCTCTGGAGATCATGTTGGTAACACACCATCAACTAGTGATAGTAAAGTTCATGGACAGACGAGAAAGGTTAGATTTCCATGTAGGATATGTGAAGGGAACCATACCTTTCACCTTTGTCCCTATTTGGATGAAGCCAAAAGAGTGTTGGATAACTGTCCTGCTTCACCACAGTGACTTCCATCTGGTTACAAGAAACTCTCCCTAAATCCTTCACTATTGATAAACCGGCTGACCAAAATCAACCGTCGGTCGAAGCCACTCTCTCTAAAAGTGAATCCTATGAGTCTCCACTCGATCCAAATCAACAAGTCGAGGTAATGATTGACCCGATTTCACCTTCATCTAATCGTACCTTTCCAGAAGAGAGTGAAAATGATGTCGCTCAAGTTCTCTTTATTACTTCGGATTCTAACAAGCTTGGGGGCAATCCACCTGTTCCATCAAGACAGGAGGAAAATCCTCCAGTTCTCATAACTCAAGGGATTAATTCTCCCGTTTCTACAGTACCCCCTCCAAGTAGTGTACTCACTTCCTTTGATTGGAATCGACTGGTAGGATCCCACCTTCCTTCTTATGTGCCTTTCCAGATCATAGTACAAGTTTGTAAAATGATTGTATCTTGCACTAGTATAGATGAAGGTGCATCAGAGAGTATCCTTTCCTCAACTGCTTGGCAAGCGCTTGGTTCGCCACCGCTTGTGCCTGTTACACAGAATATGTTGGGATTTAACAGAGGAACCAATCAACCGTTAGGGATCCTTCCACAGTTACCTATCACTTTGGGAGGGAAAATGTTGGAAATAACACTGAGAGGGGGGGTGAATCAGTATTATCAAATCAGTAAAACTTTTTCATTTCCATACTTAGATACATATACGCTACTTCAGTTAAGCGAATCCGCGTGTATACGCAACTGTCTCTAAAGAAACTAGCATATATCCAGATTATTTATAAGTCAGATAATCCATTACATGTTGATCTTTAGCTAGTGCATCAGAACTTCATTGACCATATGAATAGTAAACAGAAGCAATAAACAGAACAGAAGCACACATGAACACCATGATATAAAGTGGAAACCCAATGTGGGTAAAAACCACCTGCTGCAATTTGTTTATATCTTCCTTTAATAAGACACTTCTTTTACAATGTGCTGGTGTAGTCCTTTACCAATACGTAGGCTGCAACCTGCAGAGAGCTACAACCCTCTCTCATTCTCTAGCTTCTCCTGGAAGGGAGCTACAACCCCCTCTTAGCTCTTGTACTAGCCAAGATACTAGTACGTAGGTGCTGGCCTACAGAAGGCTACAACCTTCTCTTCCTTCCTCCAGGTCCCACGATTCATCAATTTTCAGACTGGATACACTGAAGCACAACACTACAATCTGAAGGCCACGTTTCATCCAATTTTCATACTGGACCCATCAATATCATTGAAGCTCACAAACACTTAGCAACATCAACACCCAATAATGAGACCTTGTCAACAAAAATAGTCACCAGAACACAGAGCAGAACACTAAACTCTGCAACAATATTCAGAACCAACTGTATCATCAAAAATCACAGGTTAAATGGTATACGCTACTTGGACGAACCAAACCCGCGTACATACGCGCTTTTACCAAAGCCAACCCGCGTACAGATCTATAAATATTCAATCAAGACTTGCAGCTATCTCAAACTTAAGTTATACCCAGTTCAGAACATTACATGCATCAGTATACAGAGCATAATCAACCATATAGAGATAGTTCATTTCAAACCATTTGATCACGATCTATCCTTAGATCTTATTCTCCATCAACCGGTGAGATCCCTCCTTAGCTTGCATCATAACCCATATCCTGCATACTGGATCTCATACTCTATTAGATATTCAAGTATTTCTCGCACGCATTGCCTAATGATCTTCTTCTCCTTTTATAGTCTTAGGCCTTGTTCAATACCATGGTCCAAAACCATAACAAACCAATACCATGCACCCAATACTAAGGATCAACACATCTGACGAGGTATCATGGTCCAACACCATAGGCTCAAGTACCAAGGACTAACGGCCACGGACCAAAGGTAAGTTATCCAACATATACGCGCTTTTCCTCACATGGAAGTGCGTGCATACGCATACGCGACTTGGTAAAGTCTAACCCGCGTGTATACGCGGCTCGGTCATAATGAACCTGCGTATATGTATTTTCTCTTCTTCTTATAGTCTGATCATCAATTCCTTGTTGCTGACCTTCTGCACTATGATTTGTCATCTATGTGGTTTGCCATCAAGGACAACACTTATCTCATAATGCCAACAATCTCCCCCTTTGGACTTGATGGCAAAGCTAACTTGTCACACTTAGAACTATCCCATGCATTTAGTCACATCTGATATCTCTTCTGTAGATTCATCTAGTTATATGTAAGTGAGAAGATCTTCTATGAGAGGGTTGCCATCAAGTACAACATATGTATCATAATGCCAACAATGGGTTATGGGCAGAGTTTAGTGTTCTGCTCTGTGTTCTGGTGACTGTTTTTGTTGACAAGGTCTCAGTATTGGGTGTTGATGTTGCTAAGTGTTTGTGAGCTTCAATGATATTGATGGGTCCAGTATGAAAATTGGATGAAAGCCTTCATATTGTAGTGTTGTGCTTCAGTGTATGCAGTCTGAAAATTGATGAATCATGGTACCTGGAGGAAGGAAGAGAAGGTTGTAGCCTTCTGTAGGCCAGCACCTACGTACTAGTATCTTGGCTAGTACAAGAGCTAAAGAGGGGGTTGTAGCTCCCTTCCAGGAAAAGCTGGAGAACGAGAGAGGTTTGTAGCTCTCTGCAGGTTGCAGCCTGCGTACTGGTAAAGGACTGCACCAGTACATTGTAAAAGAAGTTTCTTATTAAAGGAAGATAGTTCGAGCACTTGTCTTTTTCGGCTCGTTAAAGTGATCGGAAAATTCATCCATTTTGTATTATTTTATCCTTTTTCGGACTTAAGGGATTATTCTACAAAAAATAGTTGTTGGAGTTTTCTTTTCGTCCCTTTTCAAACTCTCTAAACATGAAAAGGACCGAGGTATCCTTGTCATTAAACTCGTTAAAACAATAGCGACAAACTCGTGCATTCTAGACGAGACAAAGTTTCCTTTTTTGTCCCTTTTCAAACTCTCTAAATGTGAAAAGGACCGAGTTATCCTTGTCCTTAAACTTGTTAAAACAATAGTGACAAACTTGTCCATTCTAGACAAGAACGAGTTTCATTGTCGCTAGACTCGTTAAAACATAGCGACAGGTTTGCTCGAAGGGCAAATTATAGAACAAGCATATGTTATCCTCCTCAATATTGACAAAAATAAAGAGGTGTTGGTCAACAATGATTGGGGAAAAAGGGAAGAAAACTTGAAAAAAATTATGGTGGGAGGTCACTCTTGAACATTACACTTTCACTCCATCACCATTATTGAGTCGGGTTGGGTATTCTGTTCACCGGTCATCTCACCATTGGTCTTCCACACCATCCATCTGTTGGGGTTAACGCTACCAATCCATCTCAGTGTCGCCAATATGTTCGAGAGAAGTCATTCAGTTGAGAAACCACAATCCATTTAATGCCTCATCCACTGCAATACCTTCAAACCTTCATTTTTCATGACCGCCATTCCTGAACCTTGTGTCGTCAAATCATTTTCACCTCCAGAAAATCATTTGCTTCATTTCGTGTCGTAGATGTGGGATACATTAAGGCCCTCCTATGATGGGTCACTTCTTGTGGACATCAACTCATTATCCAAGAAGATGACTTAGAAACAACCCTTTCAGTACTTTGAAGCTTGCATGCCTCAATGGCAAGTTTCTCACTTCCGGCGATAGGTTGACATCAATGGCCTTCGACCGAAATATTTCGTGTGGTGTTCGACATCAGATCATATACTCACACCACATGAATTGTACTGCAGTCTCTTAAGGGTCATTATCATTATCGGTGATTCCTCTCACGTCTGTTAATAGCTCACATTATTGGCTGGTAATCAGGCGATGTCTTTCCATGTTTGACTTCAGATGATCTCTTCACATGGATTGACTTGTACATTGGGCGAAGATTGAACGAGTTTGAAGATCCCGAATCTAGTTTCATCCATCCAGGCTGCGATATATTCAGGGATATAAAGACATCAAATGTACAAAGAAGCTGCACAGATGGTCATCCAAGCCAAGGATGATGACTCTACACCTGAAGAATCACTAGTTTGCATCTGCAGATGACTATCTAATCTATGTACATGAAATGAATTTATAAAGTTGAGCATGGGAATGCTCGCCTCAGCTAGATCATGAAAATTATATTATGATGATGTATTGTATTGTATCTTATACAGGTCACCTTCCAATTCGAAACCTCGGATTCTCATGATAAAGCATTTCACCCAACATCAAGATTTACAACTTCATGGCTTAGGGGGCAAAACTGTTATTAGAACATATTTGGCACTTCAACCCCAATCTTATATGTCAATAAACTAGGGCTCTTCAACCCCTAAAAGAGTTGTTTCATACCCTAAAAGAACATGGTCATCTGATTACATCATTCCCCAAAAGTTCCACCTGAAAAACCATCCAGAAATGGCCTAAACTAAACCATACTGACTGCTACACTGGCCAGATGTGATGCATACTGAGTGGTACACTGCTCAGGTGCAATGCATATTGATTAGGCCTTCTGTAGGCTACGATGGGTGAGGATGGACAAATGTCTGAGACAATTTTCTAAGTGGATGCTCATGGGATCTTCTAGAAACTTCTCCTATGACACTTGTCTATCTGAATTCGCCCAGGGATGAGTAAGAGATCCAAGAAATCTCCAAGTGGAACCAAATGCAACAAGTGGAATGACACTAATCAAAACCCCAGAGATGACTCACACCCTTGCATACATCTATAAATGGATCCCTCATCTAAGAGATCTAGAGGCTGGGATTTTGTGAATTGCAAGGAGGTGCTGATAGGTTGTACTTGAGGAGAGAGCATTGTATTGTTGGTGTGATCTTGCTATTTCATGAGGTGAAGAGGGATTGACGCTGGGAGGATGATGTTGGATCAGACAACTGAGTTGTAATTCTCCCTTCTATTTAATAAAGTTCTTCAAGTTTTATTCCATATGATTGTGCAGTTGTGAATGTTATCATTTGTGAATGTTATTGTATGTTCATTAGATATCTGATTCGGTAATGTTTATGATATAATAGATCAAGATGCTTCGATGGTTCTTTCTTACTGTGTTTCTACAGGTACTCTCCAAGCGGTATAAGTACGGGGAGGAGTTGCAAGCTCTATCAAGGGGGAGAGAGATCAAGCAAGTTATTAAGCAGAAGTTCCAAGCTGGTTCCATTGTCTTTCTCTTATCTATTATACATAGAAGAAATCGTGAATTTCTTTAATCTGTTATTTCTAGGGTAGCTGCCAAACCTAGAGGGCTAGTCGTTCGAAAAGACACTAGTTTTCCCAGAAACACATCTTCCAAAAAATGACTTTACTTTGCAAGACTTGGGGAAAAAATGATTGTGACCAAGTGCCTCTAGTTTCATTAGCATAGGGAAATTGAAAGGATCATTGTGAACATTTTTATTCTCCTCACCAACACATTTGACTATAACGGAAGAACTTGAGCATCTATCCCACTTTGAAGGATTTAATTCAACATAGAAACTATTTTGGTCCCTGTTACAGATCCATTTAGGCACATCAACCCCAACTTACAGATCGATACTATTAGGGCCCATCAACCCCTAATGCAGTTGTTACATACCCTAAAGAAGTTGAATATCAGAATGCCTCACTTCCGAAGAAGTTTCATCACTGAAAACATCCAAAAGTTGCCTCTAAGAAGATCAGCACAGGTAGGCCTTCATTAGGGTGCGTTGCAATACAAACCATACACTGTTAGGGTGCTATGCAGCACACTTGGTCCCTCTTTGGCCTGTGCTAGGTGAATTTGAGCAAAGTTCTGTGAGGGTTTGAAGATTCCTTATCCATTGGAAACCTCTACAAGTTTCTCAATGCCACCTACTCCCTTGAGTTCACATTTTGATGAGGAAGGGAGTTAAGGAACATCAATCCCCTACCCCTTCTTCCATGGAACTGATTTCTAAATTTAAAAAGGCTTTCATTATCACCATTGATGGTATAACCTCCTTCACTCACCTATTAAAAGACCACTCATCTAAGTGATCAAGGGGGCTAAAGATTGTAGAGAGATGTTGTTGGTATGAGTTTTTAGCTTATTGAAAGTATTGTAATGATGTCAAAGTGTCTTGCTTGTTGTGAGGAGAGGATGGGATTGAACTGGAGGAATGGCGCTAAATCAGGCAAATTGGGTTGTAATTCTTCCTTTTACTAATATAGTATTCAAAGTTTTTTCCATATGCTTGTATTGTCTTTTGATGCTTTCATATGCTTATCATGTATCTGATTCCATGTTATTTTTAATCAATAGACCATTATCATATGCTTTGATGGGTTCTTGTTTTTGTCTGTGTGCAGGTACTTCTCAAGTGGCTTAAGTATGGGTAGGAGCAATGGAATCAGTCAAGGGAGATAAGGAACAAGTGGAAGCTACAAGTAGGTTATATGTTCTCTTATTTTATCTATTTTTTATAGGAAAAGTAGAGAATATTTTGTACTGTTGTTTCTAGATTGAGCTACTAGTCTAGAGGGTTAGGCGTTTGTCCAAGAACACTAAATTTTCCCAAAACAGTCCCAAACATCCAAATTCAAGAATTTGTCTTTGCATGATATGATGGGTCAATTTATCTCTTTTACACAAACCTTGCCTCCCAAAGAAATACTCCATTAGGCGTCTCAATCCTTCTACTTCCTCCCTTGCTCTACATAGATATTGTATGCCAAATATGTGAATCTTTGAGACTTTGTGAAGCCTTACCCAATAAATTCAACACACATAGAGTCAATACCTAGGAGGATTAGAAAAAAGTGCCCAGCTTTAGTCTTCTCCACCTCCCTAACTAAGGCTATTTTAGAAGCCAAAGGGATATCCTAAGTATCTAAGATTTGCTTTTTGAAGAAAATGACTTATTAGGGACTGAAAGTGAACTGTATAGTCCTTATTACATATTATTATGCTTGTTAGTGCAACAAAATATATAACCTCTCCCTCCGGAAGTTTTTCCTCGGTCCCCCCCCTCCCTCAAGCTGCCCTCGACCTTCCCCCAAACCCTAACCCTCCTCCACAGCCCACTGCTCCGAAAGAGGCGAGGGTCTCAGCAAACCCTAAGCGCATGTCCTCCCGACCCTCGAAGAAACAAAGGTGCTTCAAGTCCAGGCCAGCAGACATTATTCTCCGTCTTGAAGAAGATATTCAGTGGGGGGATGTGATGGATTACACGAACAGAGTCTTGGTGGGACGTATCAAAGGCAGGAATTATACCGCGGACAGACTGAAAGCTTGGGCTACGAAGATTTGGGGACAATATTTGGCGGACATCCCTTTTGTCCAGACCTTCGTTCGCAAATGGTTTACACTGCGGTTTGCTAGCGCCGACCATACAAATTGGGTTCTCTCTTATTTTTGGCATTTCGAAAAAGCGCCAATACTCCTCAAGAGGTGGACACCACTCTTTGACCCGGAGACCAAACAAATTGGGGTCGGGCCGGTGTGGATTAGGCTCCCGGGGCTGCCCCTTCAGTACTGGCCAGAGGACATATTTCGAAAAATTGGGAACTCTCTGGGCACGTTCATGGAGTTTGATAAGTCTTACCAGACCACGGGAATGATGGCCTATGCTAGGATCCTTGTGCATTTAGACACCAAAGGTGGTCTACAAGAAAACATCATCATCCAATGGAGATATTTTTCGAGGAAACAGTTGTTGGATTATGAAGGCATCCCCTACCGATGCAGGAGGTGTCATCTGGTGGGTCATCTCTACAAAGACTATCCCCTCCTCAAGAAGCATAAGCAGGATATCCAAGAGTAAGATCAAGACCCGGTGATCGAGCAATCCCATCCTCAGGCAGCAATGACTCAAATGGCGGAGCAAAATAAAACTTCGGATACAGTGGAGGCGCCGCTTGTACCTGCTTTGAAGAAAAGAGGCAAGAACCCTATCAGGCCTCCCTCGCCTCCTCTGACATGCTCCAAGGCAGCAAAAGGCAACATCTTCTCCTCGGGTATGTCTCTATCTTCTGATGCCTTTGTTTCACATCTTTCTTCATATTTATTATCACTCTCCTCCTAGTTGCCTCCTTCGATTTTGATTCCCCCCCCCCCCCCCCTTGCTCTCCCCTGACCCTGCTTCTGAATCTCGGCTCCCTCCCCTCCCCCATCGGACAAGACATCTTACATGTCTTGCTCCCTCCTAACGTCGTCGCCCATATACACCTCATGCTCTCTCTCTTCTACCCCAATTTCCTCCCTTCCGCCTCCTTCCCCCTCGGTAAATTCAACTCTGAGGTATACTACCCGCTCCATAGCCAAGCAGAGAGAGCCAGATGCCATAGGGCTGGATGTTGTTCCTCCCTTTCTCTCCCTCGAACTCAGAAGAGGCAAACCATCCAACCTTAACAAGGCAAAAGAAAAAGCAGGCGATGAGGTGGTCCAAGTTAAGCAGCAAACCATTGAAAGGGTACTTAGAGAAAAGGACACCCTTCCACCCCCTCCTCCATGAAGCTTCTGTCTTTCAACTGCAGAGGGTTGGCTAGCCTTGAGAAAAAGTTAGCCTTGAAGCGACTTTTATTATCTGAACTGGTTGATGTTATCCTTTTACAAGAAACCCTAAGCAAGGCGGAATCGGTCATTCCCCTTCTGCACGCATGGTTGTCAGGCTGGACTTTCCATGCTCTAGACGTCTCGAGCCGTTCTGGGGGGTCTCAACAAGGTTTAAGAACAAATCCATTGTCCTGAAGAACATCTAGGGTGGTGGGGGGTTCTTGGGTGCGGATATCTACTCTAAGGACCTGGAGGACGAGATGAGGATCATAAATGTCTACGGACCCTGCCACAACAGGGAGTCCTTCTGGCGAAGGCTCCTTAGCTCTTCTCTCCTCCAAGCTGATAATGTGATCCTAGGCGGGGACCTGAACTTCTCTCTGGGCTACATGGAATCATGGGGCCACATGGCGCAGATAGACCCGTCATCTGATTTCTTCGAGCAACTGTTAGAGGATCACTACTGGATTGATATCCCTTCTGCCAGGATTTAGCACACCTAGAAAAACAACCGAACTGGCAGCGAAAGCCTGGCCAGGAGATTGGATCAATTCATTATTAAGGAGGATTTCCACATCAATCATTCCCAGTCCAGGAAATGGGTAGGCAGCGGGGGAATCTCGGACCATCGTCCTATCTACCTAGAAGTGGGTGATCGATCCCACAAGATCTTTGTCCCCTTCAAATTCAATTCTACCTGGCTTCGGGACCCCTCCTACATCAAGCTCGTCTCGGACTTTTGGAAATCCCATCCAATCTCTGAGGAGGAGGATCCAGCAAAAGGCTTTGTCAATAATCTCAAATAAATTAAGGGCTTATCCAGAGATTGGGCGCACAAGAAAAGGGAACATGAAGACTTAATCTTAATCCAAGCAGAGCAGGCCATTGCAGAACTTGAAGATCAATTGGAGGGTACCTTCACCTCTATGGAACAAAAAGAACATTATGAATGCTTAACCAAGTAGAGGATTCAAGTCCTCAAGGATAGAGAAGCAAGCTGGTGCCTAAGAAGTCGAGCGATTTGGCTCAAGGAGGGAGATGAAAACACAAAGTTCTATCACCACTTTGCCAATGGGAAGAGAGCCATCAACACCATCTGGGAGCTTCAAAATTATCAGGGGCATTAGCTTAGTAGCTCTAGAGAGCTCGCTTCTTTAGCCACCT
Source organism: Pinus taeda (assembly GCA_000404065.3). Classification (NCBI taxonomy): domain Eukaryota; kingdom Viridiplantae; phylum Streptophyta; class Pinopsida; order Pinales; family Pinaceae; genus Pinus; species Pinus taeda. The sequence continues at coordinate 16,963 of APFE030515628.1, forward strand.
TACACTTCAAGAATATATACGCGGCCCCGAGGGAAGCCAACATGCTAGAAATCATGCGTGTGGCTGAGCTTTTCCCCAGGTTTGTGGATGCAGAGGAAGGGGAGGAGTTAATCAAGGAGGTAACACTGGGGGAGCTGGAGGCTACCATCCAAGGCTTCCAAAGAGATAAGAGCCCGGGACCCGATCGCTGGCCCATAGAATTCTACCTAGCTTTCTTTGACACCTTGGGTCTGGATCTACTTAAGGTGGTGGAGCACTGCCGCCTTTCCGAAAGAATGTCCCCGACTATCAAATCCACATTCATTGCTCTCATCCCCAAATCCAACAAGCTCGCCTCCTTTAATGACTTTCGGCCCATCTAGTTGTGCAACTACCTTTACAAGATCATAGCTAAAATCCTAGCCAACAGACTCAAGCCCATTCTCTCGGCTCACATCTCCTCTGAACAATTCGGTTTCCTTCAGCATCGCCAGATACATGAAGCTATTGGAACAGCCCAAGAACTCCTCCACTCGATGCACTGTCAGAACCTGAAAAGGATGATCTTAAAGGTGGATCTGTCTAAGGCTTTTGATAGCGCAAACTAGCTCTATATCCACCTACTCCTTACTCATCTGGGCTTCCCTTACATGTACATCAAATGGATTATGAGTTGTATTACTGATGTTTCATATAGTATCCTTCTCAATGGAGCTCCCACTCCATTTTTCTCGGCCGAGAGGGGTCTTAGGCAGGGATGCCCCTTCTCAGCCCTGTTATTCCTTCTTATCATGGAGGGACTCAGCAGATCGATAGGGGCCAAACACAGAAGGGACAGGATAGTGGGGATAAAAATCATGGACAATTGCTTTCTTACCCACCTACTGTTTGTGGATGACATGCTCATCTTCTTGAAAGGTAGTATTGGAGACACCATAGCTTTACAGTATGTTTTTGATCTTTTTCAGAAGGCAACAGGTATGATCATTAACCTTAGTTTGTAGGTTTCTGTGGAGTGGTTTTTGAGAAGTTGAATTCGGATGATCCACAGTGTTTTCCATTCTTTTGTCGACGTTTCGAGCCTATACCAAGACTCATCATCAGGACTTGCTTGTACAGAGAAGGGAAAAGCGAGAAATAACTAAGGTTAAGTAGGGTTATGGGTATAAGGCGATTTTTATTGTTTAATCATATTTACTTATTTATTTAATATTAATGTCTTTATGTTATTATACTTATTTATCTATACATGTTATTATTGTTTATTCTTTTGTTGGCTTGTTTATTTATGTTTATATATTATCCTTATATATTTTATTGTTTATTGTTTATTGTTGGTATTAAATTCTATTATATTTTATTTAGTCTGTATATATTTCTTTGAAATCAATTTTAAGAGTTTTTATAATTATATGTATATGAATATGTACTTATTTATTTATTTTTATTATATTGTATTTTTTTATAATTGTCTAATTATATTTAATTTAATTTTTTATTTGTATTAATATAAGCGTATATTTCATTTTTATTTTGTCTCATTCTTATAATTGTGTCAATTTATTATCATGATTGAATTAATTTTCATGGTATTATTTTTAGTTTCCATGTTAAATATGTCATGTTTTATTATTAATTTCTACTACTACCTCCATGATATACATATTTGTTTGAAAGTTTTCATGTTGATATAATTGTTATCTATTTATGCTATTATTCTTATTCTTTACTGTTTATTAATTAATTGGTTATATATTTGGATATATATGTATTTATTTGATTTGTATTAATTTATTTATTTCTTAATATATTTAATCTGCACATATTGAATTATAATATATGTATCTATGTGTTTTTTATTTATTATTATTATATTCAATTTTTATAATTGTTATAATTTTAATTTAATTTTCATTTTTATTCATTAAATTAATTTAAGAGTCTATATCATTATATTATTTATTTGCTTCTTATAATTACAATAATCTATTAATATAATTTATTTTTATTATTTTTACATTATATTATTATAATAGAATTAATTGTATAGTATTAACCAATTAATTAAATTATTTTATTGTATTATTTATTTTATTTTTATTTCAAAGGTATGCAAGGGTTTTGAGCTAAGGGTGAAGGTCTGATTTATAGAGAATCTAGATTCTATTGCTATTGAGGAACCAACAAGATGTAAGGGCTAGAATTTTTAAGGACATAAGGAGATAGGATGGGTTAGGGGAAAGCAAGACAGGGAAAGAGGGTGGGGGGAAAGGGAAGGGGGACAGAAGACGGGGGGAAGGGCTGGAAAGCTTACTCAATGGGGGAGAGCAGAGGATTCTAGTTCTTACTAATTTGCAAGCCTCCATCTCTATTAAGGTTCCGAGGGTGTTTAATAATCTCAATGGCCTCACGCACCTTATGTTTGAAGTGATCTTTTTCATTTGCAATAACTTTAGTGTCCTCAAGGCATATATGATGGTTAGTCTTACCAGCATGTTCAGCTAAGGCTAAAGAGCGAGTTCTTTCTTTACAGATGTCAGCACTATGTTCCTTGAATCTAATCTTTACAGACCTGCCAGTTTCTCCTATATATGGTTCTCCACAAGAGAAACTGATGATATACACACCTTTTTGTTGTAGTTGCTCTTGGTTGTCCTTGACAGATCTCATTCTTCGTTTGATGGTTGATAAGGGCATGAATGAAGTTTTTACATCTTTCTTTTTGAGAACTTTGGCCAGCTTGTCAGTGACACCTTGAGTGTATGGGAGGTAGGCATTAGAGGACATGGGGCTAATAGATTTGTTAGTATTGTTTCCGGACTTGGCTTTTTGTATGGATTTGCAGATGCTCTTGTTATTGTATCCCAGGTTGGCAAAAGTTGTTTTCAGGTACGTAATCTCTTCTTCAGCGTGGTGAGCATCTAAGATTCTACAAGCTCTAGTGAAGAGGGTTTGCAACACACCCATCTTTTGGGCTGGATGGTGATTCGAATTGGCATGGAGGTAGTTATCAGTATGAGCCTTTTTCCTGAATACCTTATGACCTATGGAACCATCCTCCTTTATTATGAGGAGAATGTCCAGGAACGGTATGCAATTATTCTCTTCTATCTCCATTGTGAACTTAATGTCATTTGATAAGCTATTGAGATGGTTCAAAAATTTATTAAGTTCATTATTACCATGAGGCCAATTGACGCTGGTGTCATCCACAAACCTGACCCAGTACTTAGGTTTTAAAGGGTATGAGTCAAGAGCCTTTTTCTCAAATTTTTCCATGTAGAGATTAGCAACAATCGGTGAAAGAGGTGATCCCATGGCAACACCTGAAGTCTGTTCAAATATCTCACCTTGGAAAGAGAAGAAGGTGGAGTGAAGACATACCTCAGCCAATTTAGCAGTTTGGGGGTTAGCCACATCTTTAACTACTTGTATAGCTTCCTCTAGAGGGATCTTAGTGAAGAGTTGGACTACGTCAAAACTGACAATTTTGTCTTCTGGGTCTAATTTTGTATCTTTAATGAACTTGACAAATTGATTGGAATCCTTAATGTGGGGTCTCCCAATATATGCTTGAAGGTACGGGGAGCACAAGTCTGTGTTAGCATTGTCTAATGCATAACTGTTTGGTGAGAGCATTCTGATATACTTGCCATACTATAGTGCCTCTGATATACCCTAGAGTACTGGAGAACCTACGATATACTTCCTTACTGGAATGTGATTTCATCCTCAGGATACAATGTAGGAAGTTAACGACAACTGCTAGGATTATAGATGCTAGAACACATCTCTAGCATAGACCTCTAAATGTTTGTGTTAAGTTCCAAATGCTCAGGTTAATTCAATAAAATTTAAATTTTTTCTTGAATTAGGTTTCAATTTTGGGCTCAAACGTTGTCACCTGAATCCTAGAATGCAACTATATGAAGAAAATAAAACCTTTCATTTCAATGAATTCTATACTAATGAGGGAACATAGTTCAAGAAATTATTGCATCAAACAAGAGAATGCATCAAACAATATGCCTCTACTAACTTTTCCAAATGAAAAATGCAAGAGAAAAATTAAAATTCACTTTCACTAATGAATATGAAATCTATTGAAAGAAACACTGACCTTCACTTCATTAAGATGCACTTTACTTATATGATGGTCTCTTTTATTTTTAGATGCTCACATCCAACTAAGCTTCAACTAAAGAAAAAACAAAGAGTTTGATTCAAAATATTCCTAATGCAAACAAGGCATCAATCAAAGTAACACCAAATTCAAAAGCACTCAATGAAAATGTCTTTCACTTTCTCTTTCAAATAGATAAGCAAATATACTTATTTCAGTTTGCAAACCAAACAATGTAACCTATATTTTATAAATGACTAAGATGGATTTCAATTGAAAGATGACCTAATACACATGAAAAAAAATTTCACACAAGACAAACCGAAACCAATGTATGTCAATGTTTCAAGTGATTTCACCAGATGAACAGACCTAATCATTCAACAAACCAAAGACCCGAAGACACTCACAAGCGACAAGTGACAACCAATTGAACTATAAACCCTAAAATAAATCCAATTGCACTCAAACACTTCAAAGTTCACAGGAGTAAGAATTTTCTAATAAAATGAGGTAATGAATCAAAACATTAACAAAATCCAGTCATGCAAGACAAAATAAGACCTTAGGGACTCATACACACTTGGGGTTGATAGAGAAACCCTATATTTTTACCAATATTAGGGTTTAGTGCAACCATTAAAGCCAAACTAGAACTGAATAGGGGATAAGCATGACCGTTTTAATAAAAGACGTGTTGGCAGTGTGACTGTCAGATCAAAAAGCACACTGGGCGAGGAATGAGGTAAAAAATAAAAATAATTTCGCAAACAATTCTAGACTGAGCACTCTAAGATAGAAACCACTGATTGTGAAGACCTATATCAACCCAAACTAACTGAGAACACGATGGTTGATCAAACTAATCAAGAGATCAGTTGAGAAAGGAGGATGAACAAGCTATAGCTTCCCCAGTTGAGTTGCCATTTCGTTGTGAAGGCAAATCCCCTTTGTAGATAGAGGAGATCCCTCTAGCCCAATGAGTGGGTCTAGAAACAAACTAAAAAAACTAACATACTACGTTTGAAAAATGTGGAAGGAAGGAGAAACCTACCTCGTTCTGATGCTAATCGCTCAATCCTTAGAGGTGGCTCGGAATATTTCGCTTCAAGCCTCGCTCCTTAGTTTTTCTTCATGTCTGGAAACCTACAAGGAAGATCAAAGTACTATGTAATATATGAGAGCATATATGGCATACATAAAACATAAACTACTTAACAAATCAAGGAACATTAAGGTAAGAGCATAAACATTTACACAACTATGGAAAGTGAACATGAGATGTATGCATTAATAAGCTAAAAAGGGAAGCATACAACCTATGCCTTGATGTTGGAGATCTCCTTTTGGTGGATGTCCAAGACCAAGAAAAGACTTTTCAAGCACTCCTTCTCCAAGCTAGAATGGGTAGCATGTAAGCATGATCTAAGCCTAGGGATGCAACAATCAATGACCAACCATTTGGGGATGGAAGTGAGTGAATTTATAGGAAGGGAGAAGGAGTTAGGGATCCAAAAAGGAGGGAGGAAGGTCCACATATCAAGGGGAAAACCCATGATGATAAGATGAAGAGGCCCAAATGAGAGAGCTTGACCATATCAACAACAACCAATATCTAGCTCGATGTTCCTGAAGGTTCTAGTGAGCGAAGCTTCTCCTCTAGTTTGGGAAAACTTGCTAGAAGAGGTTCAGCGCAAGTTTTCCTATGAAAACACCCACTGACAGCATGAGTGTATAATTGAGCAACCTGCCATCAACATGGGTAGGCAATGGAGAAAAATGCGCTGATGCCAAAAATTAGGTTTTTAGGCAGCCTTCTCCATAATGGATTCAGGGTAGTTTTCCTTTGATTCTTCAAGGAGGTTTTGGCCTATATATCATGATGGATATGTTGCACAGTAGTCAATGTTTTGGCACTTCACGATATGGTACGGGAAGTGAATAGGAGATATGACAAAATTTTGTGTAACAACTTCGTCCACTTCGTTGGTGATGTGGGCTTCTTATCTTCCCCTTTTGTTATTGTCCTTATTGAGCTTAGGACAATCTCTCTTGTAATTCCCATATTCTTGAAATCCATAGTAATCAAATTTTTCCATATTCTTCATTTTCCGAGGACCAAATTTTCCGAATTTTCTTTTTCTTTTTGTCATTGTAGCATATGCTTAATTTTTCTAATTTGATCCTACATCAGTTTTTTCCTTCAACCTAGTTTCTTCAATCTTGCCTAATGACCATATATCCTTGAATGGAGTAGCTTCCTTCTTCCCATAAATGCTTGATGTAAAGTTCCCCATACCTCTGGTAGTCCATTTATTACTACGGTAATCTCTTTGTCAAACATTATTTCTCCCAAATCTTGAAGTTGGTCCCTTATTTCAGATATTCTCATAAAGTATGAGGCTATTCATTCTTCTTTTGATATCCTTAGCTTGTAGATTTATTGCATTAATGACATAACTTATCCTGTAGTGCTTACGGAAAAAACTATACTAGTTTGTCATATATTTATTTTGAAGTTTTGAGTTTAGATACATATGGAATGAGGGGATCCTTGATGAATTATATGACAATCCTTTGAGCCCTTACTTCCCATTTCATAAACCTTGTAAGTGCTTGAGCATATTCTTTTGGAGGATAGATGATTGAGCCCTTAACATGTTCTATGACCTCATTTTCAATGAGATTTAGAACTGTCCTTTCCTTCCATGTAAGAAAGTTTGAAGCACCAACCAACTTGTTGCTTTCCTAATAAAAAGACATTTTGACAAATTCAGATGTAGACATAAATATACTTGTGAATATTGTTCTTCAAATTTCTACCTCCTTAAATTTTATGATGATATAGATAGCATAAAACTTCTCCTTGATGAAGATAGTTTGCTTCAAGAGTGATCCCTGGCTCCAAAGAGAGGGAGGTCACCATAGAACTTTTGATGATGATGAAAATGTCCTTGTTGATGATGATGACAACACCCTTGAGTAGGCTTCAAGTTATTTTTATTTGTAGATATCTTCAGCTTGAGTAGATGTAGGGACTTTTTGGTATATTTCTTTGATGTTGACTTGAGTATCCCAAGACTTCTTCTAGTGTAGACTTCTTCTTTGACTGATCTAGGGTTTTGACACTTCCTTTAATGATGATGTAGACCTTGACTTCAAAATTCTTTGAGGATGAGATGATATCATATATGCTTTGATGCCCTTTTATTATTGAATTATTGAGTGTCCCTTTTTGAGCTACCCTTCCTTGATATGTCACCTTAGCTCTAATACCATGTTGAGAAATATAGGGTAGAAATAAAAGGTTATTCCTCTAGCAATGATAACTTCTTGTGAATACTTTTTACTTCTTTAGATTAGGTTGTTATTTGAATTATATTATTAAAGTGTTATTCTTCATCAAATAACTACCAAACCATAAAAAATATTGAGACAAGAGACACACGATGTATGCGATCATCTAGGGATAAAACCTCTCCAAATTGAGAGGAAAACCCTAACAAATTATTCTTTTTGTAGAATCTCCAAGTGATGAATTCAAATACCAAGACCATTGACCTATTAACCTATTCAAGGCCAAGTCACAAGACCCTTCTTCACTACTTATTCTTCTTGAACAATTCAACACTAGTCAAACTGACTTCTAACACTACACATTTTGACTATTCTGAAATTTAAGCCTTCCTCCATAGTCTTGCAATTCTCGACTACCTGAACATTCTACAAGTTCACACGTGTGGGATGAATTATGGATCTTGATGGTGATTTATTTATTTGATTGGCATGAGGGCTTCTACATGTTACCTTGGTTATAAATAATGTTTGATTCGTGACCTTCTTGATGATTTCTTTAGTGAAGGATATGATACTACTGCAGAAACCCTAGTTTATTTAACAGGTGTGAGGATAATAGCCCAAAATAGTGCCAAAATACCTCAGTTTATGTTCCTCCTTTATTCGCTTGATGTTGAACCCTTTCTCTAGTGTTTCTTGCACTTCCTTCATTGTTTTAGATGTTGGATTGAATTGTTCTTCAAGAGATGTCAAATGCTCCTATATATAGTGGTTTTTCCATGCAAGGTAGGCTAACTTGATTATATGCCTAGGATGACATGCTATTCTAGAATCATCTTCATTTATTTTGAAGGCTGACTTTAGGGAGTTATTGTGACAAGGTATTAGAGGGTTTGTGACTCAAATAAATTCTCTTTTTACAATGTATGACATGACCAAATGGGTCTTCAATACTTGACATTGACTCAATAGGCTTTATTACTTGATGACCAATCCTAATAGCTCTCAATGGGAGATTTATCTATAAAAATAAGATTACTTGAGCATGAAACCCATGACTTAAGCATAAAATAAATAATTTTAGTTTTCTTCTTGACATAAATTACAAAAAGATCATGATTACACTTGTCCTTATGAAGATCGAACTTAGTTACATATTTCAACACCTAGAAGGGTGGTTTAGCCCTTGGGGGTCCTCTATCACCAGAGTGAAGTTAATAAAGTTTGGGTTTGTCAATTCCACTTCCTTAAGGTGATCTAGGAGGTTGAATCATATCATAGTAACTCCTTGTCACATGTTTAGCCCGACAGTCTGGTGAAAGTGGGTAGATATGGGAGGGTTGGTTACAAAGATAAAGACAATGTGGAGCATATCAGATTCAAACAGTTCTTAACTGGCTCCCAAATTTTTATTGGAAAAAATTATGGCATCGAGATCTACGAATGGAAAATTGAGAATTATGAATCTAAAGTGAAAGAATGTTGGGAAATTGAAGCAGTATTGAGAGAGAAGGTCCAACCATTTTTTTCCATACAATTCATGCATATAATTCAAGAAAAGGAAAAAGAAAATAAATGGCATATTTACTACCATCTTATTTAAACGGGGGCTCCAATAATCTACTTAGATTCAAGAAATAGGTTTCTTTCATGAATCACATTGAGTAAATGACCAAATCTATTGGAAAGTAAGGGAGAATGTAGAGTTTGGTGCAAACTTTCATTATTCAATCAAATCATTAGTGGGATACTTACTCAACCTGACTCTATACTTGGAAAATAACAAAAAAAAATTATCAAAAGGTTAGGAGGTCGTAAGTTATCAATACAAGCAAATATCCCAACATTGGAGGTCCTAAGTTATCAATTTATATCAATTTATACCATTTATTGGGAAAATAATCCAAAGTGTAGTATCCAAGGAAGGAATAAAGGTACATATGGCAAAGATCAAAGTAATCTTGGACTTAAAGCCTCAAGTTGATAAAAACCAGATCAAAATATTTTTGTGGCACACAAGATACTACAAGAAATTTATAAGGCATTACTCTGACATTACTTTTCCAATGGATGAATTATTGAATAAGGATGTTCCATATGTATGGACGACAAAATTCAAGGAATCATTCCAATTATTGAAGAAGAAGATTGTTCAGGAACCTATTTTAAAGTTTCATAACTAGTCGAAAAAATTGCATGTTCAAGTCAATGCTTCTATTGTATCAGTCAGGGTTGTCTTATAATAGTTGGATAAAGAGTCTATAGACCATCCTAATGTGTGTGCCAATTGAAATTTAAATAAGGCTAATAGAAATTACTTGAAAAGTGAAATAGAAGCACTCTCCATGATCTTTGCACTAAAAAAATTCTATCATTATCTCCTTGCTAACCCAACCATATTCTTTACAAATCACCAAGCACTAAGATATCTTGTTAATAAGCCAGACTATCAAGGAAGGATCTATCGATGGCTATTATTATTTCAATAATTTGAGTTTCAAGTTATTGTCCAACATGGTAAGAAGAATGTGGGGCTTAATCATCTGTCCCAACAAGAAATGGGGGAAGAATCAACATACTCGGAAGACGACATACCAGATGCTCACTTGTTTAAATTAGAATAAATTCCTTTATAGTTGACAGAAATCACACATTTTATACATGCATGGAAAGCACCTGATGGACTGACAAAGAAAAAAGAAAAATACCTTACCAATTAAAGTGGCACCATTTTCGCTAATAAATGGTCAATTATACAAACTAGGCCTAGATGAGATAGTCAGATGGTGTGCATTGGAACATGAAAGGGAATATATAATTAATGAAACCCATAAAGGAGTGGCATGCATAAATTATTAAGGTGACATAACTGCAAGGAAAATTTTACATACATGATTATGGTGGTTGAATATATTTCGAGACTATCAAGTACAAGTCCAAAAATGAGATGTATGTCAAATATCAGGTCGATCGTTAGCAATGAATCATATGCCACTACACTCAATTAACATGACACTACCTTTTGATATTTGGGCAATCAACTTTTTCAAACCATTTCACAAAAGAGCTAGATGGAAATAAGAAAAATATAATAGCAGTGGAGTATTTGACGAAGTGGGTGGAAGTCGAGCCAGTCGAGTCATGTACCAAAGAAGCAGTAGCTAAATTATTTATGAAAATATAGTAACTCAATTCGGCCACCCCTTAACTATAATTAGTGATATGGGCACTCATTTTATTAACACTACAATTTAAACATTGATGCAAAATTTCATGATTGATTATGGAAAAATAACTTCCTACCACCTATAGGTAAACGATGTTGTAGAACCATTCAATAAAAAATTGCATAAAGGAATTACCAAGATATGAAACCTCGATAGAGATAATTGGGACGATAAAATCCCATCTATATTGTGTGAATATTCTATGACATATAAGCAATTGACTAGGTTTACACCATTCAATTTGGTTTATGAGTAAGAGGTTGTTGTACCACTTCATTACATATCAAATACTACAATTGTGTCAACTATCCTAAAATATAATAAAAAAATAAAAAATGAATGATTCCATCAACTCTGATTCTTAGAATAAGATATACTCCATGCACTTAATTAGCAACAACTCAGTAAGAGTTAGTAAAATTCATGGCACGACAAAAATCTGTAGACCAAGAACTTCAAAGTCAAAGACTTATGTTTGTTTTATGACAATCGGGTGAAGGGAAAGCCTGCAAAATTAGAAATTGTATTGATTAGTCCCTTTGTTATCGAAGATATAGGTTCTTCAAGGGCTATAGAATTAAATATATTACAAGGGAGCTTATTTAAATCACTTTCCAATGGTGCTTGACTGAAAAAGTATAGCTCTTAATAAGCATTAACATGTGGCTAGTGAAAAAATCTATGAGGCACTAGTTACATGAGCTAGCTTGAAAAACACATTATGGAAATACAAGCTAACCAATTGCATATATAATTGTAAATTTCTATTTATTTATGTAATTAAAAGTTCCAAGTTAGAAAGTTACTAGAAGTAGTTATAAAATCTTGAGAAAATAATAGGTATACTAGCGAAACGAAACTTTAACAAGGACGGCTGCATAGCAGCTAGTCCCTGCAAAGCACATATGTGGCTTGCTCGCTTATGGGGGCGAAAAGCTGGGTTTCAGCGCTGAACTAGTCATAATGTGACTAGCGAGATATAAAGAATGACAAGCTGAAGTGTTTGGCGTTTTCTTTGGAGCCCTTTGTTCCGTAGCAGCCCTTTGTTTTCACATTCATTGTCATTTATCAAGGTAACCATTATATATCAAAGTCACTGACACATCGGAGTTACTGTCACTGACGAGGATATGTCAACGTTAGTTGGCATATAATAAAGCTCATTGTGATGACCATGTCTCTGTCCATACATCCTTAAGCAACCATGAATAATAGCAAGCTAACATCGAGCCTCATAGTAATGTGATGTCACTGTGATTGTAAAACCATAACTTATAGTGACAATGCATGAGAGAATGCAAAGATGTGAATCATAGTGATATGTATACAAAATATTATGAGTATAGTAATACAAACCAAATATGATGCAAGATATGAAATGCGATACCCTTGTCACATAGTCATCACCATAATGCGATCCTCATTGTGGGTATGATGCGGTCTTCACTGTGTTTGAAATGAGATCTTGATTGTGAAATAGATGCGGGCCTCAACGAAATTACGAGCGATTTTGAATCACAACAATATGTATGCAAGACAATACTATATTTATGCAAGCCAATACAACGTGCCATAGGTGTGAGTTAAATCTACGTGCCATAGGTGTGATTCAAAACTACGTGCCATAGATGCGAGTCAAAACTACATGCCACAAGTGCGAGTCAAAACAATGGAGTATAATATGCGGATCATACCATAACAACATTATATAAGTCACCACAAAGTAATAGATATAAAACGAATTGCTTTGAAAATTGAACGAGCCGTTGTTATATGCCACTGTAATATATGTAAATACGATCCACTATAATATTCACACAAATGTGAAATCAAACCATTGATCAGAGTAATGCATGCTTCTGTTATTAGATGCGAATTTTATGAAGAACGAGCCACAATTAGGTAACCAAAGGAACACATGTCCACATATGCAATAACCCGAATAACACTTGCAATGACATTTATATGTTGAATTCGAACATAACAACGTTTTTTATATTTCTCAAAAATGCAAGTACCCAAGTAACATTGCAAGGACATTTATAGGTTGAATGCGAACGTAGCCACGTTTCGTATATTTTGCATGCAAATATTTTATGGTCGACTCTCCATTGGATAGAGACATAACACGTGGCTTTGCATGCTTGCTTTCATGTCACCAACTTTATTGTAACAACCCAAAACAACTGCCTTCGGTCACGATTACAGATCTCTATGAAGATGACCTAGTGATCCAGAGCAATGAGAATGAAATCGTATTGCAAACTCATGCCGCAGATCCGGCCTGGAAGAAAGATTTCTCGCTAAGCCCGAAGGAGAGCAAGCAAATTAAACCCTATACTTATCTGCAGATGAGAGCATCAATCATCCTTCTGGTTATTTCATTCTGCCTGGTTTGTGTGCGCTAGTACAATTGGGGAACAAATTGCCTTTATTCTGATTTTGTATCTACCTGTCAACGGATCGACCCTGGATGATTTGTGGGAAAGCGCATGCAGGCCTTCTGCGAAGAAGAACAATAAATGGATAAGTGGTCTTCCAAGGGGCACCTGGGGTTTGAACCTCTAAATTTTTGCTTAGCAAAACAAATCTAGCAAAACAAATCCAGCCAAAGAAGCTAAATTAGGGAATTAAGGCGAAGGAGAAGAGGCAAATGAAGTGGCTCGAGTATACGTAATATTCCAGATGGGAGTGGAATTCCTCGGACAGTCCGTAGGCAGTATGGTCTTTCCAGGGGCGCGGCCTTGAACGCGGTTTTATGCCCATGATGTACCAGGGTTGTTTTAGTTCCTTGAGATTCAGTGGCTTGTGAAAACGTTTTCCGTGTTATGACTGCCTGCTAATTTTGTTTTTATTTATTTTGAACTATTTACCTTTCCTCAATTATAATATTTTTGTAGGTTTCCAGTTGATGAGAGGGGAACAACGAAATCAGTAGTAGAATATTTCCAAGAGACCTATGGTTTACAATATAGCATACTAGCTTGCCTTGTCTTCAAGTTGGAAACCAGCAAAGGCCAAACTATTTCCCCATGGAGGTAGGCAGATTTCTAATATCAGTTTCGACACCCGTGTACAAACCACCATACATGAATTATTCTTTCAAGCAGTTTGTTGCAATTTGATGGATTTTCTGAATTCATATATTCTGGCAGGTTTGCAAAATAGTCGAGGGCCAATGCTACTCTAAGCGGTTGAATGAACGGCAAATCACTGCCCTGTTGAAAGTAACATGCCAGCGTCCTAAAGACCGAGAGATGGATATCTTCCAGGGTTTTTTTTCTTTACTGCATTCCAACAATGCAGGCATTAGTTTTGTTTCTATGAAAGGGTTCCTTTGGTTGATATACTTTGACATCAAGAGATCTTTGTAGTTTATCACCCATAATATTTTAACCACACTGTGTTAGGCCTTCATTATGCAACAAGAAAAATGAAGAGATGGAATTTATTTTGATTTAGTCATGCTGTAGTATGATTGTTCTCAGGCATTTAATACTGTAGGTTGTTTTTTTGTAATTTGTTTGTTATTATAAAGTTTAGAAAGAGAATGGCATTTTTGTGACTTCAAAATAATTGCATAATATGTGGATTAGTTTGTTTGTAAGGTCGTAGGCTTATGTTTGTAGCCTTAATATCTGAAATCTTCATTATGTATGCAATCAGAGAATGATTGAGATGGTTGCTAAGATTAGAATGCTTATTTGCATACTGTTTATCACAATGCATATCATGAGGATCCTTATGCAAAGGAATTTGGTATCAAAATTAGTGACAGACTAGCCTCTGTTGAAGCTCGGATTTTGCCTCCACCTTGGGTAATCTCGAGCTGTTCAGTTTACACTAAGCTCCATTCTTTTGTTTCCTTGCTACCTGCTAATCTTGTTTTATGTTACAAAATTTATGTCATTTTTTTAAGCTATTATTTTTATGTGACTCGTCATACCATTACACTTGCAGCTGAAGTATATGTTTAATGTACTTTCTTGCACCATCAACGAAAGCATTTTTCTTGTTTGAAAAAAAATAATTTGATCCAACAGGGGTGTGCTCATGTATACTGCAAAATTTTACCAATTTCGTATCGCAGTTTCCAGATAAGTGCTGGAAACTGTCATCAAAATTTCAGATTACACATAATAAGCGTCCTACGCCTTTGTATTCATTTTTCGTTTCATTTTATAGATGCTTTCAGCATCTGTTTCTCTTGCTTGGCTACAATTGCCCTCTTGGCCTCGTTCCCCCGAAATCTTGGTGGGCATCGAGGGTACTCTCTCAGTTGGTTTCATCACCACTAACAGCACATTGATCACGACAAAGCTTGAGACTTGTCTATGTTTAATGTACTTTCTTGCACCATCAACGAAAGCATTTTTCCTGTTTGAAAAAAAATAATTTGATCCAACAAGGGTGTGCTCATGTATACTGCAAAATTTTACCAATTTTGTATCGCAGTTTCTAGATAAGTGAATTTTAGATTACACATAATAAGCGTTCTACGCCTTTGTATTCATTTTTCGTTTCATTTTATAGATGCTTTCAGCATCTGTTTCTCTTGCTTGGCTACAATTGCCCTCTTGGCCTCGTTCCCCCAAAATCTTGCTGGGCATCGAGGGTACTCTCTCAGTTGGTTTCATCACCACTAACAGCACATTGATCACGACAAAGCTTGAGAAGGGAGACGTGTTCGTGTTCCCCAAAGGCGTGTTCCCCAAAGGCCTTGTTCACTTGCAACTCAACATTGGCTTTGTCAACGCAGTGGCCATCTCTGGACTAAGCAGCCAGAATCCAGGAACTCAGCTGATGGCCATCGCATTGTTCGGGGCCTCTCCCCCTGTTGATGCCTCCGTTCTTGCCAGAGCTTTCCAGATCGATGCCAAGCTTGTCCACCATCTCCAAAACAAATTAAAGTCCTCCTCTTGATCTCATGACGACGTCACTTCTCGTTTACATCAATCATAATAGATTTAGTCTTTTGTTCAATTCAGTTCAGTTGGTATTTATATAAAAAATAAAACCTCTCTTACTCTCAGGGTGACGGAGTAATTATGCATGCCGAACGCTTATTAGCACAGCTATTTTCAATATTTAAGTAGAAAAAGTTATAATCTTGCCATTTTGAACTAAAATTGCAACTTCATCGTAGTTAATCTTTCCATTTTCCATTTGCGAAGGTGTGGACAATTTTGCTGTCTACATTGATGTTAATACAAAGGTAGTTTATGGTAAAATATTTAAATGAAAATACATACCTAGCCACTTCTTGTGTGTTTCAGGTGATTCAACAACGTCAAGGTAAGCTGCTACAGGGGATTCAACAACTTCAAGGTAAGCTGCTACACTGATTGAAAACTCCATGGTCTGGTAAGCTGCAGTGACAGTGACTGAAAATTCTATGGTCCCTGCTGCTACAGTGACTGAAGAGTCCATGTTGGATGCATGCCCCAGGGGACACTTCAGTTACCCACTCAAGGGTCCATGTTGGATGCATGCCCCGGGCGACGCTTCAGTTACCCATCGGTTGATCTTACAGAACAGACCCTCCACCTTTGGCTAGCAATAAAAAACAGATCGGAGAGAGACAAAAAATGTTAAGGCAAGCAAGATGATTTGCTTTCATTTTAAGGCAGGCAAGTAAAGTCGGTTGCTCTCATGCAAATTACAATTTTGACACAGCACGACAGGGATTGTTTGACACAGCAGGGCAATTTTGACACGGTAGGGCAGCCATGGTTTGACATAGCACAGATGACGTGTCCCCAGACTGTAATGTGAATTTCAACTTATACGCCATAAGTTTTATTAACATTAAATGTTGCAGATTAATGCTAAGGCAAAGATAACATTACTTCATGACGCTATTAGGTTGTTCTAATTACTTGTACTTCTCCCAATTTTTTCCTAACTTTTGAGGCTGTATACCTCGTTTTGAGGCCAAATAAGATGAAGATTTCGTTGATTGGTTAAAAGCATAAGAAAATAAAAAATATTGTATTGGTTGATGTGTCATTTCAAGAAACTTTGTTTTAAGTTAAAATACGTTTATTGATTATCGTGTCAAAGTAATGCTAGGGACTCAAATCGATTACTATAGTCCCTGCCAGCCCCGAAGGGGCAGAGACTAATAAGGAAAGAAATAATTAGAATAAAGAAACAAGCATATGAAATAATGGAACATGGATAAGAATTGAGGAAATATATAAACAACAAGACACGACAAAGGAACTAACATCATCATGAAAGGAGAGAAGAACCACGAAGGGAATTCAAAGAACATCATCACAAAGAAACTAACTCTTGACTAAACAAAATACAACTCAAACTCATAAGTTGGTCTGACCAACCGACTGACCCGACTGAAAGGATTATAAATAAAGTTGGCAATATTGACCATAGGAAGTCACTCAACTCAACCAATGGAAAAGAAAGAAAAAAAAAGTAAAAGTAAAACGAATCAAACAAATACATTCAACCATCATTCCTATTTTAACCGGACAAGCAAGTGACATTTAAAATCATGTGGTGTTGCATTAAAGCCTAAATTTAAACCACCAAATCTAAAAAATTAATTGAGCCACATGCCTTGCACAAGTTGATAGATATGAAAAATATGAGCATTATTCTGACGAGACAACTTCAAACTGAGTCTGAGTTCAAAATCAATGCAAAATTCAGTTCAACAACTACAAATAAAAAGAGACGAATCACATTGCCCATTAGTTTTGTTGAGTTTTCACTAGAGAGAGTGGTTGAGATTTCAGAAATCCCAGACCTACTAAGCTTGGTTATTTCTGATCCTGAATTTCTTGAGTGTCTAAGAATCAAATAGTTTCAAGAAGATTTCAAAATGGGTAGGAAGAGAGTGCATCTTTAGGAACCATATGTCGTAGTAGAACCGACGAAAAAATATCAGTTTGACTAGGTGACTACAACAAAGTTGCAAGTCCAAATTAATAATATTAGATTGACAAAATTCAATGAACCCTCTTGGGAGAAGCACGCCGAATAATTCATATAGTGGGATAAAGTTAATAACAAATGGATTGAGTAGACCCAAATCTTACATGAAACGAGAATCTAGGACATTCTCAGCGTGCCATTAATTGCATATTTGCATGGATTGAAGGAAGGTGTCACATAGTATATTGTTAGTCAGGGCCACAATGGTGTTCCATGGTTAGAAAAAGCACTATCTATTTCGGTGAGTGCAATCTATAACCTCACTAGTCTACCACATAGAGGAGATAAAATCCAAAATACAATAAATGCGACTATGTGGATTAGAAAATTTATAGGTGGGATAAAAAAACTAATTTTTAAGGTTTAATCATTGGCCAAGTTCAGGATGTGTCCATATCTCCGAACATAGATCAAATATACAAGAAATGGATGTAGAAGGAAATTGGTCCCTAGTAGAAAGAGAAAGAAGAGGAATTTAAATATTAAAACCATTGGACAGAGGTCAAGAAGCATTAGTGGATTAGCTAACCACAACTGCAAGGTAGATATCTCAAGAAATGACACCATTGTAGCCTTGTCTCTTAGTGGTTCCATCATTATCTTTTGATAATTCTCCTCTCTTCTTTTCTATCTATTGTATCAAATTTTCTAAAAAAAATGTAAGTCTCCAAATTTCTCCCTTCTTCAGGATGAAGAACGCATTAAGGGCGGGGGAGATGTAAGAGGGGCTAGTTGACTTAGTCAATTAGCCTAGTCGAGTCAAGATTAGAAATATGTATTGTAAAGTTGGTTGACTTTCTAGTCAATTCAACTCCCTAAGTTGATTATAGAGAATTGGTTTTTGATAGTTAACTGTTGTAAATATAGATACATGATATATATATATATATATATACACACACACACATCCATATAATGGTTTGAATTGCTCATTAAGAGACTATAATATAAAGTGTTGCCTCACTAGTTCTCTACTACTTTGTGTCTCTTATGCTATTATTATGTTCCATATGATTATTTGAGTTCTTACTGTCCTTGCTACTAGTAACCAATGTGCACTATTTGCTAGACTACAACATTCTGTAAAAGAAGAGAAAGGAACAAAAAATGAAGATGTTAGAAGAACTCAACAAGGACAAATAAAATGTTGATTCCAAGGAAAGGGTAAAAACATAAGCTAAACAAGCAAAGACATAAACATTGAATCTAAATCTAAAGATGATGATAAAGTCAAGAGGATAAAAGAAGTTGATGTAAAGGACAAAGAGGAAGTAATTAGATGATAAGGATAATCACGACACATATATTAGTATATAAAAGGATAAAGTTGAAGCAAGAACACAAGCTAAATTGAAGCCAAAAAATAAGAAAATGGGGGTAATATAAAATAGAATATAAATCAAAAGCATAAAAGTAAAGAAGAATAGAGGAATCTCAGGATGAGGTTGAGGAAAAGAAGAAAACACAAGGAAAAGAAGAAAAGAAACGAAATATTAAGATGGATGAAGGAAATATTAAAATGCACGACCAATACATTACGGTGGAATTTTACACTCTCTAGACATTTTTTAGTTCATTTTCTCCAAATGGTCATTACAAGAGAGGACCGATTCATACACCAATTCATGAAATGGCCAACATAGAAACTTACATTTTATAGGAAAATGAATTAAGTGGTATGACAAACTCATAAACATGGTCAATAATTAAGAAATGGTGCCCACCTAATATGGATTGGATCAATATAATATTTTTCGTCCATATTGATGCCTTTAGAATGGAAAATTTGAACGAATTAGTTTGTAGGATCATTTTTACCTGTGGTCCCAATGTAAAAAAAATTAGGTAAAAGACTTTAGGAGCCATTTTAAGGCATTAAATAGAAACTTTTTATGGTCACAACCTTACTATGGATCTAGATTCCATAATATACACATTAATATCTTTCCATCAACATTGCCTCAATTAGATCTCGTATGAGAAATTTACACCTCTTGAAATTTGACCTATCAAAATTGAACACCATAATTCAAGAGGATGCCATTTCAACCCCTATTACTCATGGAAAAGATCCTAGACATATGGTAAGTATGAAGAATAATCTAGAAGGTTCAATTTTTAACTCATACTAAGAGTTCAAGGAGTCAAAATTAACCACTAATAGGCTATCGAAATGTGTTATAACCATGCCACTGGTATGAAAAGAGGTTCCATTATATTCAAGTGAATTTTGTTCCATATGTGAGTAGAGTAGCTAGGAGTAAATAGAGATAGAGAAAATAGAGAGGGTTTTGTGTACCATGCAGTCCACAGACCATAGTTTCACTCCTCTTACTTGCATCTATTTCCATTCAAAGAAAGAGAGAATAGAGGAGCCTCACTTTCCAACTGGGCTTTCTCCTGTAAGGGTTTCATAGATCGTATCTTATGTTATTATGGTTGTGAGTGATTGTATTTTTTTCATGTACTTTATTTTCCACATTTCATATATTGTATGCATGAAAATAACAACTTTATAAATCCATAAGTCTAAATAAAATAAACCTCACAGTGTAGATTTCATATTATAAACATTTTCAATGTCAACCAATCACCTGCAGCCATGATTTACTTGCAAAATAATCCAAACACATATGACACACACATGCATCAGGTTACTTGTCAACAAAGGCACACTAGTCCTTCAAAAACTACAATAAACAATCCAAACCATAACATCTGAAGTTTGACATCAATGCCAACCAAACAATCAACGTTTCCAGCAATCCATTATTTGTTCTTAAATCTAGCTAGGTGTTTAGTATTATGTTTGAATTTTGTTTTTAGAATTAGGATTAGATTTAGGATTTACATTTTGATTAACTTGATGCTAAATCCATATATTGGTAGTAAATCCAACATGTTGGAGGATCTTTCTACCCTAACAAAGAGAACATTAATTGGGTCTTAGCTTTGTGAAATATACCTTAGATTGACAATGCATATTTGTCCATGTCAACATGCTATAATGAGGAATTACAAAAGATACACAAATATTGAATTTAAATGCAAAAAAAAAAAAAAAAAAAAAAAAAAAAAAAAAAAAAAAAAACTTACAGAAAAAAAGTGTATTCACTAGTAAACTTTTCCAAAGGACCCTTACTAAAAGAGAGCTAATAAACCCCTACAATTATATATAACCCAACTTTGAAATAGTAATTTTTTTTAATATAAGTATTATGAATATTACAACACTACTCTTCAAGTAACAATTCTTAACCTAACTTGAGAGAATACAACCAAAATTGAGATGCAAATAATGCATATATAAGAGGGATTTCTTGGATTCCACAACAAAACTTATGGGGAATTCCAAGCCTACTTCCAAATTATTCATCACAATCACACCCCTCCCATCATCCCCACCATTACACCCCCCTCCTCCCCACAACTCCTATCCACCAACAATTCTTAGTTTATTCATGGTAATTAATTCTCATGCAAGCTAATTGCTAAAGGAATGACTTCTTAGGAACATCGTTCTTCTTATTTGGTAGAACTAGTGTCCTACTGGAGACATGAATTCTCATAATCATTTAATTCCTTCTTGGTTGATTGAGATATTGATGTGTCAAGTTATCCTTATTACCTATGAAATTGCTACCACCTATCTTATGAAATTTAATAGATTTTGTGATCATACTAGAGTCATGGATTCTAAGATTCTATAACTTATTTGTTTATTGAAATTAAAAAGCTTAATAATTCTCATACATATCTTTCTTTATTCATGATGAAATAAATGAATAACAGTTTTGTAGTAAATATAAATTTCATAACAAGAAAAAATACAATGATTCATGGTTCATTCTCAAGAATACACTAACAAATACTCATCAACCATATATGAAACTAAAAAAATTCACTACAAAATCTCATAATACAATGTCAAATCAATTAATTACAAGTAATTTAAAAAAAATTGTAATTGTTATAAAATTTGATAATGTAGATGCATTGGCTAAAAGTTGTTAGGGTGTAAGGTTTTCATTAGATAAATTTCCATTGAAATATATTAAAAGAAGTTAGTATCATTCATAGCCTAAGCCCCCAAATATAGCCAAAATTACTTTTGAAGGTGATATAATGGAAATCTACTCACTTGAAAATGATAGATAACTAGTTGAAATATGTAGATATAAAATAACTTATATATATCACAAATTTGAATTACAAATATGTGGATCTAGATTAGACGCATTCATTAGCAGTGCATTTCAACTATATCAACACAGTACCGAAGAAAGGTGAAACTAAAATGCAAAGGAATTACACTCCTCATGCAATAAGTGAAAATGCACCAAGAAAAAATATTAACATAGCGTAATTTATTGCACAAACTGGATCATTAGATGATGTCTATGAGTAGATTGGATCAATTGTATTCAGGTCCAATTTTACGAGGATAATAATTTAGGAATAGTTCATTGGTTATGTTTGGTCCATTAAATATTATAACTCAAGTCCATGCAAAACGTATCCAAACAATTGACCATATGGAACCACAAGGGTTTCTCATTAAGACTTCTTAAGGGAACGTCACCCAGGAAATGTTAATTGGCTGACTTCTCATATCCCATGAAGTACCTCGTGCTTGTATTTAGAGAAAAGTAGATAGCGAAGGCCCTCTATAACCAAAACATATAGGAATGACACCGAAGGAAACCATCTTTTAATATTTTATTTTATTAATGAACATACAATTCAATGTAATGTTAAAGAAGGTTTCTAGACTAATCATGAAACTGAGAAGAGAGTAAGTCGTATGACTTTGAGCATCAGTAGAATGAGGAAAATTCCACATAGTCATACAAATTCTCAAAGTCATTGATAAACAAAGTTTCCAAACCAAATGAAAGATCCCATTCCATGCCTTCCCATGCAACAATGCCATTATCAAAGGATATATATTTGTTGAATAAATAATTATAATTCTAAACAAATAATTTTGCAAAGAATGCAAAGAATGTGTTTGATATGGAAGGATAGAGTTGTAGATAATATTTTATAAGCTTTGTTCATTAGAGTGATGGGCCTCTAGCTTGGGAATAATTCATGTTCACGAACCTTGAGAATGAACTTGATCAATCCCTTTTTAATATCTAAACCTAATGTATTTACCATTAGTTTTGAGAGTTAAATCCTATGAAGTAGCTCATGTTTGAGTTTTATAGAAAAGTAGATAACAAAGAACCCTCTACAACATATATGATGACGCTAAAGGGAATCCTTATCTAATTTACTGAAATAAGCATGTTTGTTCATATTTTCTTTTGTTAATGAAAAAATAAGCCAATGAAATGGTAAAGAAGGTTTCCACACTAATTATGAATTTGAGACAAGTCCCATGACTTTGAGCATCACTAGAATGAAGAGCCATTCCACTTAGTCACATGATTTCTCAAATTCAATATTGATAAATAAAATTTCCAAACCAAATGACCAAGCGCATTCCATGCCTTTCCATGCAACAATGAAATTATCAAGGATGTATGATTATTGAGTAAATAGTGTTTATTCTAGACAAATGAATTTGCAAAGAATATGCTTAATATGCAAGGTTATATCTTTGGATAAGTTTTTATAGGATGTGTTGAGTGAGGTGATGGGCCTCTAACTTGGGAAAATTTTAGAGCCCCCAAACATGAGAATGAAATTGATCAACCTCTTGTTAATCTGTAATCCTGAGAAACTTGTCCTCGGAGCTCCTTGATAAACTTAAAATAGGTATGGTTTGAGAAAATCCCATGTGTCCTTTGAAAATTCATAGGGGAATTCATCAATAAATGTGTTGGGATGGGGTTTAGTCCCAAGCCGAATTCCTTGGCCAAGAAATACCTTGTAAGCATAAACATTTTTAATCTCCAATGGTTGGAGAATGTCCCACTGGAGATGCTTATAAGAATTGTAGAACCTTTAGGTAGAGATCTTATTCAGGGCTCAATTATTTCACCATAACAACACATTATTCACATCTCAAACGTTCATATAAATCATCCTTAAATATCCATAATAGTTATACTAAATACTTAAAGAACACATTCATTATAATGCAAAAGACTCGTAGAAACCAAATATAGATATATCTTTCATTCATTCATCATAGAAACCATATCTTTACAAGGAAAATTTTCATATGCACTCTTTATTATAGAATTCTAGAGCTTTACAAGGACACCTCAAAGAGTTTATACTATTCTCTATTATTATTTCTAACTTCTCTTCAATGTCTCTATTTAAATCCTTTTAGAAGTTTCTCCATTTTGGGACCACAATCAGACCATAGGTTAATTACAAAATTATACACTCAACAATTACAAATTTTCAAGTTCTTGCACAATGTGCTTGGTCCCATCACATGATTTTCTTTGCATAGTGCCTTTGCTCAACATTTCACCTACCTGGCACAATGTCGTTGATTAGTAATTAAATTTCCTAACAGATTTTCCTTTGGCATAATTCTTCAAAACTTGGCCTCCCCTTATTGTTAATAGCATGGGACCTTATCATTTTTTATTTCATGGGCTTTTTCCATAGGAAATATGATTTTTAGAAAAATATATTGAAAAATATATTATGAAAATGAAAATAGGGAAATTCCATGGAATTGGAATGAGGATTGAATGATGAATTCATTAGTATCAATTCCTCCAATAAATATGGAAGATTGAAAGGTTTTGACCTTTTGGAGGTTTCATCTACCGATTTTTTTGCAAAGAGAATTTACTTATAAATCCTCACTTGAGCTTAAACTCTCAACTAAGGGTTTACAAATGCTTGATCGAGTTTTTATAATTACTTAATCGAGATTTGTTTTAAACTTGAAAAATTTATTGCTTTTATTTTTTGTGAATTGAAAACCCTAATTCTAGCATATATTGAAGCCTCAATTAAGTGATGTAGCAACCAAAAACCTGATCAAAGGTACACTCTATGCTCAATCAAGATTTTTGTCACTCAATCCCCTTACCAAAATGTGTGACTTATCTTTAGATGTTGACCCTAAAATTTGACCAAAACACCCCTAAACGATGTTAGAAATGGAAGTGTACTTACTTCAACATATTGAATAGTTTACTCGAAGTTAAAATTCCAAAAAACTGGTTGATGAATATTGTACATTAGAATTTTAAATTTGTGGACCTAAAGTAGAAAGTTGTAGACATGGAGAATGGTTATTTGAAAAATTCAAATTTTAATAAGGAAGTTGTAGATTTGAAGTAAAATTATGAGTATAAAAGAAATAAGGAATTGAGGATGTTGGAGAATGGTTCAGACCTTACTTTCTAAAATTTTATATGGCAGACTAGGCCCTAAAATTTCCCTTTAATTTCCAAAATCGAACTAGAACTAATGTGTTAGCACTTTGTAATTCCTCCAAGTTGAGGAGAGGAACACAAAGGTAACCACAAACCACTTTAAAACTGGAACCTAGCCCTTCTAGTTTCAGAGAGGGATCTCTCTATATGATTCTTCAGTCACTTAGGTCTTAGGCTAGGATTAATATCAGATAGGAATAGATTTAACAGTTTGATGGAAGGGAAGATGAAAAATATAATGGGCATGGAGTCATATGAAGTTAATGATTTTCAGTGATATGATGGGGAAAATGAGGAAACCTTAGACAAGGGAAAGGTAGGAAATCCTTATGGCGATTTTTGTTAAATTTCATTGTAGAGATGGTGAGTAGAGGAGTAGTGGAATTGATAACATCTAAAGCATCTAACTAAGGATGAATTCTAGATGTCACAATGGAAGAAAAACATTAAATGTTTAGAAGCTATAACAGAGCACTTAATAGTGAGTTCTGAAATAAATCCTAGCTTAACTAAACATGAATACATAGCAAATCAAGCATTATTATAACAAGATAGAAAATTCACATACATGGGAGAAAACATCACCATAAGAAATTGACACATGAATCCATGTAAAAGTTGACATAAGCCTTCATCATTCACTAAAACTTTAATGAAGATATACAATGCACAGTGTCTTCTTTCTCTAACCCTGACCAACCCTTTTATTAGTAAAAAATACATCATATATAGATAAAAAACAATTATTTCCTTCCTTTAGGAACCAAATTCCCCAAAAAGGTTCAGTTTTTCGCCTTCAACAACAAATATAGAACTACTCTTTAAGAACTAGGAAATTGTTTTGAATAAGAAATTCTTAAACAAATTACATTAAATACATACATAAAAATCAGTTTCAAACCTCCAAAAGACCTCAGGAAATTTACCATGACCATGAGAGCCAATTACATGAAGTTTAGATACGAATTTCATGGTCAAAGTGTTGACTGTGTGGAAGCGCAATGCATTCACTGCACTACTCCCTTCTTCAGTAGAAACACAACAGAAAGCACAACAAATTGATGGTTTGCAAGATTCTAATCATTCCCTGTACTTCTTGATGTGCCCAACAAGTAAAAACCAACTCTTAAATCATTAGACACCCATTGTAAAACACCTATCTAGATTGTGTACTTCCACCCATCAAAATCATCATCTACAACAAAAGTGCAACAAATTTCCACCTACCTATCTTTGACTGAATTTTGGGGTCTATTGTTGATAAACATGATTTTCAAATGATACTGGAATTCTTAACATCCTCCTAGAGCCTCCATTCATAAGAAACAACATAAAAAACACTGACCTTCTACTAAAACTTAATGCTTTTGACAATAGTTCAATCGTTGTGCAGCGTCATTGTGTCAATTGCTTCCTTTACCCAAAACTTCCAAAAACGTAGGGGATATGATTGATATAGAATGATGTACTTAAAAAAAAAATGGAAAAATCAAAATTGATCTTGAGTACCTATTCAAACTTAAACCTTAGTTACTTGAGCTAACAAGTCTAAGTTTGCTCTTTCTTCTTTCTGGTTTTCTTGCAATGCCTCTAGCAATTGTTGTTTTGTAGCCCTCGGCTCCTTTTCCAAAGTGAGTTTTTTCCTGCAAATATTCTTGAGTTGTATATGTAAGATTAGAGTTCTCTTCAACATATACTTGACATCAAACAATGCTGGCTCACAGATGTTCAAGTGGTCATGTATCTTCTCTTTGGCCCTTTTGTCTCATTCCCTAAGCCTAGTAATTTCATTTTTAGCTTTCTTCAACTGCCTCCTTAGCCTATGGAAAGTGTGATGCCTTTTATCCAACTCAAACTTCTTCTCTTCTTGTACTGACTCTTCCTCCTATAGTTGCAACTTCCTCGCTGAGGACCTCATTACAGGAATTCTTGTTGATGATGTCTCTATCTTTTGAATGTTCTCTGTTGCTGCCTTTTCTTTACCTTTAGACTTTGTGGAAGATGGATTTGTCTTCATCATTGGTTTTGCTTCATCATACTTAGGTGTCTTCTCCAAAATGTAATTCTTCCACTCCCTGTTACCATGTTGTAGATAAGCAATGACTTAATGGGCCCTTTTCAACTATTTTTGTAGTTTTACAATCTCCTTATCCTTGTCATCTAAATCAAAGTTATCTAGTATGGTATCTAGAACATCAATTGGTTGTTTAGGTATTTTCTCCATTGGAAATCTCTTCGCAACAACTCTTGTGATTGGTTTCTTAGTGTTAGGACTCCATATTGTCTACTTTTGACCTTATATTTTGTCATGATGTTACCCTCTTTAGCCCATAAGTTGAAACCCTTGATAACATTTTGACCTCATTATTCCAAGGTATGAAGTAACTCTCCTCATTGCTATATGTTTAATTATTCAACACATATTCATGTTATCTTTATAATTAATCTTTGGAAGTTGACTAAGTCACTGACAATTGTTGAAACTGTTCAAAGTCCGTAGAATTATGATTCACAGTTGCTGCAACACCAAAAACAGCAACTGTGCAGTTGCTGCAACACCAGAAACAGCAACTGAAAAGCGGGTAAAACCTCATTTTGCAATGGGTGAAAAAGAAATTGTCTAGCGGGGCAGTAACCGTCTAAAGCTAGCAGAACTATACTTGGCAGATGCTGACACAGCACGATCAGCAAAACATAGTCGCAGATGTTGGAACACCAGGAACAACACGAGAACTTTAAGGGAACAGTTGAGATTTACCAAATCGACAACAATGAAAAAACATCCAAGGATAGTACAAAGATCTCAAGGAGATGGACGAGGTATACCAGTTTTACAATAGTAGAAGGATTCGCCTAACGAAGGATGACAAAGCTACACACTATTGTAACAGCATGCTGTAACAGGAATTGATTTCCTATTTTTGTACAAAAGGGTCAAACTGAATGAATAATGACAATCTATTGTAATAGATGTCTCCTCTATAAAGAGGAGACATCTACAGTTGAGAAGTAGTTAGTTGTAACGGAAGTATTGTAGTGCAGAGCAAGTCTGAATTGTAATTGGACATTTTGGCAGATGAATAAAGCACCGTTCTGAGCATTTCAACTTAGCATCTGTGTTCCGGGGAATCTTGTGAGAGGGATAGGGCCCACCTTCTTCACAAGATTCACCCATTTCTTTTCTGTTAAGAGTGTGTATGATTTCTGTGTATTTCTAGCCTTGCTTCCGATATTTCCTTTTTGTTGATACTCTGTTTTCTTAATCAATTGGCGCTGTGAAGGAGTGTGTCACCGGTGATTAGGATTTTCAGTGTGTATTGGCAAATTGGTTACAGAGGCAGGTGCTAAACATCCTTATTCTGAGGACAGGGTCCTAGTCCTCTGTTACAAAATAGCCATCATTTCTTTCTGCAGATTTGTTACCATTAGTTAATTGCTTTCATTTTATTTCTGCAATAGATCATAGCTGCTGTAACACAGAGTAAGGGTTTGACAGAAAGTAGATTTGTTTATACTACAGCCTTTAATGCTTTTAGAATTGAGTGCATACAGTACGAGGTCACCTTTGAAACAAAAGGACTTTCCCGGGTTGGCAATTTAATGTGGTACTTGAATATTTAATTAATAAACAATTCGAGCAGCCAACATTTTGGCACCATTTCCAAGGAAGGCGACTAGAGATTTTAAAGGCATTAATGATTTTCCTTTAGAATAACAGGTGCATGAGAGGGCGCAGGAAAGCTAACTTTACAGGCGGCAAGGGCACATGAGGAGGAAGAAAAACTTTCATTGACGAGATCATTTCAAAGGCCGAGACATCCCAGAGAACAAGTTCCCGAAGACCTCAGATCTAGCATTCCTCCCAAACAGATCACTAGACGAAGGAAGTACTAGGACCTGAAAGGAAGCTGGAAACACCAAAGCATGTTGAGGAACCGGTAGAAGAACCTGAAGAAATAGAAGATACTGAAGATAGAGCAAGCGATTCAGGAAAAATACCAATGGAGGATAACAGAGCAGAAGGAAGGGGGAAAATTCACTCTCCACCTTGGAATTTCCTATTGGGGATCTCCCAAGAGGAACAATCCCTATGAAGAACATTCCACGAGCAGCACTACCTAATTTTCATGGGTTATCCTCTGAAGACCCTGATGAGTTCCTCTTTGAATTTGATATACTGTGTAGGAGTTATGATTATGTAACTCCTGCTCAGAAATTAAAACTATTTCCAGCAACATTGAAAGGGAATGCGTTAAGATGGTTTATGAGCTTAGGGGCTCAAGTAATCAGTACGTGGGATTAGGTGAAAGAAAGTTTTCTGAACAAATATCAGGATTACTGCCGAACAAGAGAAAGGAAGGAAGAATTGTTTAAAATGGTTCAGAAGGAGGACGAGAATCTGGAGGACTTTGTAGAAATACTGCAGTACAATCTGCAACGATCTGATCATCCGACTATGAGTAAGGATATTCTAAAGACAATACTGCTCAAAGGGGTACGAGATGACTGTTTGGATATGTTGAATATGCTTGGAAAAGGGGATATTTCCAAAGAGCCATTTGATGAGATTATCAACCTCTGTATGAGATGTTCCAGAGGAGCAGCAAACAGACCAAAAAGCAGGGACATTATATACTCAAGACTCCAGATATCAGCAAGTGGAGGAGCAACACGAGCCGAAATAGGTAACTTGCTTGGAGAATTTAAAACTGAAATGTTAAGCTCTTTTGCTTCACAAATTAATGCCCTGTAGGCTAAAAAGAAGCAGGCAGAAGCAGAAGCTGCTTTGGCTATTTTTTGTTCTAAATGCAGAGAGAAGCACCCACTGAGGGAATGCCCATTGGATAGGATACCAATTTGCACCATCTGTGAAAAGGATCATGAGACTCAACAATGCCCTTTTTTGTCCGGAATAAAGGCAGCACTGCAATCAACTAAAGAGGAAGCTGAAGCAGTGCACTTGATGACACAGAGGAGGCAATGGCAACCACAAAGACAAGGTATGAATTCTAACACATCATTTAGTCATTGGAATAATCACTCTCATTTTCAAACAAATTACCCACCCATGAATCAAATGCAATACCCACCCTTTAATCCAATGCAATTTCCACCTATGCAGTAACCAAATCCTCCTTTTACCGATCCTACCATGTGGAATCCTTGGACTCTTCAGCAACCTTACTTCAATCAATGGAACCCAAACTGGACAGCCCAACAAATTCCATTTCCTCAACACCAACAATCTCTTTCCTTACCATCTAACGCTCCACCAAATAACCAGACAATCAGACCCCAACTGCCTGTACAACCTAACCCCAACCCGAATAATAATAAAGCTCTGTAGGTAATTGATATTCAAAGTCAACCTGTTTCCCCTATGCAATGCAATGATATCCATTTACGTTCTGGGAGAATAGTTGAACCCATCATTGATGATATTACTGACTCTGAAAAAGAAGAAACTAGAAAACAAAAGTCATCTAACAACAATGCTGAAACAGTTGAATCATCTTCTAACAAGACTACTCAAACAGCAGAGCCACCCTTCCCTGAACGTCTAGTTCTTACCAAAACATTTGAGCCACCTGCTTTTAACCTTTTAGGAGAATTGCAGAATTTATTTGTCAAAATTCTGCTACTGCAAGCACTAAGAGATGTTCCTATTTATGCTAGAACTGTTAGGGATATCTGTATTAAAAAGCCTGGAAGAAAAGCTAAGGAACCCCTCATAGTCCATGTGATGGGAGAAATGACTGCTTTGATGACAGAAAAAGACCCCCCTGTGAAATATGGTGACCCTGGTCACCCTACAGTAACAGTTCAGGTTGGTAAAACCTTTGTCTCTAAAGTTCTAGTAGATCTAGGTGCTGCAATAAAAATTATGACACTTGAAACAACACAATTACTGTAGTTGAAAAATTTAATTAGGGAAACCCCAACCATTCTAAAGCTGGCTGACCTCTCTACAATTAAACCTGAAGGAGTCATTGAAGACCTAGTAATTTCCGTAGAATCTTGGAATTACCCAGCCGATTTTGTTGTGTTACAAACTAAAACAAAGTTGGGGGGTCATCCACTGATTCTAGGAATACCTTGGCTGGCTACAGCAGATGCCTTCATCAGCTGTAGATCTGGATCAATGACAATATCTAATGGGCAGGAAACCAAATAGCTTACTCTTTATCCTCATGCCACACCCATGATTAATAATGACAATTCTGTATGGTTAGATTATGAGGATGAGGAAACCCAACCTATTTTAACTGTCGGACAAGATTTAACTTTCAAAGACTCAACCGAAGATGAATTAATCAGCAACTTTATTTCTGAACCTTCTTCGGTCAGTCCAGAAATAAATAATCACTTCACTGCAATATTGGAATCTGAATCCTAGTAGAACCTTGAAACTGAAAATCTATCTTAGACATTAGCTGGCCGCTCCTCCAAAAGTATAACAGTAGAAATTGAGTAGGGTAAAACATTAAATATAAATCCTAATCTAACAAACGATCAAAAGCAACAGTTAATGAAGCTACTCCATGAAAATAAACAAGCATTCGCATGGGATTATACAGATATGAAAGGGATTTCTCCTGAACTATGCACCCACCACATTTATATTAAAGAAGGATCCCTCCAAGTCTGTCAACCCCAACGATGGATGAATCCCAATTTAAGGGAAATTGTAAAGGAAGAACTTCAAAAATTGTTGAATGCAGGATTTATATATCCTATATCTGATAGTGAATGGGTTTCTCCACTAGTAATTGTACCCAAGAAAAATGGGAAATGGAGAGTATATGTGGATTATAGAGCCCTAAATAATGCCACCCAAAAAGGTCATTTCCCTTTACCATTCATTGATCAGGTATTAGATAACTTGGCAGGTAAGAAATTCTTTTCCTTTTTGGATGGATTTAGCGGATATAATCAGATAACGATTGCACCCCAAGATCAGGACAAGACCACTTTCACTAGCCCATGGGGGATCTTTGCCTATAGGGTTCTTCCATTTGGGCTATGTAATGCCCCAGCAACATTTCAAAGAGCAGTGATAGGGATATTTTCTGATATGTTAAATGATTCTTTAGAAATATTTATGGATTACTTTACTCCTTATGGCACGACTTTTGAGGATGCATTACAGAACCTTGAAAAAGTACTTAAGCGATGTATAGAAGCACACCTTGCCTTAAGTACTGAAAAATGCCATATGATTATGAATCAAGGTATTGTATTGGGTCACTTCGTCTCATTCTTAGGAATTCAAGTTGATCCAGCTAAAATACAGGTAATTCAGACCCTCCCTATCCCCAAAACACAAACGGATGTGAGAAGCTTCTTAGGACATGCCGGGTATTATAGAAGATTTATCAAGAATTTTCTAAAATAGCTTCTCCTCTGTTTGTGTTACTAACGAAAAATGCTAAATTTAAGTGGATTGATGATTGTGAAAAAGCATTTGATGAACGTAAACATCAGTTGTCTACAGCTCGCATTTTGAGAGGACCTGATTGGGCACTCCCCTTTCATATATCCTCTGATGCCTCAGACACTGCGATTGGAGCTGTCTTGGGACAAGAAGAAAATAGTCTTCCTTATGCCATTTATTTTATTAGTAAAAATATGACCCCCGCAAAACTTAATTATACAATTACTGAGAAGGAATTTCTAGCAGTGATTTATGCTATCAATAAGTTTCGGCATTATATTACTGGTTATACTACTTTTGTGCATATTGACCACTCGGCCATTAAATACTTAATGAACAAATCAGTTACAAATGCTCGAGTTACCAGATAGTTATTGTTATTACAAGAATTTGATATCACAATTGTAGACCGACCAGGAAAAGAGAATGTAGTTGCTAATTTCCTTTCTCGGTTAAAAACTAATGAAAATATTCTAGTAGATGATTCTTTTCCTGACGAATATTTATTTGCAGTATCTGCTCACTCACCCTGGTATGCAGACATTGCCAACTATTTAGTTGCAGGGAAACTACCATCACACCTATCACATAGAGAAAAAAGGAAAATCATCCAGCAAAGCGCTAGGTACAGCTGGATAAGCGGGTGTCTGTTTCACATAGGACTCGATCAGGAGATTCAGAGATGCATTGGTGAAGATCAAATTTATGATGTATTGAAAGCCTGCCACGATGGCCCTTGTGGAGGGCATTTTGCAGACAAAAGAACAGCACACAAGGTTCTCAGGATGGGTTACTACTGGCCCTCAATCTTCAAGGATACAAAGAAATATGTTAGGGCCTGCG
Organism: Pinus taeda; assembly: GCA_000404065.3. Lineage (NCBI taxonomy): Eukaryota > Viridiplantae > Streptophyta > Pinopsida > Pinales > Pinaceae > Pinus > Pinus taeda. The sequence continues at coordinate 50,185 of APFE030515628.1, forward strand.
ATAGCTGTCAAAGAATGGGCCAGCCTAATCACAGGGACGAAATGCCACTCAATCCCCAGGTAATTCTTGAACCTTTTGAAAGATGGGCACTAGATTTTATAGGTCCCATTAACCCTCCATCCAAGCAAAAAGTGTATATACTAGTATGCACAGATTATATGACTAAGTGGGTAGAAGCTAAGGCACTCCTCAAAGCTAATGAAGAATCAGTATTAACATTTTTATTTGAAGAGATCTTCGTTAGGTTTGGATTGCCTAGGGAGCTAGTCACTGATGGGGGACCTCCTTTTAACTCTCATGGCTTCAAAGATGCATTGCAGAAATACCATATTAAGCATAAAATGACCACACCTTATCACCCCCAGGCAAATGGGCAGGTGGAGAGCACCAACAAAGTCATAAAATCCATTTTGACAGAAACAATAAAGGAAAATAGGAGGGACTGGTTTCAAAAGTTGCCTGAAGCGCTATGGGCTTATAGAACTACTTGGAGGAATACTACGGGATTTTCACCCTATGAATTAGTTTTTGGTAAAAATGTTGTTTTCCCTGTGGAGTTTGAAATCAAAACTTTAAGAACTGCTTTAGCTGTTAACCTTGATTTGACTGATGCACAGACAGCCAGGTTGCAGCAGCTTTAGGAACTAGACGAGAAGAGGTTGGATGCCATCCATCAAACAACCATGATCCAGCAACAAAGAACCAGATGGCACAACAAAACCATTAAGCAAAAGTAGTTCCAGAAAGGTGATTGGGCTTTACTGTATGACTCTCGTTTCAAAAATTTCCAAGGTAAATTAAGGAAAAGGTGGCTAGGACCTTATGAAATAGATGTTGTTTTTCCAAATGGAACAGTCAGACTCTTAACGATTGATGATAGTAGAACACCATTATTAGTGAATGGGTATCGACTTCGTTTGTATCAACGGCCTGTTTCTAAAGAGGATTTAAAAGCTACTTGCATGGCAGACTTACATTATGTTTTTTTGGGGGAACCTGCTGTCCCTCAAGGCACTTAAATTTCTGTTTATTTATTTATTTTTAGATTAGATTTCTTAACTAATAATCCCTGCCAAGGGTTGCCATGTTACAATTGATTGTTTTGCAGATCTTAGTTTCGAAGGATGGATGAGAATAAAAATTCCAAAAGAATCACTTTGCAGCTTGGAAACATTTTTTGGACCATAAATCAGTCTTTCATTATGTCCTGTTGTTGCAACACCACTTCCCGTTGTTGCAAGACCAACTCCCGTTGCTGCAACACCACTTCCTGTTGCTGCAACACCACTTCCCGTTGCTGCAACACCATATCCCGTTGCTGCAACACCACTTCCTGTTGCTGCAACACCATTTCCCCGTTGCCGCAACACCACTTCCCGTTGTTGCAGCACCAACTCATGTTACGGAAACATCACTTCTCAATGCTGTAACACCAGTTTCAGTACTTAATGAACTATCATCCTGATGGAACATATTATGCTTCATTAAAGGAACCAGCCATGCACTCTGATAATTACACTTCTTCACTACTACTTCCTGTTAGTAATAAAAATCGCCTGTATTTTCACGCTTGTAGACCCTTTGTAATCATTATTGATCCAACAAAAGACAAGATAAGACTTTTTGGCGTGCAACTAAAGGTAAAAGTAAAGGTACGCATGTTTAAGTGTAGATATTAAATTATAGTTAATGTGGAGATTTTGATACGACTGCCGAAATCATTGTACTACCAGTCATATCATTCAGCCATAGATTTGGGGGGATTACCAAAATATTGTAATTATTGCATAACACATCAATCACCGCCACCCTTAGTCCTCGCGGTAATATCTAAAAGTCACCTCGTCGTGGCATATCCTCATTTGTAACAGTTTACTATGTCTCAAACTCAGCAAATCGGCTCTACATTGTGTATTTTCGTTGGATCAGCAGCTATGGGGGGAAATCTGATTACACATGAACCTAGCACAACAGCACTACTGGAACTCTACCCAGAGGTTTACCAAATTTTTCTGCAAGCAGGATGGGTAGACTACTTTAGAAGACTCCAGGATTTCAATACACAACAAGTGTTGGAGTTCGCATGCAACTTAAGAGAAGGCTTTTCCATGGTCCAGGGAGTACAAATTCTAGTAACAGAAGAAGACATAGCCCAAATTTCCGGGTTACTGATCAATGGTACACACTGGTTTAGTAGGAAATACCTTATTCTGAATGCGCAGCAAGACTTTTTCCTACCAGGCGAGCAAGTGGAAGCCAAAGGCAGAGGGGTCGCACTTCAATCATTGCCTCCACCATGGCCAAAGGTTGCAGAGTTCGTTAAGCAGTATTTGACTTGCGAAGGTCGTTACCAGGTAATTTACCAACACGACTTCGTTTTGCTAAATCATTTGAGGCATGGTCAGTTAATAAACATGCCCTATTATCTATTGGGTTGTCTAAAAAATATGTCACGTTATACTGTAAAAGCAAAGCATTCACTCCTTTCCCTGAAACACCATCGCTTAGCCCAACTCCTAATAAATAGAGGCTTTGCTCTAAATCACCCACCCCCCCTCATTAATTCTCCCCAGCAAATAGAAGAAGATCCTCAGCAGGCAAAGGAAATTCCCCAACAACCAGAACAAATACCCAAGGAAATTCCCCAACAACAAGAGCAAATACTCCAGGAAATTCCCCAACAATTAGCAGCAGAAACACCCCTGCAGAGGACCCCATCCCCCAATGAAGCTCAACCATCCACCCCCATGCTTCATATCTCCACTGATGACTCCGATGATAACACCCCCATCATCTTTCTTAAAAGAAAAAAGCAGTAAAAAATTGAAGCTCCACCAAAAAGAAGAAGAACCAGGGCTTCAGTCAAAGCAATTGCTATTCCTGATAGCTCCCCCATTCTGAAGGAAAGTGTCCGAAAAAGAAAAATTACTGACTTTCCTGCTTCGTTACCAAGGCGACAAACACGGTCGTCTGTAGTAGTCAAACCCACTAGCCCCATTATCCCCACTTCTCCACCCATCATCCTAAGATCCCGCACTCCAACCATCCCTAAGCATTCCCCTTCCTCACCCTCTGGGGCTAAGATGCAGAGCGTTGAAAGTTTTGTGACATTATTTTCTGAGGCAGCTGTTACACAAGAACCAGCTGCCGAAAAATATAAAGTAGACACCCAAGGTAATATTGGGCGAGTGGCTATTACACAAGAACCAGCCACTGACCCAACATGTGACACATAAGAACCACTTGTTGCGGATGCAAATGACCAAGTGGATGTGGAACAATGATCCCTTCCTCCATTAGAACCTGCAGATACAAAAGCTCCGCCTACCATAGCCTCCCTGCAGGAAGAAATTGAATTTCTAAAATCCCAAATTAAGGATTATCAGCAGGAGATAATGATGGTTAAGGAAGCCTATCAGAATGAATACAATCTCCACATCCTATCATGGGTAGCGTCTGTAACAGAAAAGAGTCAATATAATGAATATATGTGCAGCGAGTGTGGTGAGCTTTACACTCAAGCAGGATATAAGATAGTCCAGGTCCCAATGACTGAAGCTAATCTACAACCTTCTGCTGCTGTAATCAAAACAGAACAACCTTCTGTTACACAAGAACCAGCAGGAGCTACAGAAGAAGAAATAGAACAACTTGCTGTTACACAAGAACCAGCAAGAGTTGTAGAAAAAGAAACAGAACAACCTGCTGTCACACAAGAACCAGCAGGTTCTCCAAGAGTTGTAAAAGAAGAAACAGAACAACCTGCTGTTACACAAGAACCAGCAGGTTTTTCAAGAATTGTAGAGGAAGACATAGAACCACCCCGAGCCACCCAAAATAGTACAGAACATAAATATTTTTCTGATGCTTATGCACAGACTGAATCTCCCTGTGTCAGCAATGCTCACACCGAGACCTCTAGTTTCCAACAACTAAAGGAAACATGGAGAACAGAATATGAGCTTTCACAAGGGAAGGCATTCCAGCAGCAAAAGTCAATCTGGTTTAGCTATGCATACAAAAATTGGGATGCACTTGAACAGTCTCGAGTTCAACATAAAGAAAATAAGGAATTAAAAGCTAGGCTGTCCCACATCTTCAATTTGGTCCAGAGGGTACTGGCTACAAGAAAACCCTCTTTCAATTATGCAGTATTTTTGAGAGAACGTTTAGTGTTCTTGCAAATAAAGGCAATCAAAGATGGAAGACCCTACCAAGTTTATACACCTGATCAATTTATTGAAACATTCAGAGAAGCACCAAATAATGATCAAAACTTGCTCTGTGAACTCTATCTTCACAATGAGGCCATGCCTGAAGATAGAGTGATGAATATACTCCCTATTGTTGGCGATATCCAAATAAGAGCCTTCATCTCTTTTCTAGCCGATCAACTTACTTGGAAAAATGCCTATATGTCAGCAACGCATAATGAGCAGAACTGCCTTCTCTGGATTCGAAATGAACCACAGAATGCAGCCACCTTCATTGCACAACATCAAAAAAATCTGAGTAATCCAGAGATGGTTGATCACATGAGGAAACTACAGGCAACAATCTTGCAGGACTACCAACATTATGTAAAAACAAAAGGGGCGCTGGCCATCAAAGCAAACAATTTATTTTGGGAACATTATTCGAAAGAGAGACAGGAATATCATCCTTACAATCCCCTCAATCTTTAGGTAGCAATTTCACGCATACCTTATTATGTCAAATGTATGGAACAGTGTGCTGAAAGGTGGATTGGTTACCGTTTTCATTTCCCTCTCTTGTGGTTACCTGGTCAGCAATATAAGGCTCATTACAGACTAGCCAAAAAGGAGGAGGTGGCAGTATGGCAGCAATTACAGAGTGTCTAAGGGTTCAGAAGTAGGTCTGATAACACCTTCTTTAGCTACCGTCTCAACAACTTACATTGTTCATCCCAGTATTCCGACTCAGATTCAAAGTAAACGTTGCATGAGGACATGCAACCCTTTCAGTTGGGGGGGATGTTAGGATTCCACATTGTTTACTTTTGACCTTATATTTTGTCATGATGTTACCCTCTTTAGCCCATAAGTTGAAACCCTTGATAACATTTTGACCTCATTATTCCAAGGTATGAAGTAACTCTTCTCATTGCTATATGTTTAATTATTCAACACATATTCATGTTATCTTTATAATTAATCTTTGGAAGTTGACTAAGTCGCTGACAATTGTTGAAACTGTTCAAAGTCCACAGAATTATAATTCACAGTTGCTGCAACACCAGAAACAGCAACTGACTAAAGCGGGTAAAACCTCATTTTGCAATGGGTGAAACAACAATTGTTTAGCGAGGCAGTAACTATCTGAAGCAGGCAGAACTATACTTGGCAGATGCTGACACAGCACGATCAGCAAAACATAGTCGCAGATGCTGGAACACTAGGAACAACACGATAACTTCAAGGGAACAGTTGAGATTTACCAAATCGACAACAATGACGAAACAACCAAGGATAGTACAAAGATCTCAAGGAGATGGACGAGGTATACCAGTTTTACAACAGTAGAAGGATCCGCCTAACGAAGGATGACAAAGTTACACACTGTTGTAACAGCATGCTGTAACAGGAATTGATTTCCTATTTTTGTACAAAAGGGTCAAACTGAATGAATAATGACAATCTATTGTAATAGATGTCTCCTCTATAAAGATGAGACATCTACAGTTGAGAAGTAGCTAGTTGTAACGGAGGTATTGTAGTGCAAAGCAAGTCTGAATTGTACTTGGACATTTTGGCAGATGAATAAAGAACTTTTCTGAGCATTTCAACTTAGCATCTGTGTTCCGGGGAATCTTGTGAGAGGGACAGGGCCCACCTTCTTCACAAGATTCACCCATTTCTTTTCTGTTAAGTGTGTGTGTGATTTCTATGTATTTCTAGCCTTGCTTCCGATATTTCCTTTTTGTTGATACTTTGTTTTCTTAATCGATTGGCTTTGTGAAGGAGTGTGTCATTGGTGATTAGGATTTTTAGTGTGTATTGGAAAATTGGTTACATAGGCAGGTGCTGAACATCCTTATTCTGAGGACAGGGTCCTGGTCCTCTGTTACAAAACAACCATCATTTCTTTCTGCAGATTTGTTACCATTAGTTAATTGCTTTCATTTTATTTCTGCAATAGATCATAGCTGTTGTAACACAACGTAAGGGTTTGACAGAAAGTATATTTGTTTATACTACATCCTTTAATTCTTTTAGAATTTAGTGCATACAGTACAAGGTCACCTTTGAAACAAAAGGACTTTCCCTGGTTGACAATTTAATGTGGTACTCGACTGTTTAATTAATAAACAATTCGAGTAGCCAACACTTAGGAGCATCCACCACCTCCGGAGAAAAATTAAGCTTTCTACCCTTTTTCTTGTCTGATGAATCAATTGAAGTTGGTGGCCTTTTTACTAATCTCTCCACTACTGATTGAAAATCCTTTGTCACAGATGAAGGTGTATCCTTTTTACTCCAAGGGCTAGTTGGAAAATTAGCTATTAAATTGGATGAATCTAATAATTCTTTCAATGAATGATTTTTGTTTTTCAACTCCTCCACTACTAATAATTTGGTTAAAAAAAAATGAAAGAGATTGGGCTCGACTTGAATTTTATTACCTTGAACCTTATCTACCATGTTACCAATGCTTCTTAACAAGTAAAAATTCATAGTCAAAGGGATTTTACCTGTGAAATGCATCAATGGCTTGAAATGATATTGATAAACTCTCCCAAATCTACCATCACAAGTGAAATACCTCTAGATGACCTTGAGTAGTTTTCTATAGGGTTCAAGCAGATATTCCCTTGGCACAAGCTCCATATTCCTTGTTTTTGTACTTTGGCTTTAATAAATCCTTGTAGTTGACTATGTCTAGAGGCATGCCCTTGAACCACCCTTCTCCTTGTAGAGGGATCTCTGTAGCAACTGAAATGGTAACCTCTAAAACTAGAAAATCAACTCTCCAACCTTAACATCTACCCTAGTGAAGTTCAAAGAAAACTCTTTGGTCAGTTGAATATTGTAACCTTGTATCTTTTCACAAAATATGGTGCAACCAGTATGCTCAAATGAAACCCTAATTGCTGTATCTAAGTTTATCAGGGCAAGGCCTTGAGGCTCAAACCTGACTATGTCTCCCCATTTTTTCTTCTTTCTGTCTGGTGTTGTCATGAATCACAATAAAAGATGAATTCTAGGGTTTCTCAAGGAAATTACAATGCTTAACAATTTAGCACAACAATAGTGTTGCAACTATGGAATTAGGGTTTAAAATGAGGGCTTATGCAAAAATTTGAATGAAACTATATATATTAACAAATTTTGACAGAAAAAATAAACTCTCAAACCCAAATGCAACATTTTGTTGTTTTTATCTATAGCGGAATTTCAAATACACAAGCGTAGCAAGAAAGCGCAACACATTAGACTTTATGAGGGATGTGAGCTCTCTTGGGAATTATTCTTGATTAATAAAGATGAAACTAACAACATATAATGTGAATTATCTTAGAGAATATCATTTTGGAACCTGAGCGTGAGTATGGCACAAGAAAGCCTCCAATTTTGCAGAAGCGCAGCGAACCCTTGCATACAAAGTGAAATGCCTTCCTTTGGCAGTGAAGAATGTCCGAGGAAGAGGAGGAACTGGTTCGATAGATTTTTGAAAGACAAATACATGAATTTGTCACCTTTCATGCATTCCAAGCCTCCGTTGTTTGCAATGGTTGGTTGCAAATTCAAATATGAAAGCACAACACAAATTATAAGCGCAACATTAACTTACAAAGATGATGATATGATGACTAGAACTTACAAATGGCTTGACATGACATCACTAAACTCGACTCAATGATGGAAATTCAAATATGTTATGATCTTCACTCATGATTAAATTGAAACATTCCCCTAAGCTTTCTAAAATTAGACGTTAGGAAATTAATTGTTATTTCCATCATTATTTGAAACATTTTAAACATAGCACTACTTAGACTTAAGCCAATCATATGATCCCACACTTCTATTAAAATACTAATGAATTGATCTTTAAGATATCATAGAAAAACTTTACAAAATGACCAAAATAATAAAAGACTAAGCTTGGCTTTTGATTACTATAACATAGGACACTAACACACTGTAATTGAAATCCTTTGGCAATAGTCCACAAAGCCAATATACATATAGATAATCAAAAGGAGGAGGTTCTTACCATTTTATAAAACTACAGGCTCAAACCTTTTATTCTAATAGTCACAAGTGGCCCCACTTTATAAGCTCCCAACACTTTAAACTTACCCACAATACGACCAACTCTCATGGTCAAGGCTCTACTCCTTTGATCTATCGGCTTGTTCATGTTAGAGTGGGCTTATGTTTACCCAAACCTTTCACAAAGAGCACACAAGAAATGTCTTGGAAGACGAACTCTAGGATTTTCCCATCAAGTGTTGACCCTAACTTCCATCAATTTCCATTCTCGGGTTTGTTCCCAAAGCACACTACACTAACCTCTGGGCAGATTCAATAGTACTAGCGGTCCCACTTGTGTTTTGCATTATCCTAACCTCCTTAGCTATCCTTTACACATTATACTGACACCGAGTCAACCTAAATATTCCGTTATGCGCTCCCCTCTCGACCTTCTGGGATCAGTACTCCAAGACACATGAGCCTGACGTTGTCGAGTGATGGCTTTTTATTAATAGGACATTGACATTGTAGGGAATTCTTTTGACAAAGAAACTAAGTTGGGAAAGTGACAGATTTTGTTGCTCCTTTGACACTCTTGTAACCTCCCACTTACGTGATATCAAAGAAATGTTTAGTTTCTATGTTAACAAAATTTCCTACAATGATTTTATATTGCATGAGTGGGAAGTTCCAAGAATGAGAGAGGAGCAACAAAAACCATCACTTTCCCATCTTAGTTTCTTTGTCAAACAAATTATCTGCAATTTTATATGTGTATATATGTGCGACCAAAGGGTAATATAGTGATTTCAGAAGGATTGATTAAGAATTAAAATGATAGGTAGTAGAAAGATTGACTATAATATTTGGTTGGAAAAATCACCCCGCCCCCCACACACTCTTTGCTTCTCATTATTAAATTATTCTATAGATAAATATATCACTTCAAGTCACTTCAGATCCATGGAAATAGGATCAAATGGACCAATTTTGGAATTATTAAACTAATTATAATAATTAGATAACTTTAATGAATTACATAGAAATTCAAACCTAACTTTATCTTAACAATCCACTGATTGTGGAATTGAATCTTCTAGTAAATGATTTTTATCTTTTGGTCAATTAGGCTTTTACGAATGTCCCTACATCATACTCTCAAGGAAGAAAGAATTCATGGGATCCTTCCCATGAGGTCTTCAATAGTTTTTCCACTTTTATATAATAATGTGGCAGTCATCCAAGTTGCATCATTTTGCATGGTCTTCTTAATCAATATATTGTCTAAGATCCTTTTTGGTTGTAAAGGCTATGTTGTTGGTAACTTCTTTTGCCACCGAGTTTGTTGTTGTCCATTGTAATTTTTTTTTTGTACCTCTTGTCCTTGCTGATACTTGTATAGATATGCATCATTGAAGATGGGAGAAATGCCAATCCTTGGTGGTAACTCTATCTCATAAGCATTGGATGAAAATTTCCTAAGGTTCTTGCAAGGACCAATTTTCTTTAATTTTGGTTTATCATATTCTCATTTAGGAAATATTTCCTTTCTCAAATGTGCTATACTAAATCTCCCACTTCAAATTTCTATTTTCTCCTCTTGAGTACTTCTTTGGTTTTATATTTGAGGTTTCTCTCTTTTAATCTTTGTTTCACTTGTACATGGCTCTCCCGCATGGCTGTAACAAAGTATTCTCTTGATGCATTCATTTTTTTTTCTCTTCCCAAGTTTCTGAGTTCATGCACTCCTCTCAGATGCATCAGCCTAGGTAAGCACCTAATCCCACTACTTGGGATGGTATCCAACCAAGTTTCTCAATATATTCCCCAAAATCCTATTAACTACTTCAGTATGCTTGTCAATCTAAGGGTGATAGGATGAACTAAAGGTTATTTTTTTTCCAAGTTTCTTCCATAATTTCGTCCATAAATTCCCTGAGAATTTGGTATCCCTATCTGAGAATATGCTCTTGGGCACTCCATACAATCTCACCACTTCTCTGAAGAACAAGTTAGCAACATGGGTAGCATCACTAGGTTTAAAACAAGGGATGAAATGGGCCACTTTTGAAAATATATCAACTACAACAAAGTTGCATCATTACCCTTTTGAGTTTTTTGAAAGCCTAATGCAAATTCCATGCTTATTGAATCCCATGGTATGTCTGGATTTGGTAATGGTGTATACAATCCTATATTTTGTCTCTTCCCTTTAGCATGCTAGAAAATACTACAACAGCTGACAAACATCTACACATCATTCCTCATTTTTTTCCAATCGTAAAAATTCTTCAGCTAGTCATATGTCTTATCATGTCCAAAGTGTCATGAAAATCCTCCACTTTGCTTCTCTTTGATTAAATTCTTCCTCATCGAGAATTTTGGTACACAAAGTTGATTATTCTTGAAAAGTAATCCTTATTGAAGCATGTAATCAAGCCACATACTCCTATCTTGGATTGCTAGGTTTATACAAGCTTTATAGGCTTCCTTAATATCTGCATCATCCTCATATAACTCTTTCATGAAGTTGAAATCCATGATATGGACTTGAATTTCATGCATAATCAAATTTATCCTGATCAATGCATCAACAATTATATTAGCTTGGCCAGTAATATGCTTTAAAAAAAGTGAAAGTTTGGAGATATTGAATCCACCTGACATGCTTTTGACTCAATTTATGTTGTTGCATAATTTACTCAATTTATAAGGCATGATTATCTATATACAAAAAATATTATTTAGACATTAAATAATGCCTCCATTTCTTTAGAGCTTGTACCACAACATAAAAATACTTATCATAAGAAGTATACTTCCTCCTTGACTCGTCCAACTTCTCACTAAAATAGGCTATGGGATTATCCTCTTGAATTAATACATCGCTAATCACATGTCCACTAGAATCACACTTCACTTGGAAAGTCTTTCTGAAGCTAGCAAGATCAACACAGGTTATATGATCTTCTTCAACAATTGAAAGCCTTTTCTACTTCAATAGTCCATTGAAATGGTTGTTGTCTTTCTTTATGGTCTCTACAATTGGAGCATTCATCATGTTGAAATTCCTTATGAAAGTCCTCTAAAAACTAGCCAAACCATGAAAATTCTAACCTTAAAAATGATTTTAGGAGAGGGCCAATAAATAAAACTCTTACCTTCTCAAGATCCATCTTCAAACCATCCTTAGATATAACAAATCCCAAATACACAGGCTCAGTCTTTAGGAATGAACATTTTTTCAAATTGATAAGCAAATTCTCTTGTTGTAAGTTCTCTAACACATATCTCAAATGTCTCATGTGTTATTCTTTAGAATGATTGTAAACCAAGATATCATCTTAATACATAATCACAAATTTCCCTATAAATTCCTTTAATGCCTCATTAATCAATCTCATAAAGGTGTTGGGTACATTGGAAAACCTAAATGACATGATCAACCATTCATACAACCTATCATTGGTTTTAGAATTTGTCTTTTGCCCATCTTGATGCAGGAGAATGAGGCTTGAAGACAAAAGGCTTCGGATTTATTCCAAAAATACAAAAAAAGTTTACAAGCAAAGGAGTGGGATCCTTTAGCTGTTAATTTACAAGTTTTCTAGATAGGGTTCGAGCTAGAATTTAGGGATTGAGTGATTTTGTAATTAATTCAAGTAGTTCAGACTTAGTTGAGATTCTCAAGGAGAATATCAAGTGGTTTAGGAAATCATCTAGGATTAGATAGATTCGATCCATAGATTGAGGATCGGATTGCTAGATGTAAAGTATTTATATAAGTTTCAAACTATTGTAAGAGGATTTGGATCTTCAGGATTTGGTTGGAATAAGAAATAAGGATTTGATATCATAGTTTTAGAAATTCTTTGTATCTCTGTTTATTCCTATATAATTGGTCAATCCCAAAGGTTGAATTCCTTCAAAATATCTCTGTGTATGGTTTAATTCTAGTTTGGTATGTAAATTTAAATTTTGTATGATCTGGTGTGGTCATGTTTAATTTCTCTTTCGTTGTGTATTAAGTTAATCTAATTTGTTTTGAATCACAAAGCTTTAATTAGTGAAGCTTCAAATTACATAGAGTAGAACTAAATGTGGTAGGAGCGCTAAATCATAGCGAAACCGAGGAAAGTCTGACAAAACCGACCCAAAAGCCGAAGAGGAGTGAGAGTCATCGGATCGACAGACCAATAGATCTAACGGTCATCACATGGTGGATAAGTGTGGAAGTTAATCACCGAGGAGGTGGTTTCTCGAGGGAAAAGTTGTCTATCGGGTGAGCATAAAGTAGTAAGTGGTAATATCTCAAGTCTGAGCAATTACCCTTGGCGCTTAACACGTAGCACTTGGGTGAGTGAGAAAACCACTTTATCAAGCGGGTAACCATCACGCAAGTGGTCCACCCAATATCGTTGTTAGCCATCAGATCAAATGGCGCGTTGATCAATGGAGGAGGATCGCTGATTTTTTTTGTTGATCGGGTGAATCAACAACCATTAGATACAAAGGTAAGATCAATGGTGGAGAGTTAACACAATATGGTTGGGGAAAAAGGTGGACGCGATAAGGAAATAACTCAAAGTTTAAGTTTCTTTTGATTCCGCGAAAATTGAAGGTTTTGTCACATTTCGGTAAAATTAAGTAGTTCTGCTAAATTAGTAGAATAACCAAATTTGGAGGTTGATGACTGAAACTCCTAAAGAAATTGAGGAGGAACTTCCACTTGAACTTGAAGCAATCATTTTTGGATTCGAATGATTATCCCTCATGCCTGCACCCAGTTCACCATTTGTGGTATCAGAGGAGCTGACTGACATTAAACAGGATCTCAAGGAGAAGAAAAAGAAATCTAACATGGCCTTCAGAGTTGGAGGAAGAACTGGTGGTCGAAGAAGAGGAAGACTGGTTTCAAATGCTAAAGTGTTGGAAGCTATGCAAAAGATGCAGGCTAGATTAGAATCCGTAGAAATGGAAAGAGGTGAAGATGCTAGAGATGTCAGTGAACTTGGCGTTGAAGCTGTAGAAGAAGAGGAACCTATAGATGTAACTCCTGAGATGAGATTCTTTAAATCAGTATTGAGATCCACATCCAAGCCTATACTTGAAGTTTCAATCTACACAGGAAGCTTAAGCCCTGAGGAATTGATAGATCAGATAAATGACATGGAGAAGTTCTTTGATTATGAAGAGACGGAAGAAGGAAGAAAAGTGAAGTTTGTTGTCACCAAATTAAAAGGACATGCAGCACTTTGGTGGGATGGAGTGCAGGCAGAAAGATTAATACTTGGTAAACAACCAATCAAGAATTGGAATAGAATGGTGGAAAAACTAAAAGGTAAGTTTTTGCCAAATGATTATCAATAGACATTTTTTAGACAGATGCAAAACCTTAGACAAAGGTCTATGACAGTAAAAGAATACACAGAGGAATTCTACAAAGTGCGCATAAGAGCCGGACAAATCCAAGATACATATGAGAAGGTTGCAAGATATGTAAATGGACTCAAAATGGAGATCCAAGATGAGATAAGTGTACTATCTCCTAAAACAGTAGAAGAGGCTTATCAGATGGTATTGAAGGTTGAAGAAAAACTCATGAGGAAGCATTCTACCAGAAATAGGGGTCTTTTCTGAGGAAGGGGAAGTCAAGGTGGTAGAGGAAGGTCTACAATGCCTAGAGATGGAGCTAGCAGTAGCTCAAGTCAGCGCGCACACAAGAGGTGATGCAAGTGGCAGAGGGAGTTTTTCTAGAGGAAGAGGAGACAGAGGCAGAGGAAGAGAAGTCAGATGTTACAGATGTAATAAGCTGGGACACAGAGCCTATGAGTTCCTAGAAAACATAGGAATGAATCAAAGGAATGCAATTGTTGCTAAGAATGAAGAGGAAGCAACAAAGGTGCCAGAAGAAGAAAATGTACCAAAGAAAGGAGAGTCTTTAGTAGTTAACAAAGTTTTACTAAATTCAGCTAAGGACATTGTTGAACCAGCACAAAGAAAAACCTTGTTCAGGACTGTGAGTAAGGTTCAAGGGAAGTGTTGTCAAATGATAATTGATAGTGGTAGTACATATAATTTAGTCTCTACAGAAGTGGTGGAGAAGTTGAAATTGAAAACAAAGAAACATCCAACACCTCACAAGGTGTCATGGCTTCAAAAGGGGTATCAGTTGGTAGTGAATGAGCAGTGTGAAGTGGAGTTGCAGTTGGGAAAATACAGTGACAAAATTTTGTGTGTTGTGATGCCTATGGATGTGTGTCACATATTGTTGGGAAGACCTTGGTAGTATGACTGAGGAGCTATGCATGATGGATAGAGGAACACCTATAAATTTAGCAAAGATGGTATTAATCATACATTGCTACCTATGGAAAAAGAGGATGCACCAAAGAAACTTGATCCAAAGACCCTTTTGTTGAGTGGAAAGGAGTACTTGCAACAGATGGAAGAAGATGAGATAAGTTTTGCATTGGTTTGCAAACCCAAGGTAATAATTACTTCTACAAAAGTTTTTGATTTACCAATTGAAATTCAAGAGATGCTGGACAGTTATTGTGATATTATTGTAGATGATTTGCCTAATGAATTACCACCCATTAGAAAAATCAGCCATCACATAGATTTGATTCTAGGATCAAATCTACCTAATAAAGCAGCTTACAGGATGACTCCCACAGAGAATGAAGAAATTAAGAAATAGGTTCAGGAACTGTTAGACAAAGGATTGGTTAGAGAGAGTCTGAGTCCTTGTGCAGTGCCAACAGTGTTGAGCCCGAAGAAAGATGGAGGCTGGAGAATGTGCATTGATTCAAGAGCAATCAATAAGATAACAATCAGGTGCATATTTCCTTTACCTAGAATTTAAGATTTGATGGATTGTTTGAGTGGAGGAAGATATTTTACAAAGTTAGATTTAAAAAGTGGTTATCATAAAATTATAATTAGATAAGGAGATGAATGGAAAACTTCTTTTAAGACCAATGAAGGATTTTATGAATGGATGGTAATTCCCTTGGAATTGTCAAATGCACCTAGTACATTTATGAGGCTCATGAATGAAGTTTGAAAGAATTCATGGGTAAATTTGTAATAGTATATCTTGATGATATATTAGTTTAAAGTAAATCAAAGGAGGAGCATGTGAGACATTTGAATTATGTCTTACAGAGGATACAAAAAGAGAAGTTACTGATAAATTTAAAGAAATGTTCATTCATGAAAGAGGAGTTGGTGTATTTGGGTTTTGTTGTTTATGCTGATGGATTAAATATGGATCCAGAGAAGATTAAGGTAATCATGGAGTGGCCTTCACCAAAAAGTGTATTTGAGGTAAGAAGTTTTCATGGTCTTGTTAGTTTTTATAGGAAATTCAGGAATTTTAGTAAGATCAATGCTTCAATTATTGATACTATAAAGAAGGACAGACAACCATTTGAATGGACTGCTGAAGCAGAAAAGAACTTCCAGTTGTTGAAGAGAAAGATTACCGAGAAGTCTATTTTGATTTTACCTTATTTTATTAAACCTTTTCAAGTGAAGTGTGATGCCAGTGGAGAAGCCATTGTAGTTGTTTTAAGTCAGGAGAACAGACCTGTAGCTTATTTTAGTGAAAAGTTGAATGAGTCAAAGAAGAAATATTCTTCTTATGACAAGGAATTTTATGCAATGGTGCATTCTTTGAAGAAGTGGAGACATTACTTGATGTCTAAGGAGTTCATATTATATTCAGACAACCATGCATTGTAGTATATTATGCAACAACCAAAGCTTAACTAGAAGCATGCAAAATGGGTAGAATACCTTCAAGGTTTCAATTTCATGTTAAAACATATAACTGGTCAATCAAACAAAGTAGCAGATGCCTTACGTAGGAAACACATTTTAGTGCAAAAAAGTCAAGTTCAAGTGTTGGGTTTTTATTTTCTTAAGGAATTATATGAAGAATATCTAGATTTTAAAGAGGCATTTGAAGCTTGTAGGAACCCTATTTTGTTAGACAGAAGCAAGTAGCTGGATTATTTCTTACAAGAGGGGTTGTTATTTAAAAGAAATCAGTTGTGCATACCAAATTGTTCTATGAGACAAAATTTGATTAAGGAGAAACATAGTGGTGGACTTGGAGGACATTTTGGTGCCAATAAAACTTATGAGTAGTTGAACTGGTTTTATTTTTGGCCAAAGATGAGAGCTGAAGTGGAAAAGTATGTGAAGAGTTGTAAAGTTTGTCAGTATGCAAAAGGAAGGAGCCAAAACACAGGTTTGTATGTTCCATTACCTATTCCAGATAGGCCTTGGGATATGGTAAGTATGGACTTTGTTTTGGGTTTACCAAAAACTCAAAGGGGACATGATTCAATTTATGTAGTAGTTGACAGATTTTCAAAAATGACACATTTTATTCCATGTTATAAACCAGTGATGCTACTCATGTTGCTAACTTGTTTTTTAAAGAAATTGTAAGGTTGCATGGGTTACTGAAGAGCATTGTTTTAGACAGAGACTCCAGGTTTGTTGGGAATTTCTGGAGAACTTTGTGGAAGAAGCTTGGAACTAAATTGAGTTTCAGTTCTGCATATCATCCTCAGACTGATGGACAAACTGGATTTTTAAACAGAAGTTTGGGTAATCTTTTAAGAAGTCTTGCAAGTGAACATCCGAAGCAATGGGATCAAGTACTAGCACAAGCTAAATATGCTTATAATGATTCTCCTAATAGGAGTACAGGGCAAAGTCCATTCCATATAGTTTATGGAATGCACCCAAGAGGAGTATCTGAATTGAGAGATTTAGGCAAAGCTAAAATGAGGAGTGCTCTAGGAGAAGACTTTGCTTCAGAGATTCAAGCAGTTCATGAACAGGTAAAACAACAGCTACAGGATAGCAACACAAAGTACAAGAACATAGCAGACTTGAAGAAGAGGGAAATAAATTTTGAAGTTGGAGATTTGGTTTTGGCAGGAAGGAAAAATTTCCAAAAAGGGAGTATAACAAATTAAAATTCAAGAAAATTGGACCATGCAGAGTTTTAAGGAAAATTTTAGCAAATGCATATGAAATTGAGTTACCCCCTAAAATTGGAATATCTCCAATTTTCAACGTTGTTGATTTATATAGGTATGAAGGTGGAAATGTAGATGACATAGTAGCGGATCAAGAAGAACAAGATATTGATTGGATAAAACAGTTACCTATAGCAAATGAATTGCAGCCAGAGAGGATTTTGGACAAGAAATTGTTGAAGAAGACAAGGGGACAGGAGTATTTTCAATATTTGGTCAAATGGAAGGATCAACCAATTGCTGGAGCTACTTGGATGACAGAAGCCATGCTACAAAAGTTGGGCAGTTCTATAGAAGAACTCATGGACGGGAGCCCATGAAGAATTTTCTCCTCAGGAGTCTGATGCAGGAGCATGAGGCTTGAAGACAAAAGGCTTCTAATTTATTCCAAAAATACAAAAAAAGTTTACAAGCAAAGGAGTGGGATCATTTAACTGTCAATTTACATGTTTTCTAAATAAGATTCGAGTTAGAATTTAGGGATTGAGTGATTTTGTAATTAATTCAAGTAGTTCGGACTTAGTTGAGATTCTCGAGGAGAATATTAAGTAGTTTAGGAAATCATCTAGGATTAGATAGATTTTATCCATAGATTGAGGATCGGATTGTTGGATGTAAAGTATTTATGTAAGTTTCGAACTATTGTAAGAGGATTTGGACCCTCGGGATTTAGTTGGAATAAGAAATAAGGATTTGATATCAGATTTTTAGAAATTCTCTGTATCTCTTTTATTCATGTATAATTGGTCAATCCCGGAGGTTGAATTCCTTCAAAATATCTTTGTGTATGGTTATATTCCAATTTGGTCTGTAAATTTGAATTTTGTATGATCTGGTGTGGTCGTGTTTAATTTCTCTTTCGCTATGTATTAAGTTAATTGAATGTGTTTTGAATCACAAAGCTTTAATTAGCCAAGCTTTAAATTACATAGAGTAGAACTAAATCTGGCGGGAGTTCTAAATCATAGTGGAGCCGAGGAAAGTCTGACAAAATCAACCCAAAAGCCGAAGAGGATTCGATCGACAGATCAATAGATCTAACAGTGATTGCATGGTGGATAAGCGTGGAAGTTAATCACCGAGGAGGTGGTTTCTCGAGGGAAAAGCTATTTATCGGGTGAGCATAAAGTGGTAAGTGATAATATCTCGAGTCCGAGCGATTACCCTTGGCGCTCGACATGTAGCACTCGGTTGGAGTGAGAAAACCGCTTTATCGGGCCAGTAACTAGCACGCAAGTGGTCCACCCGATACCGTTGTCAGCTGTCAGATCAGATGGTGCATTTATCAACGGAGGAGGATTGCCGATTTGTTTTGTTTATCAAGTGAATCAACAACTGTCAGATAAAAAGGTAAGATCAACGATGGAGAGTTAACATGATAATGGTTGGGGGAAAAGGTGGACGTGATAAGGAAATAACTCAAAGTTTAAGTTTCTTTTGATTCCACGATAATTGAAGGTTTTGTCACATTCTGGTAAAATTAAGTAGTTCTGCTAAATTAGCAGAATAACGAAGTTTGGAGGTTGATGACTGAAACTCCTAAAGAAATTGAGGAGGATCTTCCAACTGAACTTGAAGCAATCATTTCTGGATTCGAACGATTATCCCTCACGCTTACACTTAGGCCACCACATCTCCCTCTTTTGTCTTGATTTGATGGTACCCACTATTTAGATCAATCTTAGAGAAACAAATAACACCACTCAAACATTCCAATAAATCATCTATGCAAGGTAAAAGAAATTTGTACTTGGTTATGATCTTGTTCAATGCTCTAGACTCTATACACATACACCAACCTTCATCTTTCTTAGGAATCAACATTATGGACATTCCACTTGGACTAAGGCTCTATCTGATCAGTCCTTTATCCAACATTTCCTACACTTGCTTTTTTATTTCTTCATTCTCCTGAGGGGTCATTTTTTATGTAACCTTATTTGGTAGACTTTCTCCTAGTGTTAGGTCAATATGGTGACTTATACTCACATGTGTCAACTCATTAGGAAAGTCATCCACTACAATATCACTGTACTTATTCAACATATCATGAATTTCAAAAGGAAAATCATTTACGATAGTGGAAGTAAGAATTACCTTAGGTTTACACACCAAGGAAAAACTCGCCTTATTGTCTTCCATCTGCTACAAACATTCTTTCTTGCTCAACAACAATGCCTTCGAATCATTATTATTTGATGTCCCCTCTTCTTGCAATAGAAACAAGGTATGGTTGATGCCATCCTTATAGAATTTGTAGATGCTATTCTTCCCATCATGCACAACACCTTAGTCAAACTGCCACAATCTACCTAATAGAATATGGAACACATCCATGGGTATGGTATCACACAATATTTTATTCGTGTACCTACCTATATACAAATCCAATTCACTTTTTTCATTCACTAACAATTGATGACCCTTTTGGAAGCCATGACACCTTATAAGGTGTTGGATGCTTTTTCTTCTTCAATTTCAGCTTCTCCACCACTTCTGTAGACATCAAGTTGTTTGTGCTGCCACTATCAATCACCACCTTGCAACATTTCCCTTGGACTTTGCAAATGGCGTTGAATGACACCTTCCTCTGAGTTGGTTCAATAACTTCCTTCTCTAGTTTCAACAAAACTCTTTTAAGCAATATATACTCTCTTGTCTTTGGTACATTTTCTTCATCCTGTAACTTTGGTTCCACTTCTTCTGTTGGGGAAACAAAAACACTTCTCTAACCCACATCTCTATTTTATGGACATCCACATGCCATGTGTCCAAGATTTCCACACTTGTAGCAACAAATCTCTCTTCCTCTACCTCTTTCTCATCCTATGGAAAAGGATCCTCAACCTCTGAAGTCTCCCTATTACTATTGTTGTGAACTTGAGCTAACAAGTCCTTCTTTTTGTAATTTAGATGTCCCTCTACTTGATTATTGTCTTCATCCTCTAGCGATATCTTTTCCTTTGCCAGACTACTTCCTTGAAAGCTTCTTCTCGACCTTCAATGCTAGTTGGTATGCCTCCTCTATTGTTTTGGGTGATAGCACATTGATCTCATCTAGAATGTCTAATTTGAAAGCATTAATATATCTGGTTGTCTTCTCTGTAGACTCCTCTACATATCCAACCCTGATATTCACCTTATAGAACTCTTCTGCATACTCCCTCATAGTCATCAATCTTTGTCTGAATAAAATGAGCTGATAATCCTTTGGCAAGAACTTACCTCTAAGCTTCACTATCATCCTGTCCTAGCTCTTAACCTTATGCTTATTCTTCCTTCTCCTTTCAACCTATACACCATCCCACCATAAGGTTTCATGTCCCTTCAATGTGGTGACAACAAACTTGGCTTTCTTCTCCTCATCCATCTCTTCATATTCAATTAATTGATCCATTTTCGTAATCCAATCTATAATCTCCTCTAGATTCATCTTTCCATTGTAAGAAGATATATCTGGTTTTACCTTTGTGATAGATACTAAAATTGTCTTCAATATTCTAGCTTCTATAAGATTTCAGCTACTTCTTCCTCTGGAGATTCTTCTTATTCTTTGCTTACATCTCCAACTTCATGTTCTCTCTGTTTACTGATTTCCATGGCTATCATTCTTTCCTGCAACTGTGGCATAACTCTCATCACTTCAACCTTGGCTACAAGCCTTTGTCACTCTTTGACCTCCTATGGCACCTTGTCCAACTCTGTAAGCCATGGTCAACTAATTTTTCCTAAAGTAGATGTAAGATTTACTCTGATACCAATTGGTACAAACCTTAGTTTCTAAAATTTTATATGGTGGGCTAGACTCTAAAATGTCCCTTTAATTTCCAAAGCCAAACTAGAACCACTATAGCTGAAATCCTTTGGTAATAATCACTTAAGCTAATATACATATATATAATCAAAAGGAGGAGGGACTTACCATTTTATAGAATTGTAGGCTCAAACCTTTTTATTTTAATAGTCGCAAGTGGCCCCACTTTATAAGCTCTCAGCGCTTTAAACTTCCCCACAATATGACCAACTCTCATGGCCAAGGCCCCGCTCCTTTGGTTTGTCATCTTGTATGAGTCAGCCGAAGTTTACGTCACCCCAACCCATTCACAAATCACACACACTAAATGTGACAAGAGACAAACTTTAATATTTTCCTATCAAGTGTTGACCCAAACATTCGTTAGTTGTCGTTTCTGAGCCCTTTCCAATGTGCACTGCACTAACCTCTAGGTGGAGTCAGCAATACTAGTGGTCCCACTCGCGCTCCACATTATCCTGACCTCCTTATTATTGTCTATCCCTTAAATATCAACCCAACGCCCAGTCAACCCAGTTGTTCCCATATGCGCTCCCCTCTTGACCTTTTGGGATAGAACCTCCAGGACATGTCAGCCTGATGCTATCAAGTGATGATTTTTTATTAACAGGAAATCGACTCTGTCTCCCTGCCTCTTATTAACCGATGGACCCCCATCAAGACTTAAAAAAAAATTAAGTGTTGATTGTCTTGCCTGTGCACTATGTTCCCACTTATAATGCTTTTTCTTCTCCTTTGTCACTCCTACAACCTCCCACTCACACAATATAAAAGTAATGCTTAGTTTCTCTGTCAACAAAATTCCCTACAATGTTATATGTGTATATATGTGTGGCCATAAGGTAATACAATGACTGTAGAAGAACTAGGTAAGAATTAAAATGATAGGTTGCAGAAGGACCAATTATAATATTTGATTGGAAAAATCACTCTCGCACATGCTCTCTATTGCTCATTATAAAATTAATCAATAGATAAATACATTGCTTTAGGGTACTTTAGATCCATGGAAATAGGATCAAATGGACCAATTTTGGCATTATTAAACTAATTACAGCAATTAGCTAATTTTAATGAATTACATGACATTTCAAACCAAACTATATCGTAACAAATTCCTTTGGTAAATGATTTTGACCTCTTGATCAATTAGGTTTTTACAGATGCCCTGCATGAGAGAATATTGATCAATTAGATTTTTACCGGTGCCCATGCATCAAAGATATCATGAAATACTTTAAACAATATGTGCCAAGACTGTACACAAAAATTGAAATATAAAAGGCCAAAATCCAGAATGAAGATGACGTGAAGCTTTATGGCGGTAAAACCTCTATGATATGTAAATGAAATATCCACTTTGAAAATATATTTCAATTAGTTCATAATAATACACACCCTATTCTCCTTGTATAATGAGATCACTACACCAATTTATATAGTAAAAGATGTAGTTTATAGTTTTCTAAAAGACCCACAAAATATTAATAAAGTACTAATTAAATATTAACCCTTGAATTATTTTAATCTTTGATGTTTTTAACTAGATTCAATTTTTTTGAATTTTTCAATATATATTAAATGGTGCAAACATTTGTGTGGTCACAATTTGATA
Organism: Pinus taeda; assembly: GCA_000404065.3. Lineage (NCBI taxonomy): Eukaryota > Viridiplantae > Streptophyta > Pinopsida > Pinales > Pinaceae > Pinus > Pinus taeda. Next base: position 72,895 of record APFE030515628.1, read on the forward strand.
GTTTTCTAAGACATATATCCTATAAAACGCTAGAAAATCTTTCACTTCACTAAAAAAATGAAATTTTATTAGTGTGAAAATAATTTAATGATTTACTACATAGAACATGAAAACTTAGAAAATAATATTTATTTTTTTAATTAAAATTAAATTAAATTGTATAACTCAAAGTAGAAATCATTTAGAAGACCAAATATGAAGATGGAAGTGCATAGACCTTGAATAGTGCATGTGACATAGGAGATTTAGGAAGTTGAGAATGAGAATAATGTAAAGTTTTCAATCACCTATACCATATAAGAAGAGCATTACTAAAAAAACTCAATCAAATCATGTGAATTAATAAGTATACAAAAGTCCCTTAACTTTGACTTTTAAATCGTCACATTTTTATTAAAACATTGTTTTAGAAGTTTTGAATAATAGTTAGATAATCTTGAGTATTGTCTAAAACTTTAACATTGAAGATGATCCTAAAATGACTTTTAAAAAAATGTTTTTAAATTATAAAAATATTTAACTTAAATATATAAAAAAAATTATTTTCTTTATAAAATATCTATTTTTTTTTGTAAGTTTGGTAGGACTACATCTTCATGGTGTGCAATATGGTGGAGAATTGAACGGGTGACTTCACATCAAAGAGTGCCTTAATAGAACACTCAATCATTGTCTATTCCAAATCCAGTGGATCCTTATACAATCTTTTATAAACCATATAAAAATTTCAATTAATAATAAATATAAAATTTATTATCTTCTTTTATACTCAACTCTATATATTACGTATTTTATAAAATATTTTTATGAAATACAAAATTCAATTTAAATGATAATATAAAATTTATTATTATTTTTATATCAAATATATATGGATAATTTTATTTTAATAAAATAGTGAAATAAATTTTTAATTTTTTTTTTATATAAATTTTATTTTAATATTAACCATGAAAAAATATCATTCACAACAATTAAATACAATCCATAAAGTATAATTGTAATTCTTGAACGACTCATATTTAAAATTTAATATAATACATATGAATTACAATTACAATGGCAAATAACACAAAATACAAAGAATGTGTAAAAAGACAAAACCCTTTCTAAAAGTGTTACATGAAACTTCGAGTCAATATATATGTAAGCGTGGAATAAGTCCATAAATCCATAAATGCTCGTTTTTTAATCATGATGATTAAAGAAATTTAATAAAAATAGCATGGAAAAATTATCAACAGAATTTAAATGATAAAAGTTACATTGGTTTTCTATATAAACTTTGAAGGCGTGTTTCCATAGCCTCATCTTCCCAAATTATCTGCTGCCACCATTCTTGCTGGCCAAATATTGTAGTCAAATTGGGTAACTTGTCCATCCCCACGGGAAGTCTCTTCAACTTTGGACATTTTTCCATGACACCCAAAATACGCAGTTTGGGTAATGTACTTTCATTCCATACCTCATTATCTGATGCTCTCCCAATGCTTTCTAAATTCTCTAATCTCCAGAGAATTAATTTCTCTAACATTAAAAATCCGCCGGATTTCCCTATTTCCAACTCTTTCAAACCATCGCACTCTGTCAAGAATAAAGCCTTCAGATTTGGAACACGTTCCAAAGGAGACAGCTTCCGTAGTTGGTGACACTCAAAGAAGAATATGGCTTCAAGATGTTGGAACTTGCAAATGTATTCTGGCAGACTTGACCCGCGGTAGAGGCCCATTACAAAACGCTGAAGCCTCCTCATGTTCTCCATGTCGTGAGGAAGATCGACCATTGCACCACCACCATCATTAAGAAGAAAGTCCAAGTGTAAGTGCCTCATGTCCAACCATGTTCCCATTATGCCTGATGATGATAATCTTACCTTTACGCCTATTCTCAGCCTCGTCAGATTTCTCCAAATGCTTCTTCTGCCTTGTGATTCTGATTCTGCTTCCACACTTAAAGAGACTCCCGTTGCGTCGAGTACGCTTAATGAAGTAAGCTGCGAGATTTCATGTGGAATCACCTCTATCCTCTTGCAGCCGTCTAAACAGAGATACTTGAGGTTTTTAAGGTCGCCAATATTGAACGGCAATGATTGTAGTCTGCTACACCCTTGAAGATCCAAAAATTGAAGGGAAGAAAGATGACACATCTCTTCCGGCAAATCCTGGATGCTCTCGAGTCCTCGTAAACTGAGAAATTCAAGCTGTTTTAGTTGCCCAACTGACCATGGGATTGAATTTATTCTCCTGTTGTCTTGCAGATGGAGAACCTTGAGAGACGTGAGACTCGCTAGAAATCCTGGTGGAAGCTCTTCAATTGAATTATTAGATAACATGAGACTCACTAGTTTTTGACATGGGAACTCGGCAGGGAGATTTTTAATATGATTTTTCCGAACTGATATCCTTTTGCAGTTCTCATTGTCAATGGTGGGAAAGTTTTTCAACCCTTGACCTGCCTTCAATAAGCAATTCTCCTCCTGCTCGCCAATATATTTTGCCATCTTACGAAGATCACGGTGAACTCTTATACATTGTTGCCCTGGAGCCAACCAACCCCTGATGCTCGCCTCCTTATGGGAAGAATTTTGGATGAAGCAGCGATCGAGAAGGAGGTTTACATAGGTGTGGCCAATGGCCATGTCCATTAAATGGTTCTGCTGTTTGCTCCTGACGAACCCCTCTGCAATCCACATTTGCATTAATTCCTGCACATTAATATCTTCATTTTTGGGATACATAGCACAATATAGGAAGCAATTCATGACGTCTGAATTGGGCAATGCATCATAACACCATCTTAATGCTTTATGGAGTTCCGGATGCACAGTATCTGGACAAGAAAAAACTGCATTTTTGATGGAAGATAAAGAAGTCTCCCATTCATCTACTCTGGTTTTTCCCCTCATTGCTGCGGCGACTAACATTGTGGCCAAACGGAGACCCTTACACTCGTCTGCAATATTAGTAGCACACTCCTCTATATCCGTATGAACAGGGTTGTCTTTGAAAGCAAATTTTCTGAACAACATCCACGCTTCGTCTTTAGACAACGTGGACTCTTCTGCTTCATCTGCTTCATCTGTAGCTTCTGCTTCTGCTTCATCTGCTTCATCTGTAGCTTCTGCTTCTGCTTCATCATCTTCAGATGTGGACTCTTCTGCTTTATCTGTAGAGATTTCTGCTTCATTTGTAGTGGGAAGTTGCACTGACTCTTGTACTTCATCTGTAGACTCTTCTGCTTCATCTGTAGACTCTTCTGTGCTCTTCAATTCCAATAGGATTGGACCTTGGTTGATAATCAGGTGAGAATGAGAAGTAACAAACATTGAAAAGTCTTCCTGAAGGCCTTGAAGGAGGAAATTAAAAAGTACCTTCCATTTGTTGACTTCTTGAGGGCATCTCCCGCCGTTACCAATGAGACAGTCCAGACGCCGCCGTTGTCGTTGTGATGGAGGGTAGAGTTGGAGTATGCTCTTCGCCTTTGCAAGGCAATTATGCAGCAGTTGCAGCCGAATCTTGAGGGCTTCCGGGGCTGCTTTGTATTGATCTTGGAAGACGGCGCTTATATCGAGCAGAAGATTGTCCAGAGGCCTCAACTCAGTTTGCAGAATGTGAAGGTTTTCCTCCTCCTCAAGAACATCCTTCATTAGTGGGATGATCGGAGCGATCGCTGGAGCGATGACAGCTTCGCGACCTCTAACAAATACTGAAAACTCACTTTCAAGGCCTAGAAAAAGGTAATTAAGATGTACCCTCCAATTTTTTATTTGCTTCGACGGTCTCCCCGGGTTGACGCTGGATCGATAGAGTATGTTTTTGGCCTTTGTAAGGCAATTATGCACCAGTTGCAGCCACACCTTCAGCACCTCAGGGGCCTGTTGGTCTTGGAGGACGGTGCTAATATGATGTAGAAGATAGTCCATAGGAATCAAATTAGTTTGCAGAATCTCACGGTTTTCCTCCTCCTCGATAACATCCTTCATTAATGGGATTAATGGGATGATTGGAGCGATGACCGGAGCGATGACAGCTTCGCGACCTCTCACAAATACTGAATACTCACATTCAAGGGCTTGAAAAAGGTAATTGAAGTGCACTCTCCAATTTTTGATTTGTTTTGACGGTCTCCCCGGCTTGCCGCTGAGACAATCGAGAAACCTTTGCCGTGAATTGGAGCGATGGAGCATGTTTTTGGCCTGTGTAAGGCAATTTCGCAGCAGTTGGAGCCACAACTTCAGCACCTCAGGGGCCTGTTGATCTTGGAGAACAGTGCTAATATGATGCCGAACACAATCCATAGGAATCAAATTAGTTTGCAGAATTTCACTGTTTTCCTCCTCAATTACTTCTTCCATCAGCCCGATGAGTGGCTCAACACTGAAAACGTTGCTTCCGGTGATACTATCCATGGCTTTCTTGTCTTGACGTTCTTGTGGCCTCACAGAAGAGAGGGAGAAATGCAGGGAGTGCGGGAGAGGGAGGGCCAAAAAGCAGGTGCGATTAACAGAGGAATGGAGTGTTTGGTAATGTAAGGAGCAAATAGCATTCAGCATTTGCATGGCCGCACAGGAAGTGCAATCCGGATTCTGCACCACAGATGGCTAAAAGTTTATGCGAATTCTAACTTTAAACTTAAAGTGAAAGTGTATGCGATTCCATTATCAAAGAGAAAAATGTTGTGTGAATTCTAACGCTTAAGAGTATGCTAATTCTAACTTTAAAGTGAAAGAGTATGCGATTCCTTTCTAAGTTTCAAGGGGAATTCATCGTTTGTGAGGAAGCAATGAATATTGGCGTGCAGGCCGAGGGGTATTGGCCATTGTGCACCACGTATGGGTAAAGTTCATGTGAATGCCAACTTTACTTTAAAGTGAAAAGTAAATGCCATTTCTTTTTCAAAAGAAAATTGTTCTGCGAATTCGAACTGTAAAAGCGGTAGTGGGGCTAATTTCAAGTTAAACGAAAATTTATGCTATTTCTTTTTCAAAAGTAAAAGAAATTTGTTGGATAGAGTACAGAATAAACAAAATAACAAAGAGGAAATGTAATTAAAAGAAACAGCGGTGGGGTTGCTTTTGCTAAGGGGAATTTTCATTTTTATGAAAGTAGCAGAATAAAGGAAGTGGGATTTAAATAGGGAAGATTTTCATTAGTTTTTAAGTTAATTCTATATTATTTATTAAATAGTATATTTTTAATTATTATTATTATATAATTAAGATATTTTAAAAAATGAAAGATAAAAAATAGAATATAAGAATAATGGTTAGGTTTATATTATTTGTGTTGAATTAGATTAAATTGTCATTAATTATAATTATAGTTTAATTTATAAATGAAATTTATTTTTTTGGGGAATTTGGAAAAACAATTTCAAGAAAGAATGTGATTTTTTTGTTATTTAAAATGTATTTTTAAATGTATAAATGGATTCAACATCTCACAAACTTAAGATGACAATCGAATTCTACAAATTAAATAACTTAAATTCAACCTTTAAAAAATCTTTGTTTCACTCGAATTCTACATATTAAATAACGTAAACTCAAACTTTAATATTGGTTACAATTAACAAGAAAAATATCATGAAAACTGTGATTTCATCTATAAATTAGACTATGCTTTAATTATATCCTAAATGTATGTTTGCAATAATGGTGTTACCAAATACACATGGGTTTTTGGTAAACATTGTCAAGTCGCTAGAGTATGACCAATAAGATGTTTATTAAAATAGAAAAAAAATATCAAAATAATAAAATTATATGAAAGCCACTTCTGTTTGTTATTTAATAGAGATTATTAATTTAAAGTAAAATCACCTTGCTTTAGCATAGTTTTTTAAATAAGTAAAATAATATTTCAATTTAAGATAATATAAATTATTAATTTAAAGTAAAATCACCTTGCTTTTAGCATAATTTTTTAAATAAGTAAACTAATATTTCGATTTAAGATAAGATCCCCAATAATCTAAAAAGAAATAAGGATACCTTACACAAAAAAAAAAGTAATTATTGTTAATGTAATTAGTGTTTTATGTATTATGCAGTATACAACATCAAATAAAATCACCCAAACTCTTAAAAAGAATTCTAATGAAGAACGCCAAAAAATATTGCTATTGTCATAAGAGTTTTCTATATCATGCAACATGCAATATCAATTAAATTAACTATTTCCTTAAAAGGAAATCTAAGGAAGAAGATTGTAGATGCGATACAAACAAGATTAATAGTTGCAAAGCAACACATTCACTACCTCTACTGCTCATTAATTGATTAATACCATGCTTCTTTCAGTGGGGTCTGCATTTTGGCCGCATTTACGTCTACGTGCATACTTCCTCCACACAACCACCTCCGTACAGTCTTTCTCCACACAAATTTCTCCACATAGCAACCTTTGCGCAAGCTTCCTCCTCACAACTTCCTCCGCACACACTTCCTTTGCACAACCACCTCTATACAAGATTCCTCAGTGCATACTTCCTTCGCACAACTTATGATTGTCGTTTACTACTTAGAATTGATCTTATTTATGTCAAATGAAATGCTACCTTGCATGGACTGATAAAATAAGTTGTAATTCTACAAATTTTTATTTTACATTTTCAGTGAATGCTTTTAGTTTACTATTTTATGAAAAATCTATATTGATTTCTTCATGGTTTTATAGGTGGGTGAAGCGCAAGAAGGTAGTAGGGATCAATGCAAAGCATATTTTGTGCATTGAAAGCAAGCAAGATAACTCTATTATGCTAAAACATGAATGCAATTAATTCAATAAAATCCAAGAAGGGTGTTGAATCAATTGACTAAATGATCCACACTGTATTGGCGTTCATTTCTAGGGTTCAATTTACTAGATGATTTTGCTTTCTGATGAAGCTTTTTAAATTCCTTGCCATCCCTCCCTCTTTGGGTATGTTTATTTTCCTTAGAAATTTGCATTTTTGATTGGGATATGAAAATGTGACTAGTCAATCCATTCACTTGTAAGTGCATAATGCTTTTGTTTGATCAATTTTAGTTTACTCTTCTATGCATTGCTTGTCCATTTTCACCATCAGATCATTAAAAAAGCTCAAGATATTCCATGTAATTAAAAAATCTCAAGATATGTCCATGCAATTGTTCTTCGCCTTTGTAGACAATAATACGAAAAAGTGGCATATAATGGGATCATAAACCTTGGTTTGGATTATCTTAAAATCATTGCACTTGTTTACTTTGGATTATCTTGGAAGTATATGCTATAAAAACTATTGCAATAGAGCTTGGCATTCACTATTTGTTCTTAATAAAAAAAATCTAATTATTTTTACAAGAATAATTTGAATAATGATGCAAATTTGTTATATGATAATTACACTTGAGATGTAAATCACTAATTTCTGTGTATGCTAGTAAGATAACAATTTTCATGTTCCATTGCTAGCATAAAATTCATATGTTATTTCAATGTTTTTCCTACACATGAAAGTGTGAGTAAATTAATTTTTTTTTTCAAAAGAAAAAAAACTAACTAGATTTTATTAAGATAGAAAAAAACTAGTTACATTTGACCAACATGTATCACAATCATATCAAATATGAGCTAGCATCCTCAGTCATAGAATGTGAAAGTCATCATAAAATTATTCAAATGTTCTAAACATTGGTTCTACCAGCATATGCATAAACTCAATCCATTGTTCATTGGGATCAATATTATGAAAACGGTGTAGTTGTTCATTTTTCAAAAAACAAAAATATGTGAAAGAAAACAATGATCAACATGACCGAGACCACTTCCAGCTATGGGATAGCAATTTTTCCTTCCTCCCTCACATTTCCATCAGAAATAACATTGTATAAAATGAAACCTTTTGGATCGCGCAACCCCTGCTTTGAAAGTGCATCAGCTATCCTGTTTGATTCTCTGTAGATGTGCGGCATAAGGCTACTCCTGAAATATTGAAGCAAAGTTCTTATTCGACCCCTCCATCCCTGAAGTTCCATGGGGTTGAAATAGGATATAATGGAAAAACCATCAATGATTGTTTTAGAGCCCTCATAAATATGAATATATTGGAGCTCCCTTTCCCTTGCAAACCACATTTAGCCCCAAAAGGCTATCATCTCTTCCCTGGAGTTTGTACCTCTCCCCCCTGCCAGCGTAATTTGTAACTTGTACATTCATCGATGTGCAACCATCCCCCACACCCACATTGACCTTTGTTGTGCAACGCCATCAAAAAATCCCACTGACAATATTATGCAAGAGCTTAAGAAACATCTTGACATGTCTATGGTGCATTGTCTTCTTGGTTCCATATGCTCCAACCATGAGATAAATTTCACACAGAGTTTGTATGCATTGATCGACACCCCTCGTAAGATACAGTGGTTGCATGCCTTCCAAATCTCCTAGAAGGTAAACAATGGAATAAGGGTTTAAGACCCCAACTTAGAGGCTCCCCATCTCAAGTAATGTTCAATTGACATAAAAACTCTAAAATTTAACCTGCAAGAAAACAAAATCATAGACCATATTTGTAATGCAATGTTGCAGTGAATCAAAAAATCAGTTACCATTGCATCACCCCCACCACACAGGATGCAAAAACCAGGTCCATTAAACCTGTGTTTGCACAAATTGTCCCAAGCCAATATGTGATTCCTCCCTACCAACTATCAAAAAAGGATAACCTTTAAAGGTGTTGATGATATCAAGATCGACAGAAACCATGATCGTGGAGCATATTCATTATCCTTGTGAATGATGTGCTTGTAGCAATCTGCTACAACCACCATATCGTTTGGTAGACTACCATCCCATATAAGGGTGTCTCCAACCAGATGTCTACATAAAGTCGCGCCCCTTAAACTGTTTGTATATGAATGCCAAGTCTATGCCAAATTTGCCCTCAATCCAGGTTGTGCAGCCTCCCTCCAAATCGGGTGTACCCCTCCCTTGCCAAATGCTAATCACCTGTTCCAAGAAAAATATACGTTGTTGGTTTAGTGGCTCTAGGAAGTCCTTCAGGACTCTATAGTTGTCAGCTAAGCCAACAAAATTGTCCCTACCAATGATAATCTTGTTTTCACTATCAAATGACCATTTGATATGCTGTAGGAAATGGTATTTTTCCTTATAAAATCTCAACCAAATGTAAGATCCACTTCTAATGTTGATTTCCCCCCTGCAAATCCAGTCCGAATTTGGTCTTCCTTTGAGGGACTTTCCATGTATAATCTTATTTTAAATGCCTACTCCGAACAATGCTCTCCACATGGATTTAATAAGTAGAGACTTCCCAAAAAAATTGGTGTTGAGGATTCCCCATCCATCTAGGTCTCTAGGGCTGGAGATAGTGTCCCATGATGGAAGTTTCCCTTTTCTTCCTATGCAGACCACAAAAAATGTGTGAAGGCTGATTGTATCATAGAGTTCATGTGTGTAGGGAGGGAAGAAAAAAGCATATAGTAAATGGTCATCTATTGAATTACTGATTGAATCAATGTGAATCTACCACCCAGGGAGAGCCACCAGTGAGACCAACAGTTTAGGTTTTTCCTATTTTTTTGCAATATCCAAAACCAATCTTGCACATGATATTTGTTAGGTTTCAAGCTATACCACAAATAGGTGAATCCATCCTATAATGGTTTGTATGTGACCCCAAACATGTCAGCAATGTGTTGGATCTTAGTGAGGTTTCCATTTGAACAAATAAGAACATACTTGTGACCGTTTGCAATCAATCTAGATGCCATGCCAAACCAATGAAATAAGTGATATAAAGTCTCCCATCATGGTCCAGACATCATACCAAAGGTCAAAATGTCATCAGGGAAAAAGATATGTGTGATACCAATCCTCATGGTTCATCTATAGTCCCCTGAAAGTCCCATTTATTTTGGCCAATTTAATCTTTCTACTAATATTGTCCATGACAAGAATGAAGAGGAGGGGCGATAGTGAACAACCTTGTCTCAAGCCATGACCAACATAGAGGAAATTAGTGGGGAAACCATTTATGAGAACTTCCAACCATGCATGTGACATACATGCCATAATCCACTCTATATTATATATATTCAGACCAATCTTCTACATAATAATCTTGACAAATGCCTATTCGACACAGTCATATGCCCATTGTAAATCAACCTTCATCACCAACGCCTCTAATTATTTAGTTTGAATGGAATGTACACATTCTTGTGCAATGGAAATAACATCATGGATGGATATGTTATGAAGGAACCTAAATTGTCCCTCGGAAATGTGTATAGAAATAACTTCTTTGATCCATTCTGCAATAACCTTTGAAATGAATTTATAGGTAATGTTGCAAAGTGAGATCGATTGAAAATCTGAGGAGGAGGGAGCAATGAATTTTGGTACAAGTGAAATGAAAGTGGATTTTATGGAAATCTATATGGAATGTCTAATTCAGGATTCTTCTGCCATATCCAACAAATCTGCTTTCCTGAGATGAAAAAAATGTGAAAATATCTCAATCGTCCATCCATCTGGGCCAGAACATTTGTCCCTGGCAAATGATTTTAAAAGAGAGTGGATCTCCTCCAATATGACTGGTTTGTATATCATCATGTTTGCCTCATTATTAGACATCGCAGGGTATTCCTTAGCACCCTATAGGAGGTCTTCGATCTATATCTCCTCCCTCGCCTTGAAAAGGTTTTGAAATTATTTTACTACTTCCCTACGAATCTAAGCATCACTTTATACAATTTCACTGTCGATCCCCTTGATGTTCCATATGGAATTTATGTTTCTCCACTGGTTTGCATAGCGATGAAATAATTTTGTATTATGATCCCCCTCTCGGATCCGCATAGCCTTTCTTTTTAATCTTGAAGTGTATTCCTGAATATCCAGGATGCATTTCTTCCTCTCCTCCAAATATTTATCTCGATCCATTTGTTGTTTTGTCGGTGAGTGGCCAAGTGATCCCCTATATCACGAATCTAATCCATAGTATCTTTTAATTCCTATAATAAGCTATCCTTCTTCTTCCTTTCCCATATTTGAACCTGACTTTTTAGGTGTTTTAATTTCAGTGTAATGTTTTCCATGGACAGTCTGTTTTTGGATGTCTCATAAGAATTCAAATCTCCATGACCAATTTGTTGAAATAATCGTTCTCAAGCCACGTACGATTGAATTCAAAATGTATACCCCTTCTGACCGACTCCGCCCTCCATTGCATAAAAATGCGACAGTCATCCAAGAAATAGGTCTTTTCCACATAAGATCTAAGATTTCCCAAAATTTCACGTAAGTTATAGAGGACCATGAATCTATCGAGTCTCTTGCCAGTATAGTTATCTCTACTCCTTCCATTATGCCAAGTGGTCTCGATAGGATCTGTGCATATATATTTTAATTAATTCTCATCAAAAAGTACATTTAGTCTATTTTCCAAGGGATCCCCATGACCTATTTTCCCCCAAACCTCTTCCATGTTCAATATGGCATTATAATCCCCCGATATAATCATAGAACCAATCTTTAGAAATTCTAAAGCCTCCACCCCATCCCAAAATATTTTTCTACCCTCATATGGTGCATATATGGCTCAAATGTGTATTCACTCCTCCAAGCCCCAAATATGGCCTGATAGCAATATCCCAACAAAAAAATTACGAGCCTTGAAATTTGCTTAGTATGGATCCCATAGTGCTACTACACCCCCTGAAAAACCACATGAATCAACAACAACAATACACTAGGATGAGACAATGGATCAAAAATATGAAATAGATCGAGCAAAATCGACCATGGTTTCCTGAATAAGGATAATGATTGGATGAATAGAGTTTACCAGGTGTCGCAGGGAGAGTTTTTTCATGGCATCCCTTAGGCCATGCATATTGAAATAAATCATATTCATCATGATCTAGTCTTGGGGGACACATTTTCTCTAAGGGCCCCAGATGTAGATGAGTCCAAGATAGGTACGTCATGTAAACTAGTCAAATAGCCAAACACTTGTTTGCTCGTTTTCATCCCTCGTTGTTAATGGCCATCCTCCCTTATGCACCATGAGAGTAGTAAGATTCAAAGCAGGGTTCAGGAGAAGAAATTCTATATTGTTGTTGATGGAATTATGAGGTGATGGAGGTGGGAGTTGATCCACCATGGGATGGGTGGGATGTGACAAGGATGTTGAGAGCATGGGTGCTTGACCCATGGGCTCAGAGTAAGAAATATTTTCAGAAGGTACAAGAGGGAGAGGTGAGGGAGCATCAGAGGTCGTGTGCAGGGGGGATGCCATATCACCACTATTTTGAGTGGGTATGTGGGGAGGTTCATAAGGGAGTTCGGAATGGTTCAGAGCAGTATAATCATGAGACACCCCCATGTAAGAAGGCAAAGGATGGTTTTGAGAAGAGGGAATTGACACCATTGGGTATGATTGTGTCATATGATTTTGTAAAAAAGTATCATCTGGGGAGGAAGTAGTACATAGACCAAAGCCCGATCACCCTTGAAGTATCTTCACACCAGTTGATTTGTAATGTTCATCACCCTGTGCCATTTTTCGATATTGGAAACGTCATGGACATCATTCCAATAAGTGGCCCATATGGTGACATAATAAACAACGAAATGAAATTCCCCAGTTATCAATCCATTGTCTAAATCGTCGAGATTCCCATTCCAAGTCGATATTCTTGAGGAGGCCTCTCATGTAATTAACTTCTACCAAGATCTAGGAAACCCTTTTGTCCCGTGCATCTAGGATTCGAGGGTCCATGTATATGTATTTACCAATTGTGTTCCTAATAGCCATAAAAGTGTAGAAATTCCTTGTACATTCAAACTACAGATTGTAATATGCTAAAATATTTGACTTGAATCTACTCTACTTATCAGTGGAAACAATAAACTATTGATGAAATCACGAAGCATAAAAGAGAAATAATTCAATCAAACATAACACAATAATTTTACGGGGAAAGCCATAGCTAAAAACTCTTGCTATCTGTATATTGCATTAATTAGAAAATATGAGAATATGACAATTCTTTTCTCAATCCTGAGCAACCTATACACCATCTCAATCTATCTCACTACTTCACAAACAAGCTCAAGGCAATGCTTAGCCAATTCTGCTTCCTACCAAGCTCTTATTTCCTTGCGCAGTTTCGTAGGGAATTAGCCCATATTTAATTGGGAAATTCCACAAATCTCAATTGCGCAATCCTCATAGGCCTTCCTTTGATTTAATGCACCACATGTACAATTCAGATGATTATACAATCGATAATACACTGTCCCTAAATTCCAATCTAAATTGGGTCTTTTTTTGATCTGACATGCATGATTTAATTATGAGTGAATATTCAGTTTACTAGTTAATTAGTGTTGGTTACACCCCATTACTGCAAGTTGCACCACACTACTGGATCTCCCACTAATTCTTCCATCAATTGGAACTAGTTTAATTGAGTTTAACTCAATTAAACTGAATTAAATAATTAAAACTCAAAATAAACTCAACCAAGGCTCCTAAAAAGTAGGAGACACTCTACATGACTCTAGTTAGACTCCTAAATCGAATTAACTAAGTCAACTAAGTCAAATTAACTTAGTTAACTATTACAAGTTGTCGTGATAATTGTGATTACAATTTAATTCCTAATTTAATTCAACGATAAAATTAAATTAGGATTTTCTTGTTGCATTTTCAGCACTCCCTCTCAATAAGAAAAGGATTATTTGCTACCCCCATCCTACCTTTGTGAAATGTGAATTTTCATCTTGACAATGCCTTTCTCAAAATATCGACATCATGTTCCTCTGTACGAATGTACTTCAACAACATGATTCTCCTCTACACACAATCTCGTAGATGGTGATACCAAATGTCAATATGCTTGGATCAATCATGAAAAACTAGATTCTCAGAGAGTCTGATACAACTATGATTGTCACAGCAAATCACTGTAGGATCCATATGTTGATCAAATAACCCAACAAGGATCTTCCTCATCCAGATAGCCTCACAAGATTCTTGAATATCAGCCATGTACTCTGCTTCTACTGAACTGAGTGCTACTAATCTCTGCTTCTTAATGTACCAAGAAACTTTTGCTAACCCAACACTCAAGTTTCCCCCTGATGTTCTCTTCCTGTCGGATGGACTCCCTGCCCAATCTACATCTGTGAAGCCTTGAATCTTCACTCCCTTTGTTCATTAATACCAAAGGCCAAACTGAGTGGTGCCTCTGAGGTATCTCAACACATGTTTATTTGCCTTGCAATAAAATTTGGTTGGCTTAACCACTTCTTGACTAAGTTGGTTAATTGCAAAACACATGTTCGGTCATGTGTTCACCAAATACACAAGTGAATCCACAAGTTGTCTATAAATATTAGCCTCCACTACTTCACCTGAAGTAGCATCTTCCTTCCTCCAATTTCTTGCTAGAGGAGTCTCCATGGGTTTGCTTATCTCCATGTGGAACTTCTTTAGTATCTCGTTGGCAAACTTACCGTGAGAGACAAACATTCATCATCTCCTTGTCATACTTCCATACCAAGAAAGTAATGCATTAACCCCAGATCCTTCATCTTGAATTCTCTTCTAGCATCTTCTTTGCAAGATTTTATCAGCTTCTCATCACCTGTTAGAATCAAATCATCGACATATAATACTATAACAAAAATTTTACCTTCAACCACAATATGGTAAAGGTTTACATTTGCTTCACTTTTGGTGAAGCCCAACCCAGTGAGATAGTTTCCAATCCTTGTGTACCAAGCATGGGGTGCTTGTTTTAGTCCATACAACACTCACTTGAGTCTGCACACATGTGACTCTTCGTTGAACGTCTCAAATCCTTCCGGAAGCTCAATATATGTCTATTCCTCAATCATACCATTGAGGAATTTTGTCTTCACATCCATCTAATGTATATTCCATCACATCTTCACTGATAATGCTAAAATAGATCTGATTGAAGAGTACCTTGCTACTGGACAAAAGGTCTCATTGTAATCAATTCCCTCCACCTAAGAGAACCCTCTAGTCACGAATTTGGCCTTATGTTTTTCCAGACTCCCATCTACTACTTTCTTCACCTTGTAAATCCATCTAGAACTCACCACTAATTTGTCTAATCGTCTTGGGACCACTTCCCAAACACTGTTTATGATAATGGATTCATACTCTTCAACCATGGAATCAACCCATACTAGTTGCTGCACTACTTCTTCGAATGAGGATGACTCAATCTCTACACTCTTGCTCATCAGAGCCATGTAGCCAGTGCACCAATATGGTGACATCCTTTTCCTGTGCTATGATGTGGGTGCTCCCACATTCTCTATGACATTATGCATCAATATGTTAGGCTCTCTAGTTCACTTTCTTCCATATCTGGAAGTCTTTGCATGAGTTGGTTCTTCCACTCTCATATGCTCTGCATGTGGCTGCTCCACATCATCTTGGGGTTCCTCATTTGGAGATAAAAGATCCTCATCTGCATGTAACTGAATCTCCCTCTCAAGCTAACATATCGTGACCTTCTCTTCATTGAACTTCACATCTCTACAAACCAATCTTATCCTGTTGGATGGTAGTACACCTGCTAGTTGTGAGGCGTATCAGTGTACCCCAAAAATATACCCAACTCAGTTGTTCGCTCTAGATTTTTCTGTGCATCCTTGGTAACATGACAATAGATTAATGAACCAAAGATCCTGAAGTGTTCCACATTTGGTTTCTTACCTGGAAAATCTTCTTATGGTGTACTCATCTCGAGAATTTGATGAGGGCTTCTGTTCTGCAAATAAGCAATTGTATTTCATGCTTTAGCCCACAAGTGCAACAAAAAACCATGATCATGTAACATTGTCCGTGCCACTCCCACAATACTTCTATTCTTCCTTTCAACCACCCCATTTTGTTGTGGGTTATGAGGTGTTGTTATGTAACATTCCTAGTGAAAATTTCATGTAATAAAAGTTAATAAAGGAAAAATAAGACCACGGTTAAGGGACACTTATTCCAAGATGAATGTTGGGCAAATATATCCTAGTGGACATCATTGGATGTGTGTTTTGGCTAAGGAAAATTGGAAAAGACATTAAAAAGAAAAAATTCATTTTTTCCACGTTTATTTATGAAAATAAAGGAAATTATGAGAAAAGTAAGGTGAAATGTCACAAGTTGAATGTGAGGAGGAAATTGAAGGAAAATAATGGAAAATGAAGAAAATAGAGGCCTCATTAATAAAAAGGCTTCTGAGGATCACTTGGTAACCTTTTTTCAGTTCATGTTTGGAGCTCTCTCATTATTCTCTCTCTCTCTATCACTCTTGGTCACTTAGAGTTTTCTTGGAGCAGTCTAGTTTGAAGAAAAGGAAAGGAAAAGCAAGCAAGGATCAAGAAAAGGAAAAACAAGCAAGGATCATGGAAAGGAAAGCAGGATCAAGAAACTTCAACAGCAATACTTGTAGGTAATATTTTGCATGCATGATTTCCTAGTTGGTTTGGACATGCATGGCTTTGCATGTTGGTGTATGGTTCTCTTTTTGTCGGTGGCATGGTTTTGCCAGGTTATGACAATGGTTTTCAACCCAATCTTTCCTTTTTTCCAGATGCCATGGTGTTGAAATGTCTATTTTGGTTTTCGAGCTTTGGTTTTCTGGATGGATTTCAGAATCTGGGGTGGAGGTGGTCTCAAGTTCCATTCCCAAAGGCCTAGGAATCCCTTGACCATTTTTAGTGGGATACATGGTAAAGCCTAAGGGAAAAGTCTCCGTTTAGGGCCTAGTGATCTAGGTTTGGGTTTTGGTAAATCCTAAGAGACTGGTCTTGGTTTAGGGCCTAGTGATATGATTTATATTGTGGTAAATCTTGAGAGACAAGGAGATGGAAAGTTCCTCAAGGATAGTGATGGATTCTAGATGGCATTCCAAGTTTGGTTCAGTTGTAATCGGAGCACTAGTTTTGTTGTGATCACAGTTTGGCAAGAGTGGAGGTGGTTTAACCTCTCGATTCTCTTGGTTGTTCTTGGGTTGGTTTTTCTATGAGATCCCACATTCATGCTTGGAATATGGCATAGGGATGACTGGATGAAGGAGATATTTGGTTCATCCATGTCTATGGTCGGGTGGTACGTGGAAGTCCCAAACCTAGT
The DNA here is from genome assembly GCA_000404065.3 of Pinus taeda. NCBI lineage: Eukaryota > Viridiplantae > Streptophyta > Pinopsida > Pinales > Pinaceae > Pinus > Pinus taeda. The sequence goes on from APFE030515628.1 coordinate 90,061, forward strand.
TGAATTTGTGCATGATTAATAAAAGCTAAGTTCTCTTACTTTTGCTATTGTGTATATATGGATTTAATGGCTGTCATATCTCCAATATTTATATGGTTTTATGTTGGTTATAAGCATGGTTGAATGACTAAATTATGTCATGGTTATTTCATGTATTTACTTGTAACAGTTAAATGGATGGATGCAAGACCCCATTGATGATATAATAGTTCATTGGAGAAGGAGGTGATCCTTTTGGTTATTTTTCATAAGTTATTTCGATCATTTATGCCCTGTATTCTATCCTAGACCTGTAGGTTGCATTGATGCCAAGTGTTTGACAGAATGTCTGTCCTAGTTAGGGATGCTTAGGCCTAGTCCTAAGGTTGAGTTTTGATTTATCATCATTGTTATCATGTCTTTAATGGATTCTGAAGGTTCCAGCAAGTTCTAGGAAGAGCCTAGGGTTCTGGGCTATAAAAGTGGCTCAAATTCGTGGATTACAGGCTAACCAGATCGTTACCCTAGGGGCTAATGCATTTGTCTAAGGGCTGGAGAGAATTATAACTCACCTGGGCTATGTCTAAGGAGTGTTACTCTGGCCTAAGTTCATAAAAAATTTAGTAGGACGCATGGGCAAGTTGTCTAAAGTGCTTGTTTGGTTCCTGTGGGTCTTGAGGTTGATGTTGGATGATTTTGTATTATTATTCTATTGATTCCACTTCCTTAAGGTCACATAGGAGGTTGAATCCCATCATAGTAGCCTCTCATCACATATTACCTCGATTGGCTAATTACTTGGGTAGATGTGGGAGGAGGGTGGTTATTGATTGGCATTAGAGCATGGTTCACCCCTTGGACTGAATGGGTAGTGTGTGTTGTTTGTACATGCATGTGATTTGCATGTGTGTCTCTTACACTTGTGTTCCATGTGTTGGAAGCATTGCACCATGTTGATCATGGTTTTAGTAATGTTATCATGAGGAAGTTGAAGTGGTTTTGTGGAAAATATCATAAGAAGTACATGAATGGTTATTTGATTATATGAAGCTTGAGTATATGTGGCTTGACTACATCCTTGTATTTTAGTTTGCATTCTTGGTTGCTTGATTACATGTATCAGTCTTGTAGGTTGGTTACAATATTTTATTTCTTATGCTCGACTACATGCGGTTATGCGTATGTGTAGTCAATTAGGCATTGCTTATGCATGTTGATAGTTGCATGAGGCAATGTGTATAATGGAGTAATGGTTTTTGTCATGCATGAGGTCATAGGATGAATTATTGATATGGCCTTTCACTAATGAGTGGTCCTATCTAGAATGATAAATATGTGTTGATGCACTTATTCAATGAATATCTATATGCTATTATGTTTATGTTATACATGTATCACGTTGATTGGGAGATCTTGCAGATAAGATATCCTCCCCGAGCCACTCTAAGGTATGTTGATTTACTGTGATTTGGTTATCTAACATATTATGCATGATAGGAAGAAACATCAATGGCTAGAAAAATGGTTGACTACAAAGACTCTCCCTATGAATCTGAAGAGAAGTATGGTGGTGGGAATCCTTCCAATTTGGTAGTTACATTGAGAATATTTAAGGAAGAAATAAGGAGTTGCAAAGAATACAATGAAAAAATCATGCAAACCCAGGAGAAACAAGTAGAGGTGAATGTGATACTACTTCATAGTTTGTTAGATTTGCAGCGACAGGGACCACTTTGGATCAGCCATGGGTAGGAGGACAAGACTTATGGGGCAAATGGTAGCAGGTGTCATAGTAGACACAGGTCAGCTCAATCTGACACAATCAGAGATGGAAGGATGTTGGACACTCTAGATAGGAGAGGTACTGGACCCAAGTATTATTCTCATTCTGATTCTGATACACATCATAACCATCATCGTTATCATCCTTATAGGAGGAATAGTAGGGGGTACTTTCCATATGAGTTTAAGAAAGAAAAGCCAACTACCTTTGATGGAGAGATGAAGAAATCATAGGATGCAAAGGCATGTTTGCTTGGTATGAGGAAATTCTTCTGATTGCATGATTATTCAGAAAACATGAAAGCAAAGATAACCACTTTCAGTCTCAAAGGTAAAGCAGATATTTGGTGGGAATATGTGAAGAAGGTTAAAGGTATTGTTGAAGATGATTTGACTTGGAATTCATTTGAAAGGATCTTCAAGAAGAAGTACCTATCGGAGAGGTACTATGATGACATATCTAAGGAGTTTTATGAGTTGCAGATGGGTTCTATGACAGATGATGAGTACACTAGCAAGTTCTTAGAGTTGTTGAGATATGTATCTTACCTCAAGGAGGAGAAGGCAAGGTGCAAAGATTCATTAGTATATTGTCAGTGGCATGGAGATACCAGATTGAGTTCGATGATCCTAGATCGTTGGAGGAGGCCATCCAAAAGTTGAAGCATTGTTATGAGCAATCGAAGCGTAAAGTTGAGCCAAAGCATGAATTGAAAAGAAATGAAAAAGCTAAAGGAAAATGGCCACCAAAGAGAGGAAGACCTCAAGATGTAAGTGAGAAAGAAAACAAAATTCCTTACAAGAGATTCAATACAATTGAGAAGAGACATGGTGAGAAGTAGGCTAGAGGCGGTGGCAGGGAACCATTGAAGTGTTAGACATGTGGTAAGGATCATCATAAGAGGGCCTATCCACAGTATCAGAGTGGTGGTAGACCCTAGATCTAATTTTCTTAGTAGGCACATACATTTGGTGATGTTGGCCATAACATTCCTCGGATATATGCAACTTTGGACAGTAGGCAAGCAGATCATGAGGCATCGATCATTGAGATGGACGGTAAGGTTTGTGGTCAAAGTTGTTTCTATTTTGATTGATCCTAGATCTAACTATAGTTATATTAATCCTAACCTGGTGGATAAGTGTGGTTTGAGAAAAGAAGTGCATGTAGAATCTTGGTTGGTACAATTGGCTACAGGTACAAAGAAGCGAGTTCACCATTGGGTAAGAGCTTGTACATTTGAGTTAAATGGTATGCCTACAACAACACATTTGAATGTATTACCATTGGGATCGTATAGTATGCTTTCTGGTATGGATTGGCTATACCTTCACAGAACCAAAGTGGATTTCTTCGACAAGGCCATTGAGTGTGTGGGTGATAGTGGTGAAAATAGGACTTTGCAGGGAAAGAAGAAGCCTACATCAGTGAGGATGTTTACCGCTATGCAGGCTAAGAATAGTTGCAGAAAAGGTTGTGTGATAAGGGTAAGGAGGTTGAGGATGCATATGTGTTAGGAAGGTACCCAATTTTGTAGCTGTTTCATGATGTATTTTGAGAGGACATTTCAGAGTTGCCACCTCACAAGGAGGTAGAATTTTCTATTGAGTTGGTGCCCGGGGCAACTCCAACATCGAAAGCACCTTATAGGATGAGCACACCTGAGTTGGTAGAGTTGAAGTTGTATCTGAAGAAAATGTTGGAAAAAAGATACATTAGGCCAAGTGTATCGCCTTGGGGTGCACCAGTGTTAGTCATAATGAAGAAGGATGGTAATCTTAGATTATGCATTAAGTACAGACAACTGAACAAGGTAAAAATCAAGAATAGGTACCCTTTGCTGAGAATTGATGATTTCTTTGATCAGTTGAAGGGGGCATCATTGTTCGCTAAGATCGACTTAAGATCTGGATACCATCATGCACGCATTGAGGAAGAGGATATCTTCAAGATCGTGTTTAGGAACTGGTATGGCATTTATGAGTTTTTTGTTGTTCCCCTCATTGCTGCGGTGACTAAGATTGTGGCCAAACGAAAACCCTTACACTCGTCTGCAATATTAGTAGCACACTCCTCTATATCCATAAGAACAGGGTTGTCTTTGAAAGCAAATTTTCTGAATAACAACCACGCTTCATCTTTAGAGAGTCGTTGTCCTTCATCTTCATCTATAGAGAGGGGTTCACCATCTATGGAGATCAGATCTTCGTTGATAATTAGGTGAGAAGCAAAAGTAATAGACATTGAAAAGTCTTGTTGAAGCCCCTAAAAGAGGAAATTAAAGAGTACCTTCCATTTGTTCACTTCTTAAGGGCATCTCCCGCCGTTGCCAATGAGATAATGCAGACACCACCATTGTCATTGTGATGGAGGGTAGCGTTGGAGTATTCTCTTCACCTTTACAAGGCAATTATGCAACAGTTGTAGCCAAATCTTGAGGGTTTTTAGGGCCGCTTTGTGTTGATCTTGGAAGACGGTGCTTATATTGAGTAGAAGATTGTCCAGAGGCCTCAACTCAGTTTGTAGAATGTGAAGGTTTTCCTCCTCCTCAATAACATCCTTCATTAGTGGGATGATTGAAGCGACGACTGGAGCGATGACACCTTCGCGACCTCTCACAAATACTGAAAAGTCACTTTCAAGGCATAGAAAAAGGTAATTAAGATGTACACTCCAATTTTTTATTTGCTTCGATGGTCTCCCTGGGTTGGCTTTGAGACAATCTAGAGACCATTTCCATGAATTGGATCGATGGAGTATGTTTTTGGCCTTTATAAGGCAATTATGCTGCAGTTGTAGCCACACCTTCAGCACTTTAGGGGCCTGTTGATCTTGGATGACGGTGCTAATATGATGCAGAAGATAATCCATAGGAATCAAATTAGTTTGAAGAATTTCACGGTTTTCCTCCTCCTCGATAACATCCTTCATTAGTGGGATGATTGGAGCGATGACCAGAGCGATGACAGCTTCGCGACCTCTCACAAATACTGAATACTCACATTCAAGGCCTTGAAAAAGGTAATTGAAATGCACTCTCCAACTTTTTATTTGGTTCGATAGTCTCTCAGAGTTGTTGGTGAGACAATTGAGACACCTTTGTTGTGAATTGGAGCGATGGAGCATGTTTTTGGCCTATGTAAGGCAATTATTCATCAGTTGTAGCCACTCCTTCAACACCTTAGGGGCCTGTTGATCTTGGAGGATGGTGCTAATATGATGCAGATGATATTCCATAGGAATCAAATCAGTTTGCAAAATTTCGTGGTTTTCCTCCTCCTCAGTTACTTCTCTTATTAGCCCGATGAATAGCTCAACACTGAAAACATTGCTTCTGGTGATACTATCCATGGCTTTCTTGTCTTGACATCCTTGTGGCGTCACAAAAGAGAGGGAGAAATGCAGGGAGTGCGGGACAAGGAGGACCAAAAAGCAGGTGTGATTAATAGGGAAATGGAGTGTAAGGAGCAATGAGTTAAATAAAATTCAGGATTTTCATTGCCGCACAGGAAGGGTATTCCGGATTCTGCACCACAAATGGCTAAAGTTTATGCCAATTCAAACTTTAAAGTGAAAGTGTAAGTGATTCCTTTCTCAAAGAGAAAATTTTTGTGTGAATTGATTGAAAAATGTTGTGCAATTCCTTTCTTAAAAAGAAAAATGATGTGTGAATTCTAAGTTTTAAGGGGAAGAGTATGCGATTCATCCTTTGTAAGGAAGCAAAGAATAAGCATAATATTGGTGTGCAGGTTGAGGGGCATTGGCCATTGTGCACCACATATGGGTAAAGTTTATGTGAATGCCAACTTTAAAGTGAAAAGTAAATGCAATTTCATTTTGAAAATAAAATTATTTTGCGAATTCTAACTGTAAAAAAGGTTGTGGGGCGAATTTCAAGTTAAACGATAATTTATGCAAATTCTTTCTTAAAAGTAAAAGAAATTTATTTGATAGAGTATAGAATAAAGATAATGACAAAGAGGAAATGTAATTAAAGAAACAGCGGTGGCGTTGCTTTTGCCAAATGGAATTTTCATTTTTATGAAAGCAGAAAAATAAAGGAAGTGGAATTTAAAGAGGGAAGAGTTTCATTAGTTTTTAAGTTAATTTTATACCTATTATTATTTTTATTTTCAATTAAGATATTTAAAAATAAAATAAAAGATAAAAATAGATTATAGGAATAATTGTTAGATTTATTTTATTTTATAGTTGAATTAGATTAAATTGTCATTAATTACAAGCATAATTTAAATTATAGATGGAATTGATCCAGTGGATGTTGGTGGCCACCCAGCTATCCCTTGTGAACCCCCACAACTGTCTCTTTCAGTTTTTCAATTTCCATAATTGTAGCGCAATTTACTATTTTTAGCAGTTTTTCGAATCCTGAACTTCCGGATCCGTTTTGAGGCCCTAAACGACGTTTTTTTGGAAATCTGGGAGCAACATGGGTCCATCGACCGATGTTCCCAAAGTTGTAGTTCGCAGATAGATCTTTCTAATGAGCTATTTTACACGTCAAATAGATATCGTATGCCAAAGTTACGATCCCACAAAATTGATGTACCAATTTACCCAAATGGGGCCCAAAATTTTGTGTTTCATTTTCTAGGATTAGGTTTTGGGATGTTAAGGGTTTTCCATTGTTTCTCAACAATAAATAGGCCTTCGAGCCTCATTGTAGCACAGTTCAGAGGCATGTAGCTGCCACATCTCTTCTGAGACATAAGCTACCTTCGCCCTAGCTAGTTTATTTCCATTTCTATTTGTAAGCATATTTTAGTATTTTACATTAATAAAATGAAGTATTATTTCCGCTGCATCTTTGTGTATATGGTTATCTCTATATTTTGTTGCGTTCTTTTTTAAATCCGGATCAGAAATCGATTTTTTATCGGAATTCGGAAAAACAATTTCAAACAAGAATGTGATTTTTTGTTATTTAAAATGTGTGAATGTATAAATGGATTCAACACCTAAATAACTTAAACTTAGGTTTTAAAAAATCTTTGTTGCAGCCTAATTCTATAAATTAAATAACTTAAACTCAAGCTTTAACCATAAAAATATGGTGAAAACGATCATTTTGTCTATAAGTTAGACTATGAAATTATATGAGAGTTGCTTGTGTTTGTTATTTAATAGAAATCATCAATTTAAAGTAAAATCACCTTGCTTTAGCATAGTTTTTTAAATAAGTAAAATAATATTTCAATTTAAGATAAGAGCACCAATAATCTAAAAAGAAATAAGCATACATTACACAAAAAAATAATTAATGTTGATGTAATTAGTGTTTTATGTATCATGCAATATACAACATCAATTAAAGCACCCAGATTCTGTAAAAAAATCTAATGAAGAATGAAAAAAATATTGCTATTGTCATAAGAGTTTTTTATATCATCCAACATACAATATCAATTAAATTAACTAGTTCTTTAAAAGGAAATCTAAGGAAGAAGATTGTAGATGCAATACAAAATAATGAGTGATTGATTCAAGCTTTCCATGATATCATGCCATTGGATACATGTGTATGAGACAAGTAGCTCACATCAACTAGTAAAGTTTGTCACACTACACACCTACCAAAAAACTAATAAAAGGATTTATTAAAATAGCATTCATTCACATGGCGCTTTATGACACTAACCTCATACATACTATCAACATTGAGAACTAGAAAAGTACAAGCAACATATTTTTATCTTATTATATGGTACCCATCCATATACATGGGTAACCTTGGAATTGTTTTTTTCTCCAATGATGCAAATTCTTAACCATCCAATAAACATCCTCCTTGGATAATCAACATTTTCATAGATGATGACCAACATCCTCCACACATGACTACATGCTTAGCTCATCCTCCTGATTAGCACGCTGATCCAATGATGGTGGTTTAACATGCATAAGGTACATTAGCCATTGTTCCATATTGAGTTTTTACAAATTTAATTAAGTATCAAGGGTTAAAATCACGTAATGAATCATGATTCTAGGAATTTATACTTGTTTCCTCATTTCACCTTGGTGGTTATATTCTCCTTCTCATCAAGTGTGACCACTATGGGATTTTTCTTTCATTTTCTAAGAGGGGGATGAATAGGTGGCATAGATTGAGATAGCACAACCATGGCATACCATGCTTAAAACCTTCCATGAATCCCTTTCTCCATTCTCCTTTCTTTTGAGGTGGGTTTTGTAAGTCCCTTATACTAGTTCCTTTCTTATCTCATCTTATGAGAAGAGGGGCTTGCAAATTATTAGATGTTGATGTATTAGAAGAAATAAATAAATTAAGATAATGCACCAAATGTTAAAATGAAAAAAAGTGATAAGGGATGAATTACAATTAAAATACAAATTAATTAAGCTTTACCCCCTCATGTGGCCACTATGCTAGTCCCATCAATATCATGATTTAAAAAAATAAAAAGGACTTAAACAATATCCCAATCCTTATGAGAAATGAATTACTTGTACTAAAAAGAGGTTGTAAATGAAATTAATGAAGCATGTAAGATAATATAATCCAAGGAAGTAAAAAAGCTAAATAAGGGAGAAAAAGTATTGTCGAGGGAAGGGAAACTCAACTACAAACACTCCCTCCACAAAGGTGTTAGTAGATGATGGTGTTGTGTAACTCATGTATAAGACTATGTTGCCACTTATTAAATCTGCCCTTGACCATATCACTTATCACATTCACCTATTGATTGGAGGGTTATCCTAGGTGTTGAGAAAGGTAACTATTTTTGGTCTTCATAATTGTTGTACTCATTTCAATATGTATCCTATGTAACAAAGAAAAAAATAAGAAACAATATTACTATTATTAAAGCATAGGTTTAATGTTCATTATTGATGGTCTTCTAGGTAAAAGAATGTTCTTCATTCTTCTAGGATTTGTTAGGTCTTAGGGTTTATTGTCTTGAGTCAATAGAGTCAACATCATGTTTATAAGACCCTTCCGAGCAATTTGTAATTGTAAAAAGAATTATTTTTTAGTCTAGAAAGTCCTAGAATACTCAAGAGTACAAGTCACCCTTGGGATACTTAATTTGCCCTAAAGGAGGGAATTCGACCACTTGAGAAGGAAATATAAAGAGCATTTTGACTTCATTTGGAGATATACACTCACAATTTCGATCTACAAGAAAAAGAGTTTGATATGTAGTTGGGAAGATAGGAGAATAAGAGTGAAGTTCTAAGAAGAATTTGGGAGGATGAAGTAATTTGTTTCTAGGCTATATATCTCTTAGTGTGCAAAAATCTAAGATTCGTAGGTTGCAGAAACAGGCTGAAATTGCAGATCCAACTTGCAGGAGGATGAGGTGTAGAATCTGTAGTTGGAAGAAGGAAGAACCCTTGTCTGGAACTCGTTGACCTTAGGAGAGTTGTCTTGCTCTAAGTAGGTCTTAGAAGGAGGCTATATTAGGGTTTCCTAGAAGTTGCAAGGATGAAGTTGCTAGGTCAAAGTTGCAGATCAAATAACAATGTTGTAGCTGGTAGATTAAAGTTGCAGGGAAGGGAAGTTTGGTGAAAATTAAAGGAAGGTCTTAAGGAAGGGCCAACTTAGTAATAGGAGAAGGACTTGGTCTAGGGATTCTGTCTTTCTATCTCGTTCGAAGCATATTCTAAGAAGATAAGAGTTTCTAGGTTTTCCCATGGCTAACAGCCTACATTTGTGTCCTCTTGTGTTGTTGTTGTTTCTTGATATTGTTTAATGAAAAGATATAACTAAAGAAATTAAATAAGATAACTAAGATTCACAAGAAAGTATCAAGGTTAAAGAAAACAAATAATAAGATGTCATTATTGATTTTCTAACACTAGGAACTATTCCTTCCCCACAAGCTTTTGAAGAACCTTATAAGGGTAGTTGATAACCCTCACATACCTAAAATTGAAAATTTGTATATGATAATAATCTAGTAGAAAGTTTGAAGAAGATACCTATTGTGAGATACCTACATGGCTTATGCATTAAATAATTTTCACTTCTTATGTTTCTTTGAATCCTATATAAATGATTGATTGATCTCACTTGATTCCTTGAGTTGTGTTAATGACACCGTACTTATACATGGTTATTTAGAGGACATTGATAACACACCCATATTTCATTGATTAGGCCACCCACTTAATGATGGATGTTGGACACTTGACAATGAACATTGAGACTGATTTTGACCTATCACACCTTCAAAGACCCTCCTCCACCCTTGGCACCTTGGACATTTCCATCTTGAGATAGGACATTGCCCCTTGGAGATTGTGTGGTATCTTATGTATGGCATGGAGCTTCGATATATGATGTTGGGATCGAGGAGGCACCCCTTGGATGAAGAGACTTATCAATTTGATGATTTCTTACATATTTTGATTAGAAACATGTATTTTGGAGATGATGTCACCCTTTTGAAGCCTCTACACTAAAAGGTGTGGTATTTTAGAGGGAATTTTTCATGTTTTATAATTATATTTTCATCTTTGAGGTTATTTTGGGTGTCAAATTTATGACCTATCCATCTTGTATCGTAGATTAATACCATTTTAGGGGATTTTTATGAAATATTAGCCTAAGTGAGGAAAAGAACTTGGTTTCGCTAGTATAAATAGGAAGTGCTCTCCTCACTTGAAATCATTGGGCACTTGGACACATATCCCTTAGATTACTCCTATTTTTCTATAGTTCTCTATGGAGCACTAGTTGACCAACTTTCTTGGTGACTTCATTGACATGGATTTCATTGATGATTGACGGTGAAGCTTAGAAGAATGCATGATAAATCTCGTAATTGTACTTCTTTTATCTTGGTTAGTATTTTATGGATGGGTGTAATAAAGTATTAAGAAAGTGGGCATAGTACTTTTTTTAATGATACTTTTGAAACAAAACATTTTTACCAAGTATTTCATGAATTAACAAATGGCCTCCTTCACTTATTTCATTTGTGGTAATTGAGATACTTAGAGCTAACACTGAGACTAAACCTAGATCCATGAATCATGTTGATCCTATCAAAATCCTCTCTTTCTCAAAATTTTGATAAGGTAAGAAATGTGATTCTCTAAGGTCAACTCACTATGATGAATAGGCTAAACATTTTAGAAAAAGGAAAAAGGAAAACACCCATATTTTCCTCCTCAACCTCAATAAATAATAATAGGTCATTGTGAAGGAAGCACGAGTCAAATAATAAACCTCTTCCACAACAAAGTTTTCCTAATACCTTAACCTCTATGGAGATGACTAATCAAGAAGGTATCCCTTAGTGTGGCTATTATGGCAAATCGAATGTGAAGCATCAATGTCTCTTGAGTCAAGGATATGATGGTAGCTCTAATGATACTGAAAATTTGAATTATCTTAACAAATTATATTCTTATTCTATGTTGCCCAAAAATATTACCATCTCACTAATCAGAAACATGAAGAACTTTTCAAAGGATGCATTAATATATGTAATAATGTGAATATGAATGCTGTTGATGATAAAAAGGGGGATAAAACTAATAAGATTTTACATTACACTAGAAGGAATAAATAGGATGAGAGTTCCCAACCAAATAATAATAAAAATAAATGGAATAAAGTTCCTTTTCCCTTGAATATTGGTCCTAGTCCCTTATCCAACCAAAATAATAATGATGTTTCTTTAGATGGTTATGTGGGTAATATTCTAGATAAAATGGTTAATATTCCTATGCCTATTCTTGTGTGAAGTATCCTACTAACCATGTAAATAAATTCTTTAGCCACAATAAAGAGCATAAGGAACCTCCTATTATCTTACAAAATATGCCCTCTAACTGAAATAATGTAGGACATGCACCTTTCTTCCTCACATTAGTTGTGAGAAATTTACTTCATAATTTTATGCTTGATTTTGGTGCTTCCACTAATGACATTCATGTAAAAGTCACGGGCTAGCTGAAATTGCAAATAAATAGGCCTTATAGGAATATGTGTGGCTTTGACTCAAGAAATTAAAGTTCATTGACTTATCAAGGATCTAAATGTTCAACTCATTATTTGTCCTGATATAGCTACAATGTTGATGGATATTGTTTTCATAGATGTTCATGATGTATGGGGCATGCGTTTATCTAGTAAATGGTCTACCACTTTAGGGAGGGAATTTGGAGATAAACTTGTCATATGGTACTATACCTACCCATGATGGAAGATCATTTGTTTTGTATAGGGGACTTGTGAAATATCATGTAGAAGATCTCAAGAAACCTATAAATCAGACATATAATATTGATATAGAATCTAGAAGTCAATAAGCTTTTAATTCGATGACACTAATACAAGACCATTCACATTACCTATTTATAAATATTGATTATTAAAAGGAAAATAATAAGGATATTACCAAAGTAAGTGATAATGGACCTTTAAACCTTGAGATTGCTTGGCAACATTTTTACCTGGAAAGTTTATGAATACTGAGAGACTCAAAGAAAGGAACAATGATTATTTTTGAGGTCATATAAGAAATATTAGTGATGAAATTTCGTTAGAGGGATTACCACTTTCCATTTATGATGATATACATGATTCCATGCAATCTAAACCAAGTTCTTGTGGTCAAAATATCATAAGAATAAGAAGTTATAGAACTAAGAAATACCTAATCACAAGACCAAAGGGGAATATTGCGAAAAAAGGAGACCTTATGCTTGTAGGAAATGATCCCCATCCATGCAAGATCCATGGAAAGGTTGGAATTGGTACTTTATGTTTTTCAAATGTTAACAAAGTGAGATTCCATTGCTAGTCAATTACCAACTTCTTAGATTGTATACTAGAACTTGAGCATTTGATGATTGTTTAAACAGGGACTAGATGAATTTTGTGTTATGCATATTGATTTAGCATCTTTCTTTGATTTCATAGGATGTTGTTTTTTATGCGTTTATGATTAATTTATAATAATAATAATAATAAAAGAAAAAAGGATTGCTAGTTACACTTTTTCTTGCATTGATTTATACTTCTCATATGCCAAGGTGGATTCTATCCCATAGCCCTTTATTACTAATAACCTTAAGTTAGAATGTAGCAAGAAACTTTAGACTGATATAGGTTATAGGTATTGGAGTACTAAATATGTTGAGGTTTTCATGCAATCTAGAGTGAGTATGCATATCATACACTCTATGGTGAGCACATGTCCTAGAACCAGAGCCAGATGTTTCCCATCCATATACATTGGTAACCCTAAGAGAAAATTTGTTTCTTCTATGATGCATATTCTCAACTATATAACATAGGTCCTTCTTCCATGATCCAGATTTGTAGAGATGTTGACTAGCATCCTTCACACTCAACGTCCTTATAAATGCCTCCATTGCCTCACATAATTAGCTCATACACTTGATCAATGTGCTCATTTAACTATGGAAATTCAAGCACACACATAGGTACACTAGCATTTGCTTCATATGGAATGTTTAAATTTAATGCATTAATAATTTTAGATAAGGATCACAGGATGAAATAAAAAAATTAATCATGATGCTTGGAAGTTATACTTATTACCTTATTTCACCTTGGTGGTCACATTCACCTTCTTTCAAGTAAAATCACTCTAAGGCTTTTGCATAGATAGGAATACTAGATTGAGATAGTGTAAGCATGGACAACCATACATAGCACCTTCCATGTATCCCCTTATATATTCTCATATGTTTTGAGTTGGTCATTGTTAGTGGCCCATATTGTTTCCCTACTTGTATCATCTTATGGAAAGAGGGGCATGGAAATTCTTAGAGGTTGATGTAATTGCAAAAAAAAAGAAATAAAGCACATGTGCCAAATATTTACATGCAAAAAAGTGGAAAAGGATGAATCATGATTAAAATCAAAGATACATTGAGTTCTTCCCCCTGATGTAGCCATCACCATAGTCCCATGCATATCATGATCTATCAAAAGAAATAGGAATTCAAGAACATCCCAACACCTATGAGCAATGAATTTCCTATAATACAATGGGATTTTAAATGAAATTAATGAAGCATGTCAAATAGTTAATAAATGCAAAGTAAAAGTATAAGTAAGGGGTGGAAAAATAAGTGTTGAGGAAAGGGGCTCATGGATGATGGATTTGCATAACCCATGTATAATACTATGACACCACTTATGAATTCCACCTTTAAAATTTCATTTATTGAATTCATTTGTTTATTAAATGGTCAAATTATAATTTCTCTCCTCCCCTTGGGGCTTTTGAAGCACCTAACAGGAATAGTTAATATCCATCCCATACAATAAATCCAGAAAACTGTATAAGGTCATAAGCTAACATTAAGCTCTAAGAAGATACTAATGTGATTTAGTTACATGGATCATGCATTAAATATTTTCACTTATTATGTTATATTGACTCCTGTATAAATGATGGATTGATCTCACTTGATTCCTTGAGTTTTGTTTGATGATGTTGTACTTGTATATTTCCCTTTGGAGGACATTGATGATGAAACCCACATTTCATTGATAAGGCTACCCATTTGATGATGAGCATTGAGGTTTATGGTAACTTGGCACACCTCCAGAGACTTCACTCTACCATTGACACTTTAAACATTTCCTTCTTGATCTAGAAAATTGCCTCCTGGAGATGATGTGGTACCTTATGCATAACGTGGGGCTTCCATAGCTAAAATTGGGCTTGAGGTGGTACTTTTTTATTATGAGACATGACCATTGGATGAAGAGACATATACCTTTTGTGATTTGTTGCACCTTTTAAGAAGAGACACTCCCTTTGGAGATGATGTCACCATTTTAAGACCTCCACACTGACAAGAGAAACATTTGGAGGGAACTTTTCTTGTTTTAGCATCACATTTTCATATTTGAGGCTATTTTGGGGGTTGGATTGATGATCTATCTACCTTATATCATGGATTATTATAATTTTATGGAATTTTAGAGAATTATTAGCCTAAGTGGGGAAACATACTTGGTTTCCATATTGTAAGTATGGGAACGCTCTCCTTGCTTGAGATCATTGGGCACTTGGAGACACATCTCTTGGATTACTTCTCTTTTTCTATAGTTTTCAATGGAGCACTAGTTGTGTGACTTTATTGGGAATTTTTTTAATGTGGATTTGTTTTATTTTCATGGATGATTTATGGTGAAGCCTGGATGAATGTATGAAAAATATAGTAAGTGTACTTATTTTACCTTGGTTGATATTTTATTGGTTGATGTAATCAAGTATTAAGTAGGTGGGCATATTTTTGTTGCATGGTCATTCTAAAAAAAACTTTCTACCAAGTCTTTGAGGAAGTAGAAAGTGGGATCCTATAACACACCCTCCCACCCCCTTAGGTATTTCTTAGGATATAGGAGGTGTTACATCAAAATTAATTCGATCTTCAAGGTATATTATGAAGATGGGGACACAAAAATCCTCTTTTTATGACCTCATTGAAACTCAAATATATGCCACCGTCATGTTTTCCTTATCGGGATATTTTCAACAATATAAACTTTACCTCAATTTGATTCCTAGATTGAAATTTGTGCTTCTTTAAAGATCAACCAATTAAATAATGCAGCGTGTCACCCATATAACCAATTGTTAAATATGTCATAGCTTAATTCCATGGTATGATCAGTTAGGATAGGTTCATGACCTTCATTCATTTCCCCCCCCACCCCGTTCCTTTCCAACAATTAACAAAGGAGGGGGGGGCTCCAAAATTTGTTAGTTATACAACTAAACCCCCACATCTCCCTTCACCGGATCCACTCCATGTAGCCTTCTTGTTATATTTTTGGCCTATGTTAATTGTGCCCCCCCCCCCTATTGGGTTGTGTTATATTCTTTCCACAACTAGCTACCCTAGTTAATCGGCGGGGTGGAGCCCCCCCCTTTGTTGCACCAACTGCGCAATGGTGGATCACAGGGGGTTTGGGGGGGGGTGGGTAGCCCCCCTTTACGGGGTCCGGGGCAGCACCCCAGGGAAATTTTTTTTGGACCGTATATTAGGTTGGGCAGACCTACCTATGGTTTTGTGAATGGTTTTCGCACATGGTTTTGGACGCGATGGTTTTTGGTCCATGGTATTGGATGCTTTGGCATGTATAAATATGTATTGTAACATTGAAATGAAGATAATGAAAAATCAAGCTAGTAGTCCCAGTTTTGGGATCCAGGGGAAAATCTCTGTGTATATGCGTTTTATGTGTTATGCTCTCGCATTGTTTATTTTCTGTGTTTTAGAATTCGTATGCAAGTAATTTCTGTACGGGTTAAAACCTCTACGCCCGCCCCCCCCCCCCCACCCCACCCCACCTTCTTCGTGGCAGTTAAAAGTGAGGGGGTGAGTTTGCAATCCATCTAGTGCTATATGTTAGCTAACAAAAACATATTTTTTTAGCACTATCTATTAACTGTGAGCTTACCTTATGAGATGCTCTACATAAAACTTCCATTACGTGACAAGGAATTTTTTGTTAGCTACCAAAAGGAAATATTTTCTGGTGCCTTTTATTAATGGCACCGTCATGCTAAGGAACCAAAATCCATGATAATGTAGCCCATAACACATAGAATCCATGTTGAATCCACATGGCACTATAGATCATTCTAGATGTCAAATGTTTTTGTCCAAATAAACATTCAATAATACTTTTTATAGTTTCCATGTCTCACTTCTACATAATAATCATGTCATCATCTTATCCATGTCATCCATCCACATGGTAGGAATGCAAACTCATCATGCCCACTGGGTCCTCACTAAGTTCATGTTTCATTTCTCATCGTATTAGCATGATTGACAAGAGGAACGAGTGAAAAATTTTAATGGGAATATTACCATCTCACCCATTAGATTTTGTTAATATCGGTGTGTGTCATGTCCAAGATTGGGTGTAGTGATAAGAGGCATGAATGACGTCACACCTTCTATCACTTACGACATTGCATGACCCATGTCACCACGTATTAGCCAAAATATCCAAATCCATGTCACCTATCTCCTTCACTTCTTGCTGATGGCATGTTGACTTTAGGGTGAAGACACCCTGCCACATGGCATCCTCTAACAATGTCACATGTCATCCAAAAATTCGACTCTTTCTTCATCCAATAAAGTTGGTTCTACCTTCCACATCAACAATAAATCCATGTCACGATCCATAGGACATCCATGTAGCCTATTTAGGCCTACGTGGTCTCTACCACCTTAGCCAGGGTCGTGGGCCCCACCTAGTTTGACCCTTTTGTGCAATGGATTTTTTCCTTTGTATCTAGTCTTAGGAAACATACAAGCATGCATAGAGTTACACTCTGTAAACCCTTTTAGGTTATCATATCTATAGATACCCACTCCATTCATGATGTAATTTAGCACCAATCTCTTCAACCTGGATATCTTATACAAAATCTATCCCTACACCAAGTTTCCCCCCTAGTAAGGACCATTGTGGATACATTCCTCTGGAATGAAATCCAACTTCATAGTCATCTAGCTCATTTGAGTATTTCTGCGAGCATTTACTGCTTGACCACCTAGATACCCAAATACAATTTCTTCTTGACGAATGTATCTAGCTCAAATACTCATTTGGTGTTTCTCCCAACTAGAAAACACATTAATTGCTTGGATGTTGAGATATATGGATGCATATGCTAGACAATGATTTATCTAACTCCTCCAACCCCATATACAATTTAAAGCTATAAATTACAAATCAATATATAGCCTAGATACAAGTGTAGATCACTTGCTAAACTTCAAAAAAAAGAAAGTCTAGGAATTCTTTCATAATTACTTCAGAACAAGGCATTTACCAACCCACTAAACCTTTAATTACAAAATCTGGATCTCAACATATATCTCTAGAAAAAAATTCTCTAGGAAATCTTGCAGAACATGCTCACTCTAAGTAGTTATATACAACATAGCTCAACTGTAACACATCGTTACTTTCTCCTAACAAGAGGAAAGATAAAACGTTCAGTAGGGTCAAGCCTACAAAAATCTTAACATATCAAGTAGTCAGATTATAATCCATAATATATTTAACTATAACCATATCATAAACATATCATAACCTTACACATTCATGATTACATCAATTAGTCTCAGATCACATGCTATTACATATCAACTGAAGAACTTCAAGCATCGATGCACTACATTACTTTCTCCTTACAAGATAAATTATCTAGCCTCCAACAAGGCAATGAAACATGATACTTGCAACATTCTCGATTATAAAATTCACACATCAAAACAGTTTAGTCAAAGCATATTAAATATCATGCATATTCATGCAAGTAACTCTATAAATCATGAGAATATTAGTTGTTGGATTGATGGGCCCTAACCCAGGTTCAATGCTATTTAGCCAAGCAAATCCTTACACTATTGGCCCTTTCGTCATCAATCCACAGAGCGCGGACTGAAGTCTCACTCGAAGCAGTATGGGGGGATGAAAGAACCAAGTTTCTACACCCTGAGATGGTAGTGATGTCGTTTTATACCCTAACCCTTCCTTTGCATAGATTGATAAGCCTTAAAAGGCTTATCCATATACTTCTCTTAGACTTTCTCTAGACCCTCGTGACAGTCCATGGCTATCTTTCACGTACCCTAAATAGGCGATTCAGACACTTACGCACCTCTGTAATTACTCTTACCACTGTATTTACCCAGATTAGCTTAAGTATTGGATAAATTTAACGTGCATTACAATTATCTTCGCATAAAAAGATATTCTTACTTGCATTCATATAATAGAGTAAAACATATAGATTCATGCATCAATGTAACATTAAATCATAAACCCAGTATTTAACATAACATAATCGCATGCATTCATAATAGAAGTAAAATAGCTCATACACAGATAATTCCAGAATAATTCTCTTTATTGATATTCAGATCTTCTTTACAAACTCTAACTACCCTGCGCACACAGCTGCAGGGGTCCACACACTCAGTTGCAAACTTCTACCCTAAGCCTCCATGGACATAGCTGCAAAGCCTCTTTCATACACTAAGACTCTTTTCTCTTAGCTCTCACAGACCCATTACATCAATGAATCATCAAAAACATGCCTTAGACTCTTCTAAGATTCCCCTTTTTATACAATCCCATGGTCCATGGACCATGGGTAGATCTCCTAAAGCTGACATAACTTACATAAAAGAAGGGCAGAAGCCCTTTATGAATCTTTACATCTTCGCAATCCACGACCACAAAATATGAAGACTTTACATTCTTTATAAAAAAAGGTTGGGCTTTTAAACCCAAAATTGACTCCATGGGACCCATTCCCAACAGACCCCCAACAAAAATGTGGTGACTTTCCCTTGAGTCACTTTGCTGGTGCGAAGATCTTATTGTGAAGACCTCCTAGCTCCACTTGCACTACTGCAACCTCGGGGGTACATTGCGTCGTCGCCTTCTTAACTTATTCTACTAGCTGCTCTGTTGCTTGTCCTGCTCTATGTACCCTGACTTTCTGTTGTGTAGCCTACAGGTTCACCAACTTCCCTTTAATGGTGGCAGTGAACAAAAATGCTTCATCTAGTCTAGGCCCTAATCTGGCCTTCAATACTGCCTCCCTTTACTGTGCTACATCCACTTGTTCCTTCAGTGCTTTTGCTTCCTGCAACTTGGCCAATTTCTGTGTGATAGCAACAATGCGCGTTACTGGTCTGACCTCAACATATTGCTGCTGCAATTCCTTCACCTCAGTCTCTAATCACTGTAGGTTGGGATCTTCCTGTAGACTAGTAAGTACTCCAACGACTTCTCAAAGAGTGTGGTGCAATATGTCACCACGTTATCCACTACAACAACTGCATCCTTAACATCTACCTCGTGTTTTTCTTTGACTTCTGGTGGAGTCAAAGGCTGAGCCTTCATCTCGAGCTCTGTAAGTTTAAGGTTCAGCTCAAACTGAACCTTATCCAACTCTATCTTGGCATCGTGCACACCTGCAATGAGCTTCCTGATTTTGGCCTCCATCGGCGCTTCCTCTCGGATATGTAGTTCCAGAATGGTCCTACATGCTTATGCTACCACAACTGTGGTGTTCTCATCTTCCTCCTACATCTTCTTCCAGGAATCGATCGTAGAAGTCCTCTCCACAAGCATCTATGCATTATTAATCTTCTGCTCGCTGATCACATTTAGTGTGTGTTGCTCTCGATCCTGGAGTTCTGCAATCACACGTGCTTGCAAGGTGTGAAGGGCTTCACTTGGAAGCATGACCAAGTTCAATCCAACCTTCTTGAGAGTGATAACAGTGGCCCTGTCAGCGTCTGATTCTATAGTCAAGGCTCCATCCAGCAACGCGATGGCTTGGGGATCCAAAGAGCGAACCATCTTTACTACTTCTAAAGTTCCAAGCACCAAACTAGTCGATGTTGCATTGCCCTGCCCTACACTGGTCTGCACTTGAGTAGCCTAGATTTGCAGCTCACACAAACCTATCTGAATGGAGACTAAGGATTGTTTCTACTATTGCTCAGGCTGCTGCAGCAGTTCCGTAGTCACATCCCTTACTGTGTCCCCGATGTCATTCAGATCACCTTCTGTCAAGGTGATTGGGTCGAGCGAGGATTTACTGGCCTTGGACTTCTTCTATAGCCCTTCTTTTTCCTGCTCCCTAGTGCACTTAACCCGGAATGGAGTAGTCTCTGGGTCTACACCACCCTATCCTGATTTTTGCTCTTATTCCTCCGTCTGCGGCAGAGGAGACCTCTGACTTCTGTCGGAGTTATGCTCTACCTCTCCTTCCTTCTCCTTAGCAGCACGCTTTGCTTTAGATTTTTCCTTAGCCTCATTTTTCCTCCTTTTGGCCAACTGCTGCATCTTCAACCAGGCTTCTTCCTTCTTCTGCTTTCTAACGGACTTACTAGACCCGACTGAAAAATCGGAGGCCATGCACCACTCTGTTGGCCAACTCTCTAGGACCGCTGTGGTTGCATCATCCATTGCCAGGTATGGAAGATCATGCCATTTCTATTTGGGGTCATTCCATGCCTAGATGGAGACACAATGGAAGTCCATTTTGAACTCCACATATCCTAACAACTGCTCAAATACAATTGGGGAGAGCCTCGGCTTGCAGTTTATCACGGTGCAGATGCTTGCCTCCATCAACACCCAAAAGATATTATTGTCTTTGACCCTTTCAGCATCCTTAGTGGCCCAGAGAAAAGCGAACTTTGCTACTTCTGGTAGATCTGACGCGACCAGAGGAAACTGACTGTCCTCCGGTAATTCCCATGCGACCATTACAATTGAGAGTAAAATCTAGGCATAATGGAAGGTATTACTATGGTCTTATGCTTCTCTTCAGTTCGCGAGAAACTCACTGCAGAGGTAGCACACCCAATAGAATTGTACGCCCTCTACGCATTGTGCTGCTAATGACACAACCGGTGCTGACATCTCATCTGCGTGACACTTTCTCATGATTTTCCCAGCCAAAATATGGGTGGCTACCTTAACGCAGGATCAGTTATGCTAGAGATTGAGTATCCGTGTGGTTTCTTGGCAAGCTTGAACTTGTCCTTCATTCTCTTGGCGAGGTCATGCTCACCCACCTTTTTGCATTCAACCCTGAATGTGGTAGCAATGTGATCCTATGAATCAACATATCTGTGATTAGTATTGGTTCTCCTAACCACAGGCACCCATTGTGCACTAAGCATAAAATTTTATTGATCGCCATCAAAGTTATGGGCACGCAGTGGTAATGTAGCACTCATAGCAAGTTTAACAATCCTGCCTTGTCCACCCCTATAATCCACTTCCTTGGTTCCAGCGTGGTGACACCAAAATATTTATAGAAAATGCAGGTCATGAATGTATCAGTCACTAAATGGGGGAGTCGCTCTGTGTCCGCCAAGTCCCAATCCTCCAGCTTGAGATGGGGGATGCACACCAACTGTGGGCCTTTAAAGGTAGTCTGTTCTGGTAGCAACATAGTATTCATCATAATTTTCCCCCATCTAGGTCCTTCGCGACCTTCACCTTGCCTTGGTGCAGAGGAATGTATTCTGCTAGCTTGGAAATAGGTTCTATGCCCTCAATGTCAATGTCATATGTGCCCATATCCATATCTTCGGCACCCTCCTTAGATTCTAGGTCTACCACCTTTCCTTTATCCTATGTAGTAGGCTTCTCTTTCTGCTAGTGTTTCCTGGGTGACGCGCGCACCAGCTGTGCTGCTTTCTACTTATCCTTCTTTTTCTTTCGACCCTCTCTGGTCGGCGTAGGCCTTGGCCTTGGTGACCTTAGTGATTGCGGTACTTCTGCGGGCACCTCTACACTTGCAATCTCAAGGGAAGCTCCCTCAGGTGCTATCGATCCTTTAGCACTAGTAGTTTCCACGGGCACTGACATGAGGCTAGTAAGGAGCTCATGGGTTTCCTTAGGAAAGTTTTCAAATGCTGAACTAGCCACCAAAGTCTTGAAACTCTCAAGGTTCATGCACGCCTGATAGCTCAACACCTCAATTCTCAAAATGCAAAGTGTTTTTCGTTGGGCAGTTATCTGTAATTTATAGGAAAATTCGAATTCAAATCCTACCGTTCCCCCAAAAATATGCTCATAAATACTAGCTTGGAGATATATTTTCAAAGATATCACTCTTAAATGTTGACTTAAAGGTCAGCCTCCACTCTAATTAGCCGTTTTTCCACTGTCAAATCATGAACAGTGACCATAACAGTCACTTTTTGGTTGCCCTGCACGGTCTCTCCTTCAATAATGTAGCTCCCCTTGCGCTTCTGCTGATGCTGTGACATTCCTCCCTTCTACACAGTCCCCCAGTCACGTAGCTCTACAACCAAGGTAGTGTAGTTTATAGTCTCACACCTTCTTTCAGCTGCCTAGAGCACTAAGACTGTGCTTCCACCATATAGTCATCCAGCCAGATCCCTGGTGTATGGCTTCAATCGACTCCCATTAACCTTTCCTGGGAAGGGATCTCCATTCAACTTCACCAACTAGGAGTGATTTTAGGGGTGAATGTTCACCCTTTGGCGAAATTAAGGGGTTTTAAATTTTTAGTGGGCGAATATTTTGTATCATAGTACATTTTTACAAATCACCTCAAATAGCTCACCTTATTTTAAGGGAGAGGGTAAAAAGGTAAATTTAGCCCTTGAAATTAGGAGTTGCAACCTTCCATTTGCCCATTTTCAAGAATAGGTTTTATTTAAGTGAATCCATTTGCCCATTTTCAAGAATAGGTTTTATTTAAGTGAATCCTATGGGCCAAAGGCCCAAATACCATATTTATAAAAGAGGTATGGTAAATTAA
>APFE030515628.1:115106-161942 GCA_000404065.3 Pinus taeda
ATATTATTGATAAAATCGCCTTCCATTTTTCCTATATACCATGGAGATTTGCCATTTATTATACATGTAAATTTAGGGGGGGTTCTTAAAATTTTCCCTGACACCAACTGAACTGCTCCACCATCGGCAATCTCCTTGATGACATATGGCCCCAGCCAATGCATATGAAAATTTGCTGGAAATTTCTCAAACTTGCTGTCATATAATAAAACCAGATCCTTTACCTTGAAGGTGCGCAGTTTGATGTGCCAATCATGCCATGTGTTTTTGCAGTCCTTTTGAACTTGTTGATGGATTCCAACTAAAAATATATCTCCTTCAAGCTCTATTAGCTATGCGAGCCTCTCTTCTAGGGCCCTGCAATCTGCCATTCCTGTGAATGCCGCTATGCGAGACTAGGTACAATGTACTCCATTGGCATCACAACTTCTATGCCATAAACAAGCCTGAAAGGAATTTGTCGAGTCAACTTCTTGCAAGTCGTTTTGTAAGCCAATAACACCATGAGTACACGCATGATAAACCTGGAATTCCATTGTCAGCGCGCTGATGGTTTCATTAAGGAAATGCGTGCTGCGATTTCTCATTGAAATCTTTGGGCAATCGAATCTAGTCAGTAGATACTCAAAAATGAACTTTGTTGTTGTTGCCCCTATACAGTCCCTTACAGGTTGTGCCTCCACCCATCTAGTCAAATACTTAGTCGCAGTGATGATGTACCGCACACCCGTCTTCTTTCCTGGAGGCTGAATCGGTCCTCCAAAGTCAAACACCCACTTCTCAAATGGCTACAATGACTTATGTGGATTCAGAGGCAGCTCATCCCTCCACGATGGTCTGTTGGTCCTTTGACATGCATCACATGCCCTACAATATGATTTTGAATCCCTATTCGAGGTCGGCCACCACAACCCAATGTGTAAAATCTTCTACGTTGTTGCTTTTCCTGCATAATTTCCTCCTGCAGCCCCTCGATGGGCTTCAGCAAAGATGATGACCCACTCAAACTTAGGCACATAGTGCCACAATATTTCATATGAGCCCATTTTATACAAATGTCATGTAATGACAAAAAAGTCTGTCGTGCGTACCACCAATTCCTTCTTTTGTTGGCTAGTATACCCTTCTTGAGTCGTTCCCGTCATCAGGAACTGTATAATATCTTTAAAGTGACTGTCCACGATGCACACCTTAAAGAGCTATGCATCAAGTAGTCCAATTAGTAGGCTCCTCTCTTATTTCAATGCGTGACAGGTGATCTAGCCCCACATTCAATCATCCTGGCTTCATAATGACTTCAACATGATATTCCTGGAACAACAACATCCATCTGCATATCTTCCCCCCCAACATAGGCTCGTTGTCCAGGTATTTCAACTCAAAATGGTTTGTATACATCTTAGAGTGTCCCCCTAATAAATAGTTCCTGAAATTTTGGAGTGTGTACACCATAACTAACCCTTCGCACTCTATCGTTGAATAATTCTTCTCAGCTTTAGACAGCTACCTACTTGCGAACGCTATAGGATGATCCAATTCTCCCTCACAGGAATGTGTCATTACTTCTCCTAGCGCAATACATGGCGCATCCACATGGACATGAAATTCCTTCTTCCAATTCGGGAAGACTAGGACTGGCACGATGACCATTTTCTCCTTTAACACATCCAGGCTCGGCTAACATTCTTCATTCCAGTAGAATGTAGCATCCTTCTTTAACATTTTTTCCATGGGCGTGGTAATCTGGGCATAGATCTTGATGAACCTCCTATAGTATCCAGTATGCCCTGACATTGTGTGCAGTTGTTTCACACTTCTTGGTGCCTCCAAATTGATGAGGACTACAATATCAATAGGGTCAACCATTAAGCCGTTTTTGCATACCACATGACCCAGCAAGATCCCAAAAGGGACACAGAACAAACATTTCTTCAAATTGAGCGCGATCTAGTATTTTCGTCATGTGTCCAGCATCAGGCGCACACTAGCTACATGGCGCTTTACCAGTCCAAACACCATCAAATCATTGAAATACACTTCCAAAAACTTGTGAATTGAATCCTTGAATGCCACGATGTTTACGCATGAAATGATTGCCAGCGCATTCTTCAACCCAAAAGGCATCACAGTATACAAAAAGGATCCCCATTTAGTCGCGAAGGTTGTCTTACTTCTATCCTTAGGCATGATCTTAATTTGATAGTACCCTAAGAACCCATCAGTGAATGAATATGCCTCCTGACCACCAACATTATCCAACACTTCATCGGTGAATGGAGTTGGAAAGGGATCATGCACTCATGCATCATTCAACTTCTTGAGATCTACGCATATCCTTATCTCATCCTTCTATTTCTTTTCCTAAACGACCATTGGGATCACCTAATGAGATTCTTCTACTAGCTCAATAATGCTTGCTGCAAGCATTTTATCCAACTCTAAGAGGAACTTTTCTTTATACTTCGGGTTGAGGTGGTAAAGCATTTTCTTGACTGGCTTCGCATCCAGTTTTAGAGTGATCTTCATAACACCCAAGTCCCATATTATCCATTTCAAGTTTGAAAACTTTGTAGGGAACAGGTCCTGATATTTGCAAAGAAATTCAATGACCTTATCTACTGTTGCATCATCCTAATAGTCCCCAATCTTTGAAAATTTTGGCTCCGCTTCCATGCCAATGTTTACCTGTCTAGTTTTGAGTGGTGCAACGATGTCTGGATTCTCTATTTGTGGTCCCTCAACTTTGCGGTGTCCTTCAGTATCTGGGATATTAATCTTCCTAGGATCCTCATCATCTTCTTCAGCAGTCACATTATAACACTCTAGCATGTGGCTCAGTTGGGTGGTTCAGTTTGGTTGAATCAAATCCAAAGGATTCTGTGGTATTCTGAAGATTGTTGCCTTCATCTGCTTCAATGCCTCATTAATACATTCAAATCCATCCTCAAAGATGAATGTCATCAACAATCCCTGTCGCAAAACATCACACTCTTTAGTGCCATGGCGGAGCTCTGTCTCTAAGTACCATTTCATCGGCATAACATCCAAAGTATGACAGAACACACCCATTTAGGCTGAGGCTCTGCTCCATAAAGTTCACTCCATTTGGCCAATTGATTTCAGAGATCATTCCTTCCATCATATTTCTCTATTAATCGAATCTTTGGGCGACCAAAGAATATTCTCATCGTCTTATTATATTCACACCAATCATCAAGACTATCTTTGTGCATACCCCACCATCTCACGGGTGTAGCACACAACGCCAAATCCAAGGCTTGGAAGTGATGCTTCTTTGGCACCTCCCTTTCAAATGCATCCAAAAATTTATCAATGTCAGTCAAACCATCATAATAGGGCAAAATTATCACCTCCAATGATACACAGTGCAACGATTAAGCCATCATATTACAGTGCAGCATAGATACTTCATGTAATCGATTCTACCAGTGCTACAATTCCTCGTCTGAATCTGATGTGCAAGAACTTTTATGGTCCCCTGCAATACGTCCATCTGCTATATGATTCACCTAGTCTTGATCTCACGCCACTATATTATAAATTTGGTCCAAATCATCGTCACTTTCATAGTCGTGGACCAGTTTAATATAGCGCGATCCTTCTGTAGGGTCTAGGGGTACTACTATGCAGAGCGATTTCTTCTCAATTTCATTTTCCACTTCTTTAGACTAATCACCCCATTCATGTCAGTGGGCTAGTTTATCCCAAGGAGCGCGGGGGTAGGGATTGTTGTCATCCACAATTTCTATCACTTCAAAGTCAACCAACGCACTCGCGCCTTCAATATCCACCGTTACTCCTTGCAATCTTCCCATGGGGATGATCTTCTATTGATTTTCCATTCTTAACTGAATCAGAGACCACTGTAGCGTAGGTATCCCCATTCTCTCCCACGTCTATTTAGGCAAAAAATTTGCGTCTGACCCTAGATCCAAAATAACTTGATCCATTTCATACTCCCCTATCTACGTAGTGAGCCTCATCTCATGTCCCGTTCTTTCTTTATTCTTACCAATCTCCTTGACTACGTGTGGTTCGTCTAGAGTGGTTTCCTTTTCAGCACACTTATTTATTGGTTCATGTAATCCATTCATAGCCTTGCTATCATGCAATAGCTTCATATAGGTTTCCAAGAAAGTAGTAAGCATGGAAGGGTCTAGTTCTTCAATTGGCTTATCCTTACTTTTTGAGGTAGAGGCCTTAGCGAAGTTTTTCTTCGCTTCCATAAATGTTTCCCGTGCATGCTCTAGATCAAACTCGACCTCCTTTTCTGGAGCTTTGTGGACCCATTCACTTTCTTCAAGATACTTTCGCTTATCTTCGCCACTCGTCACTCCACTCTGCATCACTATATTCACATTAGGATCCTCTTCGCGAGGCTCAACCCTCATCATCTGTAGGTTCTGTGTCAGCTTCGGAGGCTGCGCCCCTTTCTCACATATCATTACTAATAATACCAGGAAATATTCAGTCACATGGTCAAATTGCGTACAATATCTACATGACAGATGCTTCGGTTCATGCATTCTCATGCGTAGTGTCCCGATCCTCCACAATTATAGAAAATCACTTGTGCTCAACCTCATCCATGCCCCTGATATCCTCCTCGCACTCCCCGAGAGCCTTTATCCAGAGGCTGAGTTTCTGCATGAACTATATATGCAGGAATTCTATCCATTATTAACTTGTATCTACCTCAATTTCACTCATCGTGACCCACCGATTGATAGAAGTTGTAGAAGCACTGTTGTGGGGTTTGTACAAATTTCTACAGCAAATGGAAATTGTCTATCACATGTTTTCCAGCTACCTGACAGATAGCACACCATAGCGCAGGCCTTGCACTTGGCCCTACTTGAGCCTTCGGCCTCAAAGGCATTGATCCTCCTACTGTAACATAATTCGCGAAGACTGGGCAGTGATCTTTGTCATGCCCTTGACTTTTGCATTTCAGGCACCAAACTTCTTCACGCACCTCTGAACGAACTATTCTATCATTCTTCAAACTCAAAAATTCTAGGAAAATATTCTACTTTGTGAATTTGTTGAACTCCCAAATTAAAATCTTGCATCAGTGTCTCATGTAATCTCATCACAATTTCCAAAGCGTTCGCCTGGGTCCCAATATTTTGCTTGGATAATGCAACACTTAGATGAGGTAGGAGCGAAGCCACAAACCATTCACAGTGCTGCCCATATGTCATATTCATGTTAGCTTCACAGATCATGCACTTCAATCTCTGATCTAGATCCCAAGGTTTCTCACCAAGCTTCATCATGATATCCTTGAATCGCACAATTGGTTGTGCTTCAGATTTAGGTCTACTAAACTCCTTATTCTGCGTAGTCTGAATATCTGTCGACGTAGCCATTGGGTTATCAGTGCAGTACTTAATGTACCACGTTAGCACATGTTCCTGCAAATCACTAACCAATGTTTCTTTCTTCATACGATCATCTGTAATACCCTAAAACTTCCCATATAGCCTATGTGACGAACCAAAACTGGTCTGGATCCTCATTTCCCAAGCCCTTGAACATAGGTAGCTTCACTGAGTTCACCATATTGAACGGTTCCAGAGGTGACAATGGTGTAGGTGAAGGTGTGTGCGGTGCAGATGAAGATGGAGGTGGTTTGGGTGGATTGGGTATTCACAGGAACCCTCGTCTTATCAACTGAACAATGCTCTGTGGAGAAGCCTGTGCTGCTTCGACGTCATCACTCAGAGGAGGTCCAATCAGCGGGATATATTCAGGGCTTGTTTTCCCTCTATCCCTGAAGATCTTTACACTTTGCGTAGCTCCAAACATCAAGGTAACTACATAACCCACTTTTCAAACAAGAGCATATTAATCCAAGTATTTAAAGACCTTAAATACTTACGTCGCAGTCCCTTGAAGAAGAGTCATTCTGCTTCATTGTAACTGACCAAGGTATCAACCACGAACTCTGTCACAAATCCTCTTATGATACGATTGAGCTAACGATTGAAAACACGTGCGATCTTATATTCATAGGCTTCCAATATCCACACTAACTCCAGGGTCCAAACTATCGAACCATCAAGCCTTCACTTTCCTTGGCCCCCTGCCAATTTCGAAATCCACTCGTATAATTCAACTGGGAAGGAACATAAGAAGATTTCATGTATCATTGTGTACAAATATCTATCCAACCACAGTTCTTTCATCAATCGCAGATTCCAATTCTCTTGTGTTGTGAGTTCGTGGATCTTTCTATCCAACCACTCTTCAATCTCTTTCATAGTTGGATTCCAGTGGTGCGACATCACACCTCTCTTTATGTAGATCTTGGTCCCGGAAATGGAACCATTTGTTGGCTTAATAGGCCCTGACCCAGGTTCACTGTTATTTAGCTAAGAAAATCCCTACACTACTGGACCTTTCGGCATCAATCTACAGAGCACGGACTGAAGTCTCACCTGGAGCAGTATGGGGAGATGCAGAAACCAAGTTTCTAAACCCTAAGATGGTAGTGACGATAGTGACATCGTTTTATACCCTAACCCTTCCTTCGCGTAGATCGATAAGCCTTTTGTGGATTATCGATATACTTCTCTTAGACTTTCTCTAGACCTTCACGACGGTCCACGACTGTCCTTCGCATATCCTAAATATGCGATTTAGACACTTACGCACCTCTGTAATTACTCTTACCACTATATTTACCCAGATTAGCTTAAGTATTGGATAAATTTAACGTGCATTATGATTATCTTCGTGTAAATAGATATTCTTACTTGTGTTCATATAACAGAGTAAAACATATAGATTTGCACATCAATACATAATTAAATCATAAACCTAGTATTCAACATAACATAATCGCATGCATTCATAACATAAGTAAAATAGCTCATACAAAGATAATTCTAGAATAATTCTCTTTTATTGGTATTCAGATCTTCTTTACAAACTCTAACTACCTTGTGCACATAGCTGCAGGGGTCTGCACACTCAGCTACATACTTCTACCCTAGGCCTCTACGCACATAGTTGTAGAGCCTCTTTCCTATGCTAAGACTCTTTGATTTTAGCTCTCATGAACCTATTACATCAATGACTCGTCAAAAACATGCCTTAGAATCTTCTAATACTCCCCTTTTTATACAATCCCATGGTCCACGAACCATGGGTATATCTCCTAAAGCCGACATAACTTACATAAAAGAAGGGTGGAATCCGTTTATGACTCTTTACATCTTCGCACTCTATGACTACAAAATGCAGAGACTTTAAATTATTTATTAAAAAACTTGGGCTTTTAACCCCAAAACTTGGGCTTTTAAGCCCAAAATTGACTCCAGGGGACTTGTTCCCAACATTAGCAAACACATAGATCCATAAGTTAAATCATAACCATATAGACACCTAAAGTGAAACATACACAATGATCATACAAATATCTTAGAAATAACCCGAGATAGAGCTATTCCATGCACACAACACATAAATTTCACTCCTAATGAGGTAACCTTCCATTATGGTTTTGGAAATGAGTTGCCAAGACTTCTAAGTATATAAATATAGAAAAAATATTGAAATCACGTATCAATCCTAAGTGATATACGATTTGAAATTTAGGGATGGTGTTCCTCTAAGGTGGACATTACAGATCACAAACCCCACCCCCTTAAAGGAACACCATCCTCGGTGTTTTGAAAAAAAGAGGATATCAGCAAAAATGAAGCTCTATATTTACATCTTTATATCTCAATGTCATTTCCCATGCCTTGAATGATCATTTCCAACCATGCTATTCATTGTGGTTAGGGATCCTTCAAGGAAATAATTCAACTCACTAATTCTGCGAACACAACCGATGTATTTTTGATCCCACTGAGTATGTGCATGACACCTTTGAAACCAATTTTCTTCAGTTTCCTCTTCCTTGCAGTCACACACCTTTGAAACCCATGCATCCCCTTCTCTACTTCCCTAGTCCCTCAAGAAATATAGCCCTTGACAAGGCTTCCTCACATAGGGAGAGTCTACATATCCATGGTATATCGCTACCTTGCTTTAACACAATCATAGTAGTCATGGAATCTAACATGGAAATCCATGCTTATAATAGGTTTCCAACATCATTATAATGGCCTAGTCCTTGATGTCTTCAACTCCATTATAATGATGTTGTGCAATCTAACATTATCATGTTGATTCCCTTTTCTTTCGTAGTGACCAACATATATTTTTGCTAGACAATTTAGGAGTTCATCTACATCAAAAGAACATAAGTCTTCTAAGACTCATCACGAAA
This sequence comes from Pinus taeda, assembly GCA_000404065.3. Classification (NCBI taxonomy): domain Eukaryota; kingdom Viridiplantae; phylum Streptophyta; class Pinopsida; order Pinales; family Pinaceae; genus Pinus; species Pinus taeda. The sequence goes on from APFE030515628.1 coordinate 123,412, forward strand.
TTTTTTAATGAAAATTAAACTACACGTTCATTAGTATATTCTTTATTATTTTTAATCATAAAATTTTAAATTGAATCAATAAAAAATTTAATAGAGAAATTATTTAAACATCTGATACTTATCTCTATGCAATATTTAGCCAATTACTTCTTTGAGTCCAACTCATCGAGTTGTTTCACCACTAGGGGAAGCACTCTGTTGTCCCTTAAGAAACCAATTTCATGGCTATGAAGAAATTGTGCTTAAGACATTAATGTTTATAATTATTGTCGCTTGTTTGTCACTTAATTGTATATTGTATTCTCAAATGAAGGATCTGAAAGACTTGGATTTTAACCCTTAATACTTAGGTGACATGAAAATCTCAGAATTCCATTTGATTGTTGAATATAAATGATGAATGAGAAAAGCTTGAAGAAGTCAAAGAAAATATGCTATTTTACACAGAATCTACTGTCTGTGACACTTGGAGAAGTCAAAGATAATATGTTGTCTTACATAGAAACTACTATCTGAAACTTAGAAGAATTGAAGAAGTAAGAACTTCAAGTATAGGAGCACTCTTTTAAGGGAATTTAACTTCATTTACATAAGCAAATAAAGACCTGCAGCTTCATTACCATACTTAAAGGAAGAAAACATATGATGACACATAACAGAGAAGTCACAAAATCATACCCAACAATATTTAATCAATAGTTGTATCAGGAATACAGTGGCCTACTCTCTAGGTTCTCCAAAGTTCCAACACTTTCTCTGTAAATTTTCCTCGTTTTATACATTATGAGACAGTTGGTAATCACCAAAACTGTCAAACTACTTAACTATTCTCCTAACTATCTGAAATAAAAATTATCATAGAATATTACAATAGATGGTAAAATACACCTCAATCTCAAGAAAACAAAATAACAGGAACTAACAAAAATTAGAAAACTGATGATGGTTTCTCACTGTTTGATTTGTGGCTTGATTGCTGATATAATTTCTCTGTATATGCCTTAATAATGGTTAAACTATTTTAGCACAACAAACTGTATTTTGACAAAACCCTTTGCGTGAACTTGGGCCCACGTATGTATCGGGAGTGTTCTGATTGGCGGAAACATGAAGAAACCCCACCAATCACCTTTCTTGTGGAGTTCTAGTCATTCGTCTCTAACTTTGGTTATTTTCCCAAAACAGCGAAATCGGTTGATTTGCGTGAAATACAACAAACCTTTGGTTACCACCGAACTCAAAAGAATTAAAACTCTGGTTCATAAATGAAATCATGCTAAACACTAGAGAAGAGCGAGAATCGTCTGATCTAAAATTCCAATAAACAATCCGATCTTTCAGAACTCAACAATACTTTAAGCCTTTTGAACAAAACCTTATTGCGTCCATTTTTCAACGCCCCTTTGACTCCCATATGGACCTGATATGAAAACAAAATTGTCAATTAACTATTTCTTGGGTCTGAAATTTGCCATAAAATTTGTGCACTTTTCGGCTCGATATCCGTCGGATATCGTACCCTTTCGATTGGATGGCTCAGATCTTCTTCTGAGCTTCTCACATTAAACAACCATCAATAATATAAAATAAACCATTTCCTTTGGATTTCCGCATTTTCATTTATATCCGTTAAAACATAATATTTGATTTTTCTTTCATTTTTGCACTAAAACTGAAAATTAAAGTAAAATAACAATGGATGCTACGACATCTGGCTCCACCTAGGGATAATGATTTTGCCACAGAATCACTAAGAACTGTAGATCAGTGCCTTCACCTCAGGCATGGAGCCACATATTTCTTAGCTAATTAAAATTCTATGAAATTTTTACAACGAATTCACTCTCGTATCTACAATGGTAGGATGCTTATGTTTCAGAACTGGAAGTAATGTTTGAGGTACTACCCATTGACATGCAACTACAAAAATTCACCATCAAGATTCTCTAGGAAGAATGTATTATATGTCCTTACTTCTATAAATCTGAATGGGCCATACTAGAGAGGATCAAACTTTCCATGCTTACCCTTATCTTCTCTTCTAGTATCCCACCTTAATACCAGGTCTCCAACTTTAAAATAAATCTCTCTAGTTTTTCTGTCCAAAATACTCTTCATCTTTGATTGATACATGATCAAGTTGTCTCTTACCTTATCCTTGTTTTCAGTCAACTCCACTACCTTATTCATTCTTCTTATCAAAGCATTGGGCTTTTCTTTTGCCTCCTAAATCATTACAATCATAGGCTTCATAAGTTGGCTTGGAAACAGAGCTTGAGTTACATACACTAACTCAAAAGGTGATTTTCCTGTGGACCTTCTTGTAGTTACTCTAGCAGCCCATAGGGCAAACTTTAACTTAGAATCCCTGTCTTTCTGGTTCTCTACAATAGTTTTCTTAAGGATCTTCATCAAAGTTTTGTTAGTGGATTCAAGTAATCCATTTCCTTGTGGATGATAAGTTGTTGAATGGGACAAAATAACATTATACTTTTGACAAAAAGTAATGAAATTACTTGAATTGAAGACTTGAGCATTTTCTGTTATGATTTTGACAGGGCATCCAAATCTGCTGAAAATATTCTCCTCTAAGAACTTCATGCTCATTTTCCCTTTTAATGGGTATAGCTTCTACCCACTTGGTGAAGTAATCAGTAGCTGTGAGAACCCACTTGTGTTTTCCATTTGAAGGTGGGTTAATCTCTCCAACAAAGTCTAGTCCCCATTGTCTGAATGGTTCCTCTATGAATACTGGGATCAAAGGCAAGGGAGCTAACCTCTTCTTCTCAGCAAAAAGATGGAACTTCTGATAGCTTCTAACAAACTTATATGTATCGCCAAATAAAGTAGGCCAATAAAACCCCACCTGGAGGATTTTGTGTGCAGTAGCCTTCCAACTATAATGTCCTCCACATAGCTTCTCATGATAATCTTTAACAACCTCTGTGAATTCATCCTCTGTTAAATATAACAACAAAATTCCTACCGGATCCTTCCAATACAATCTGCCCTCAACAATCACATATGGTTGGGCCTTGATATTTAATGCTCTATACTTTGTTCTATCCAAATATTGGAGACATGAGAGGAAACATAAATAATGGACTATATACTTATACCATTCTGAACATAAAAACTTATACCTGATCTTCATACCTGGATCTGGCTTTTCTTCACTTTCTTCAATTGTTCCTTCATTCACAGGTGTCAATAAGTTAATTCCCATGCCTGAAAGTTCGACTCTATCAACATATTTGCCAATCCTTGCCCTTTCACCAACTTAGTGGGCTTTATGTCCAAGTCATATTCTTGGATCTTGGCTATCTATTTTCCTCTTTTTCCTTCCACGTCACTCTGGACTAAGACACCCTTCACTGCAGCATTTGGCACATAAGCAATGATTTGTGACTATAGCACATGAGTCTTGAAGGCCTTTAGGGCTTTTACCAAAGCATATACCTCTGTTTCAATAATATTATACTTTAGTTTAACATCTCTGAGAATATTGCTAAAGAAAGCAACTGGCTACTCCTTTCCTTCGTCATTCTTCTATAACAAAATGACAACTATTGAATTAGGTGATGAAAATGAAAAAACTTGAAAAGGCTTTTGGTAATTAGGGCTAGTTAAGACTGGGGCTACTTGTAATGATTCTTTAGTTCCCGAGAATGACTCTCTGGCTTCCTTGGTCCAATGCACTTCATTCTCCTTCTTCAACATATTAGAAATTTCTTTTACAATTTCTGCATCATTAGACACAAATCTCCGTAAAAAGTTTATCTATCCCAGAAATTTATGAATGTCCTTCTTACTCCTGGGCAAGGGTATTTTCTGCACAACTTGCACTCTTGTTGGATCTATCTTCACTCCATCTCTAGAAACAATATGCCCCAATAGTTTTCCCTCTTCCAGAGCAAAAATGGACTTCTTAGGATTCAAGGAAAGTCCAAATCTTCTACATTTCTCAAAAGTCTTTTTCAGATGGTCCAGATGCTCCTCATCAAACTTAGAGAAAATAGTGATGTCATCCAAATGTATCACTACAAACTTATCTCCCACAAAAGCAATGTCCATAGCCCTCTGAAATGTAGCACCTGTGTTCGTCAACCCAAAAGGCATTCTAGCATATATAAAGGTTCCCCAAGGAGTTGTGAATGCAGTCTTCTTCTCATCTTCTTTATCCAAAGCCACCTGGTTATACCCAGAAAACCCATCCAACATTGACATCCTGAATGAACCTATTACCTTCTATAGTACATGATCCATCTTAGGTAATGGATGGTTATCTTTCAAGGAAGACCTGTTGAGATTTCTAAAGTCCACACATAGCCTTATCTCTCCATTCTTCTTCCTTACATGAACTAAATTGGCCGCCCAGTCAGAGTACTTGAGTGGAACTATAATCTTGGCATCAAGTAGCTTTTTGACCTCTTTCTCAATCAATGGTAAAAGCAGAGGATTTATCTGTCTAAGTTTCTACTTAAATGGTTTAATCCCCTCTTTCAAGAGAATATTGTGTTGAATAATGCTTACATCATATGTTTTGAGATCCTCATAGGACCAATAAAAAACATCAACATAGTCCCTAAAAAGCTTAAGATATCTCTCCTTATAATTAAGTGGAACTCCATTAAATAATTTGACTAACCTGAGTGGACTATAATCTTGGCATCGAGTAGCTTTTTGACCTCTTTCTCAATCGATGGTAAAAGCAGAGGATTTATTTGCCTAAGTTTATGCTTAAATGGTTTAATCCCCTCTTTCAAGAGAATCTTGCGCTGAATAATGCTTACATCATATGTTTTGAGATCCTCATAGGACCAAGCAAAAAAATCAGCATAGTCCCTAAAAATCTTAAGATATATCTCCTTATAATTAAGTGGAACTCCATTAAATAATTTGACTAACCTAGGCTCCTCCTGGGTTCCAATATTGTGATCTTGAATCTGCTCATCCTGTAGAATTTTCTGTGAACTAACAGCTACACCATTGGAGTTAAAAAGTCTTTCAAGAGGGACCAGTCCTCTTGGTAGAGTATTACCTTTTAGTTGAATAATTTTTTGATTAATGATAGAATCTTTCTAACCACTTACTTTTGCACCTTCTGTTACTTCATCTTCATCCTGATCAATATCTATGCCCTGAAAATCCTCAATCATAGTAAAAAATTCTTTAATCTATTGATCATCTTCAAAAATCTGCCAGTGTTTAATATTATCAGGAACATAAGGCCTATGCCTCATTTCAACCCCATATCTTAGCTTTGGATTAATAGGAGGCCTAAAATTACTAGCAACCACAGCCAAAGAATCCACTAATCTATCTCCATCTCTTGGAATGAATTGAATGTTGAAAGCTTCAAAGAAGTTCTCAACGAAATCCCACACCTAATTTTTGTATGCCCTAAGACTAGGGTGTTTTGTTTGACAATGGTTCTTTATTTGTTTTATAATCAGCACTGAATCTCTAAAGATAGAAATTTACTGTACTCCCATTTGTTTTGTTGTTTTCAAAGAAATGACCAAGGACTCATATTTTGCCACATTATTTGTTCCTTCGAACTCCAATTTAAATTAAAAGGGAACATATTACCTCCAGGCACAACTAGAAGGAAACTAACACATGTTCCTTCCTTAGAATAGGCTCCATCAAAGAAGCAATTCCACACCCTTTCTGTTTGCAACTCTGTATTTACACTGACTGAAGTAAGCTGCCTCTGGCTATCTTTAGCCAACTCTGCATTATCATACAACATGAAGCAAGCAAAGTCATATTTCTCCTGGCTATATATAGGTGAAATACTTGCTCCATTTTTTGGAATTGTTTTTACAAATCTAGTTTCTCTATACAACCTCCTTTCCTCTCCACCAAAAATTGGTATAACAACATATGTAAAATATCGCTTCAAAACACCACCCAATTTGGCCCCCCATGACCTAGATAGTAACATTCCAAACCTAGCAGGGATATCTGCTACCACTACATCCATTACCAAGCTCCTAGCTGGGATCTGAGCTAGTGACACCACCATATCTTTAATGACCCCCAGACACTTGACTTTATTTGAATCAAAAGAATACAAGTCTCTGTGCGGTTTAGTAACTTGTAGGTTTAGTTGTTTCATCACTGATAATGGCATAAGGTTATGTGAGGCTCCTGAATCATGAATCAATAGAGAAATGTAGAAAGGAGGGGTTGAAGAATCTACCTCCTTCACATGTGGACCAAAAATGACTACTATTTTATCTTCTTGTAGATTCACAGTGTCATTTACATTCACATTCTCTCTTAAATTGATGAACTCAACAATTTCTCTCTGATAAATTGGTGTTTTAGCCAACTCTGTGAGGGGCACTTGAATTCTAATTTTCTCTAATTCCTTAGCTAGACTAAACACATGACCCTGTTTGGTATTCCTTTCATTTTCATCTTCACCTCTCTTCATGACTGAAATATCTCGTGGAATGGAAACAAGTTTTTCTAAAGGGATTTTTTCACTTTTGTCTTGAGAAGACTCACCTTGAAGCATTTGAGTCTTTCTACTTGTATTTTGTTGCTTCTTTCCTTTATTCATTTGTTTTTTAGGCTGTGGTTCTTGTGGAGTCGCCTTCCGGAAGGGAGCTACAACTTGTTGTTCTTCATTTTCTTGGCTTCTAGATATTTTCCTTGATCTCAAGTCATATTTCTTATGTAATTCTTCCTACATAAAATTAGAAAACTTCTTCCAATACTCATCAATTTCATTCTCAAAATAAATGGCCTCTGTTTCAACATATTCATAATATTCTCCCTCAACATCTAGCTCATGTTCATATGCTACATACAATGTCGACATCTGATCATCATGATCCTCAGAATGCTCGGTACTTCATCAAGACCTTCCTCTATATACAATGGTGCTTGAATTTGATCTTGATTTTTTTTCTCCCTCTACATAATTTGTAGAGGTTTTCTTCTATACTGAGGATTAAAGTTTCTATTCTGTTGTGCTTGCCTTTGAGAATTCTTACTCTCCAATTCTAGTTTAATCAATTTATTTGACAAAGTTTTAATTACATTATTCATATCCTCCAATGTTTGACTTTGAGAGGATTCCACTTTAGCCTTTCCCTTATCTTGGATAGGCTGTGTCTCTGGTGTTTTACCTGCAACCACCAGATTTGTTTGTATCTCTAAGGCATTAGTTTGGATATGATCAAGGGTTGTGGATCTTCTTCCCCTCAATGTAAATCCAAAATTTGACTCAAAAGCCCCTGCAAAATTTATTTTTGCACCAGTAGGAGGGGGCTTAATCTCCACTGGAAGACTATTGTACAATTTATTAAACCTTTTGATGAATTCAGCAACACTTTCATCCGATTTCTTCTTGATAGCATTAAACTCTCTTAGTGAATATCCATGGTCTCTTTTCTCTCCCCATCTCTGGATGAATAGGCGCTCCATCTCTTCCTGTGTAGGAATAGACTTATTAGGAAGCCCTTTAAGCCATTTTCTTACTTCTCCATCCAAGGATCACAAAAAAATTCTTAGAACAACATCCAGGTGTTTAACATTTATGTTTTCTATGAAACTACAAAATATTGATATATGATTCTCTTCCGTTCGTTCATCCTCCCTGTGAAACGAGGAAGAATATTCAAGTATTATTGAAGCATTTGATTCAACTATTGTGGAAATTGAATAGGTGCATACATATTCATCAAGAATGCAGGTGTTGCCATCTTTTCTCCTGAATTTATTGAACCTTTATTACCAGCAGATGTCGAACTTGATTGAGGATTAAATGGAATGTGCAAAGGTGGTAATGTAGTTATAGGTTTAGTCTGAATAACTATAGCAGACACTGAAAAAGAAATAGACTCTAAAGATTGTTCTTGACAATTAGGTTCTTGGAATGAATTGGATGTAAAAGGCGACTCTTGGTCACTAAAATATGAATGTGAAAGATGTAATGAACTACTGCCTGGTGTAGACACTGTAGGAGTTGGTGTAAGTGTAGTTTTAGGCCTTCCAACCCTCATGGAAACTAGCCTCTCAAGGTCTGAAAGGGCTTGAATTTTCTGCTGTGAGGTATCTGACCTTGTATGAGGCCTCTTTGGAGCCAGAGTTATTTCTTTTGTTCAAAACAACCAAATATTTCCTCCTCATTTAACAACTAGAGGAAAATACTGAAAAACCAAAGGAAAATGTTCTTGTCTTCGATCCCCGGCAACGATGCTAATTAATGTTGTCCCTTAATAAACCAATTTCCCGACTGTGTAGAAATTGTGCTTAAGACATTAATGTTTATAAGTATTGTCACTTGTTTGTCACTTAATTGTATATTGTATTCTTAAATGAAGGACCTGAAAGACTTGGTTTTTAACCCTTAATACTTAGGTGACATGAAAATCTCAGAGTGCCATTTGATTGCTGAATATAAATGATGAATGAGAAAAGCTTGAAGAAGTCAGAGACAATATGCTATTTTACACAGAATTTACTATCTGTGACACTTGGAGAAGTCAAAGATAATATGTTGTCTTGCACATAAACTACAATCTGTAACATAGAAGAATTGCAGAGGTATGAACTTCAAGTATAGGAGTGCTCTTTTAAGGGATTTTAACTTCATTTACATAAGAAAATAAAGACCTGCAACTTCATTACCATAATTAAAGGAAGAAAACATATGATGACACATAACAGAGGAGTCACAAAATCATACCCAACAATGTGTGGAAAACTTCCAATCCTTTCATTAATCAACAGTTGTATCAGGAATACAATGGCCTAGTCTCCAGGTTCTTCAAAGTTTCAACCCTTTCCCCGTAAATTTTCCTCCTTTTATACATTATGAGACAGTTGGTAATCACAAAAACTGTCAAACTACTTAACTATTCTCATAACCCTCTGAAGTAAAAATTATTACATAATATTACAATAGAGGGTAAAAGACAACTCAATCTCAAGAAAACAGAATAACAGGAAGTAACAAAAATTAGAGAACTGATGATGGTTGCTCACTATTTGATTTGTGGCTTGACTGCTGATATAATTTCTCTGTAGATGCCTCAATAATGGTTAAACTATTTTAGCAAAACAAACTGTATTTTGACAAAACCCTGTGCATGGAATTGGGCCCACGTATGTATCGGGAATGTTCTAATTGGTGGAAACACGAAGAAACCTGACCAATCACCTTTCTTGTGGAGTTCTAGTCATTCATCTCTAACTTTGGTTATTTTCCAAAAACAGTGAAATCAATTGATTTGCGCGAAAAATGGCAAACCTTCGGTTACCAAGGAACTCAAAAGAATTAAAATTTTGGTTCATAAATGAAATCGTGCTAAACCCTAGAGAGGAGTGAGAATCGTTCGATCTAAAAATCCAATAGACGGTCCGATCTTTCAGAACTCAACGAGACTTTAAGCCTTTTGAACAAAACCTTATTGCGTCTGTTTTTCAATGCCCCTTTGACTCCCATATGGACCCGATATGAAAACAAAATTTCCAATTAACTATTTCTCAAGTCTGAAATTTACAATAAACTTCGTGAACTTTTCAGCTCGATATCCATCAGATCTCGTACCCTTTCGATCAGATGACTCATACCTTCTTCCGAGCTTCTCACATTAAAGAGCCATGAATAATATAAATAAAACATTTCTTTTGGATTTTCACGTTTTCTTTTATATCCGTTAAAACATAATATTTGTTTTTTCTTTCTTTTTTGCGATAAAACTAAAAATTAAAGTAAAATAACAATGGATGCTACAACACACTCAGTGGCATATATATTGCTCCACGCAAGTTTTTTTTACAACTCCATCCTTAAGTCCAACTCAATGACTAGTTTCACCACCAGGGGAAGCAACCAATGGAAGATCTACTACTCCATGTAGTATTTTAATACAAATCCATCCTTAAGTCCAACTCACTGAGTAGTTTCACCACCATGGGAAGCACTCAGCTATAGGTATACCACTCCACACAATATTTTTGTATAGCTCCATTCTGAAGTCCAACTCATTGAGTAGTTTCACCACCAGGGGAAGCACTCAGTGACAGATATACTTCTCCACACAATATTTTAGTATAGGTCCCAATAAGCACCCCCCCTCTCCCTCACCTCCCAGTGAGTGCGGGCACTACCATCAAGGTATTATTTTATCGACATGAATATTATTTATAACCACATCTCCATTATTATCACACCTCTAATAAGGTAGGTGTTATTGTTTGGAAAATATATAAGTAGCTAGATAGAACTTTGGTGGTGGAAATAATTGAACTAGATGTGTCAAGTGGTTTCTTACCCGAAATTTAGCACTTAATGGCATGTGTGCTTCATGGTTTGACCAAGGATTCTAATTACCTATTAGTATACTAGTTGATACAATTTTAAACATTTCCTTGTCATAAACATAATATAAAGACAGTTACATAAATGTCATAAGCACATGAGAATAATAATATTTAAGAAAAAGAGTTCATTATTCGACACTTGCTTGATGGATCCCTTACATGATAGGGGATCTTACTGGATAACCTCATCATGTTATCCCAAACATGTCATTCACAAAATCATCAAATTTTGAAGAACAATAATTAATCATCCTTGCGCTAGGTTGATTCTCAATAAATGAATTGTTAAATGGAATGGCATATACAATAATTTCACCATTAGTGTATTCATGAAATATAGAAAATAAATATTCTAGACAATATTAGGGTGAGGAAAATACATACATATATAACAAACATCTTATCAAAATAATTTTTAATCATTAGTATGCGAGCCTTTTGAGGTCGAATGTTGAACCATGATTTAAGTTCCCATTCCATATATTATTGAGCTCATACAATCCAAGTATTGAACCATGCTTTGATACCAATTTGTAATAAACCCTCCACCCCCTGGGGTATTTCTCGGGTTGTGGAAGATGTTACATAAAAATTAACCCAATATTCAAGGTATATTATGAAGATGGGGTCACATAAATCCTCTTTTTCCAACCTCATAAAAAATCAAAATATATGCCACCATCATGTTTGGCTCGTCGAGAGTTTTCTGGTGATATCAACTTTACCTCAATTTGATTCCTAGATTGAAATTTATGCACCTTTAAAGATCAACCAATCAAATAGTGCCATGTGTCATCCACATGTCCAACAATTGAACACCTTACAACTTAATTCAATGGCATAATCAGTCAGGGTAAATTAACGACCTTCATTCATTGCAGGGCTCCTTTTCCTTTCCAACAATTAACAAAGAGTGGGAGGGGAGGGGGTTGCAATTTCTCTCTTATGTGACTAAGCCCCACACATATTCCATTCAACATATCTACTCCATGTAGCCTCCTGATTCAATTGGCAGCCTACGTCAATTGTGGGCCTCCCTACCTGTCTAGTCAATTTAGTGTCCTAAATTGCTCTACATAAATTATCAATTCAGGTATCGTAAACTGATGAAGTGTGGTGCACCATATGTGCTTAGTTAGCCATTTTTCTTACTTCGTTGTTTAATGGTTTATATTATTTTTGGGGTTTTGTTTCTTATGTTAGAATCTAATTTCTAAAGAAAGGAGAAAATGAAACAAATCAAAACTTTGAATAGTTAGATTAATCTAAGTCGGAAAAATATCTATTACATGACAACAAAAATGATAACAGCTAAATGAAATCCACGAAGTAAAAAATAAAACTACTGCAATTAAACTAAAGGCAAAAGTAAAACTTGAAACTAATTTTAAACTAATGAAAGGCAAGTCAATAATATCATCTATAATCATAACATTTCGCCAATTTCACCAACAACTACTTGCAAATTAGTTATCAACTAAAGGCTCTGGAAATATCATCATATAGCATGAGAGAATGACATTAAACTATCTAACTTTCCCATCCATAATCATAATGTTTCGCCGATTTTGCCAACAACTACTTGCAAATTAGTTATCAACTAAAGGCTCCAAAAATCATCATCATATAGCATGAGAGAATGACATTTAAACTATCTAACTTTACACTAATGAAAAGCAAGCCAATAATCCCATCCATAATCATAATATTTCGCCAATTTTTCCAACAACTACTTGCAAATTAGTTATCAACTAAAGGCTTCGGAATATCATCATATAGCATGAGAGAATCACATTAAACAATCTAACTTTCCCATCCATAATCATAATGTTTCGCCAATTTTTCCAACAACTACTTGCAGATTAGTTATCAACTAAAGGCTCCGGATATCATCAACATATAGCATGAGAGAATGATCTAATAAGCAAATACAGGAACATGTAAAGAAAAACTAATCTACAATCAACTGGTTGAACACACTTGCATGAATTAAAATTGCATGAATGGAAACTCTAATCTATCAAACTTGAAAGCAATCAAATGACATAGTTGAATGAAATCAAAGAAAAACTACAAAACAAAATCTACTCTACCTTACATTCTAATGTGCTCCATGACATCTACTTCACATCTCCTTCCATGTTGAGAACATCAAAGCTTTATTCAAATTCATCAAAATTAAAAAGTACAACAAAGCTCTCCAAAGCTTTCCAAAGTCATCAAGGAAGAACTACAAACTCCAAGCTAAAGAGCTACCAAAAAGCTACAAGCTAAAGAACTAAAAAGCCAAGCTAAAAAATGATGGAGAGAGATCTATTTATACAAAAAGATGAGAAGCCATCTCATTAATGAGAGTCCATGAATCCTCCCTCTACCTCTAGAGTCCTAATAAAAATAGGAATTGATAAGACACATGTCTTATTAGAGATTCAATAGAATTAGGAGATGTGACACATATCCTCATGATCCCATGATTCTGTCCACTCAAATTCGAATTGGCCTTAGGGTGCCACATAAAGGTCTTCTAGAAGCCTCCTTTTGACCTACACATGTCAACAATCTCAACCCACTTGTTAGGTATAAGCGTATGCATATTATTTTCTAATTTTTAACCATAAATTCACTTAAAAAGGCTAAGAATTAATAAAGTTTGAAAAAACATAAATGTGGCCTAATGATAATGAAAGTGGGATGAATGTAGTGACATAGTAGTGAAATGGGGGTGAAATGGAGGTGAAATAATGGACATAATAGTGAAAGTGTAATGGAAATGAATGACATTTTCAAGACCCAACACTACCTTCTTGGTAGTTAACACAGGGGGCAAAGGGGTTTGCAATTTGTCTAGTGTTGCATATTAGTTAAGAAATAGTTCTCCATTTAGCACTCTCTATCAATTGTGGCCCTACGTTATATATGCTCTACATAAAGATTTTGTGACGCGATAGGGAATTTTATGTTAGTTATTGGAAGGAACTACCGTCCAAGATCTTCTATTGATTGTTCCATAGCACCATCAAGCTGAGGAACCAAACTCCATGATGAAATGGCCCATTGACACATATAATCTATTTCGACTCCTCATGGTACTCTCTCTACCACATGGCACCATATATCACTACTATGTGTCATATAGTTTTGGCCAAATCAACATTCAATAATGCTTATTATAGTGGCCACGTGTCACTACCACGTAGGTGACACATCATCATCTTATCCACGTCATCCATTCACATCGCAGGGATGAAATCACACCCATCATATCCTTGCCAATTTCATGTTTCATTTCTTAGTGCATTGGCATGATTTATGGGAGGCACAAGTAGCAACTCTTAATGGGAATATTACTATATTTCTCATCGGATTCTGTCAATCTCAACATGTACCATGTACAATATCAAGCACATTGATGGGAGGCATGAATGGCAACACTTAATATGAATTTTTCCATCCCATAATGGCATTCTATAACACCACATCTTCTATCTCCTCTGACATGGCATGACCCATGGCATCACTTAGAAGCCACACCACATGTCTCCTTTTCTTCTGGTGGATGTAATGTTGAATTCAAGGTGAAGTCACCCTACCACGTGGCATCCTCTGATGATTATAAATGTCTTCCAAAACTAGACACTTTGGCCATCCAATAGGGCTGGTTCTACCTGCCACATTAGCAATAAATCCATGTCATCATCCACGTAATGTCATGTAGCCTTTGCAGGCCTATGTGGCCTCTACCACCTTAGCCAGGGTCATGGCTCCAACCAGGCTTGACCCCTTCGCGTAATGCAATATTTTCCTTTGTATTCAGTCCTAGGAAAAATCTAAGCGTGCATGAAGAGGGTCCATATTACCTTGTGAATGGAGTGGAGATCTAGATATCCAGTGGTATAGAAGGTTTTCTAAACTCTAACTTATATTTTTGTTTCTAAAAACAAAATTTCCCAATTTTCATATGATAAAATTATTTTATTTAAAAAAATGCCAAAACATTCTAGAAGCCACATATAATCCTTACACATATGAATATTCTTTAAAAAATGCCAATTATTTTATAGTTGGAATTTTAAGAATTAGTGAAGATTTTCTAAGGCCCTTCTACATTTGAATATATGTATGGACCCTTAAATTTTTCCATCCCTCAAAATACATGATTTCGCACACCTAAAATTATGCCTTATAGGAGGAGATCCAACTTAGGGATATACTTGATCAAAACACACAAAGAATATCAAAATTATATTTATTTTATTCAAGGAAAAGGTAAATAAAGTCTTATAAAACTTGTGTATTTAGAGAGAGAGTCAAGGCCCTTAGAAATTGCAGAGAGATAAAGAAATGTGCCTCCATGCAACAATTCTACTCCAAAAATGGGACCAAACACATTGATTGTCTACTTTGTTGCTTTGTGAATCATTTTAAGCTTTTTTTTATTTTGATACTTCGGCATAATTTTCAACAAACACTAGAAATTTGGGGTTAATTTTTTACCCTTGTATTAAGGTTACAAAGGTCAATTTTGACATGAGTACACCATTCTTAAAAGCAGTGGTTAACTGCCATAATTATGGTGTTGGTGTTTTGACATTCCTATGTTAGTTAAATGTGTTTTTTTTGGTAAATCAAACGTTTATATTAATTCATGACATGGTACATCCTAATAAATTTTAAGAAAAAAAATTTTAGCCTCATTCCTACCAGACTTATTGGCCAAAAGTTAATTTTGGAAAAACATAGTCATCAACAAATAAAAACTACCAGACCACATAAAGATTTACCAATGCAACCAAAATATCCCAAGAACATATAAACAACCAATTTTCATCCTTGGATGACGAGGTACCTTGGCCTTGGATTATTCAGGTTGTTTCCTGGTGGAAGAGGCGCATGAAAATCCTCATGCACATATCCCTTAATATGCTCCATCTTACCTTCCAAGAAATACAACCTCTTGGTGATCCTAATATGATCTCGATGGAAGGAAACTATGTGATCCATTATATGCCATTAGTTATATTGAAGATCATTCATGAAGATGAGGAACTCATTCCATTCATCATGGCAGTCTTATGCAATATGTCCCAATTTCTGAGTAATTTGGTGAAGGTGGTTTTCCAATATCGAATGGTGGAGGCAACTCTATTCTGCTTGATGAATGTATAACATGCTAGTCAATTTCCTCTCCTAAATCTCTCATCTCTGCCCTGTTCTCCACTATGGGTCCTCTAACTCTAGCACCTTGGCATGCGTGGATTTTTTTTTATTAAATGGAATCTCAAGTGGTACTTTCCCTATCCCCAACCTGCATCCAACTTCCCTTTTTAATTTTCTCCCAAGTATTCCACCCTTGGCTAGTGAACCCAAGACCACGACAATGACAACAGAGTGGTAGAATGAGAGGGACAAAATGAGGCAAAACCTTTGATCTGAATTGCATCCTAGAACACTCTCTAAGTTTTCATGAACTCTTTAAAAATCATGCCAAAGTTTCAAAGTCTTATAAAGATCAAGCTATGAGAGGTATCCTCGTAACAGTTGCAATTGGTGATTAACACGGAGCAATGAGGACTGTCGATTAAGTGCGCAGACCATCAGCCCATGGTAATACGTGCTGCCACAAATTATAAAAACTAGGGGTTAATTCAAGAAACATGGGTGGTTTCTGATATGCGATTAGCGACAAGTCACTAATCGCATATCGCAGGGAAAACCCCTCAAATAAGGAAAGCCGAGACTTGAAAAATTATAAAATGCAATGGATATTGCACCGATTTCGTCAGAAGAGGGGTCCCACAAAAACTGGCAGGATATCAAAAGGGCGTCAAATGGTAAGCGATTTCAACCAAGTCCTGCCCGATGCCACACAATGGGTGCCATGCGTCTGGTAGAAGAGAGAGAAAACCGCTCACCTCGGATGGGTAAATAGCATGCTACTTATTTGCTCAATATGAATGATGATTGTAGGATATGGAGGCTCCAGATCAATGGTGGAGATGCGTTCTGATGGATGACCGGATTTGACGAGGAAAATAGGCAGAGTTGTATAGGATTTGAAGTTCGATGTGGACGATGTGTTGGAAGAAGGTCATGTTTGTGGGTATTCTTGGAGTAATGAAATAAACGGCCATGTCCAAGAAGACTGACACTCATCCTTTATGAAATTGGTGGCCACCTCCCTGTGATGCATTATACAGTGATGATTACGCAAAAAAGAGGGATTCAAATGAACAGAGGTAGGGGAAGCGGAAATGAACAGTTAGAAAGCAGATTGCTTTAAAGCCATGAACTGACAGAGAAAAAAGTAGGCAGTAAAAAGCAGTAAGTTAGGAGCGAAAATATAAGAGTAGAGAAAGGAAGCCAAGCTGACCTGCAAGGCAACATCGAGCCAGACAGAAACAGAGAGAGTCAGAGAGTCTGTGTACTCTAGAGAAGGTTTGGGAGGTTCAAGTGCACTCCTCTATAATACCTGTCATGTATGAGTCCCAGATTGGGCTCATACTACTATGACCAATAGAGGTCAAGAGTTCAGTGAGAAGAGTCTGTGTACTCCAGAGACTTGGGGGATCCAAGTACAATCTTACTGATTTGTATCTGTTGTGTGAGACTCGAATTGAGCTCATTGTTGTAAAAGCTTTGCTTTGAAAACATAATAGAGAGGCCACCACTAAAGGCTAGACCAGGAGACGTAGCCCAAGAGTATTGGGTGAACTCCTTATTAAGCTTGTTGTGTTTATATATTTGTTTTCTTTAACTGCTTCAGTGTCTATGTATTTCACAATATTATCGATCCGTTGCATAAAATAACATAGGCACATCCATGCACATGAGTCTGTAATACCTTAATTGTTTTGTCTTAGATCAATTTTGGATCAAATGGTATCGAAGCCACGAAATTCAGATCAAGTGGTATCAGAGCTCTAGGTTGCTAAGGTTAGACAAGCTTGTGTTGGAGTTTTTTTGTTGTTGAATGCTAACTAGATCAAAGCTTAATTTAGGAGAAGGAAAAGTGGTTGAAGCTGACCCAGAAATGGGAAGAGTCTATCCTAAGAGGAAAATTGCAGAAGAAAGTCCCTTGGAATCAGACTCCTAGTTCATGGATAGTTTCATGACCATGAGAGCCATGGTAGGAGAAATGTATAGAGAATTTAAGAAAGGTAGAGATGAATATTCATTAAACTCCAAACAAGATAATTGAGTAGAAGAATCTCTCCTCCATGACCATTGTAAAGGCAAAGGGAAAGAAGAAAATCTTCCCACACCTCTCAATAGCCATGAAAATAAAAGGAAAACATCTTTAATTAAATTAGATGTTAAATTTGATTTGTTGTTATATGATGGAGAGTTGAATGCAGAGAATATGGATAATTGGATTAGACAGATTGATGTGTATTGCAGAGTGCAAAGCATTGATTCAAACAAAAGTAAGATTTATCTAGCTAGCCTATGCCTTGGAGGCACTGCCTTGGTATGGTGGGAAGGTAGAACACAAGCTGACATGAAGAAGCATGGTAAAATTCTTTCTGTTTGGAGTGAATTTGTTTCTGCATTTAAAAAGCAGTTCTATTCACTAGCTTATATGCAGCAAGCCATGATGAGTTGGAAAACTCTTTGAAAATTAAAAGGGCAAAGTGTACAAGGCTACACCCAAGAATCTAGAAAGAGAGATTTGATTCTAGGAATTTCTTTAGACTCACCTGAAACTCTGCTGAAGTATATAGGTGGTCTACACAACTATTTAAAGCACACTATTCTCATGTTTAACCCTACTAGCATAGATGAGGTATCTGTCTAGGCTACACATCTAGAGGCTAGAGGCAAGAATGTGAACCCAGAAGCTGGGGGATCATCAAAACCCACTGCAAGCAAGAATAAGGAAAAGAGAAAGCAGAAATGGAAAGAGAGGAAGACAAATGCTGTACAAAATACCAAGCCTTCATGCACTCGCTGCAAGAAGGATGGGCATGATGATGAACACTACTGGATTCTGCATTCGGAGCTGAGGCCCAAGAGGTATGATGGAAAAAAGAAGAAGACTGTTGTAGCTATTCAAAAAGATTTAGGGTCAGACTCAGGGGATGAAACAACAATTGCAGCCACAGGTATAAAAGGTAAAAATTATGAAGCATCTACTAGTAATTCTGCACATAATGAAGAAAATGAGAGGAAAAGACATGAGCTTTTTCATATTAGAGTTATTTCCAAGCATCAAAAGATTGATACTTTTTTTTATAGTGGTTCACAAGTAAATTTAATTTCTGAAGCAATTGTAAAGAAGTTGGGATTACTAACCACACCTCACAAGAAGCCATATCCATTAGGTTGGTTATGTGATAAAGCAAAGATACAAGTGACTAGACAATGTAAACTTAGGTTTTCTTTTGGGTCAACATTTGTAGATGAGGTTGAGTTAGATATTGTTCCCTTGGATATATGTGGAATTTTTTTAGGAAGTCCTTACTTATATGATGGAAAAGCTATTTTCTATAGAGCTGAAAACAAGTATCAACTCGTTAAACATGGAATTGAATATATTGTAAGAGCTCATAAACTCAAGAATAATTACACTCTCATAAAATCAGGGAAGAGGAAACAAATTATAAATTCATGCAAACAATTTTTACTAATGGTTGTAAAGGAAAAGAAACCTGATAAAACCAATGTATTTAAGGGCTGTAATGCTAAACAACAAGCTGACTTAGAAAAAGTTGTTTCAGAATATGATATACTATTTTAAGAACCTAAAGGTCTGCCACCCAAAAAGGAAATAGTACATGATATTAATTTGCAGCAAGATTCTCCATTGCCTAACATCGGAATGTACAGGTTGTCCGCTTTAGAGAATGCAAAAATCAAGAAGCAGGTACAAGATCTACTCGAGAAAGGGTTCATAAGACCTAGCACCTCACCATGTGGGTCTCCAATTGTCTTGGTGAGAAAGAAAGATGGCTCATGGAGAATGTGCATTGATTACCGAGCACTGAATAAGATAACGATAAAAAATTGTTATCCCCTTCCTCGCATAGATGATCTACTAGATCAGTTGAAAGAAGTCGTTTACTTTTCCAAGTTGGACTTGCATAGTGGCTACCATCAAGTCAGGGTTGCAGAGCAAGATGCATGGAAGACTGATTTCAAAACAAAGCAGGGATTGTATGAGTGGCTAGTGATGCCTTTTGGTTTAGCTAATGATCCTGCTACTTTCATGAGAGTAATGAGTGATGTACTCAGGCATTTTATTGATGATTTTGTCATTGTATATTTAGATGACATTCTTATATTTAGTAAAACATGGGAAGAACATTTGAAGCATGTAAAGCAGACTCTAGATGTTTTGAAAAGACAAAATCTTTATGTTAAGCTCTCAAAATATGAATTTGGAAAAACATCTTTAAATTATTTGGGTCATATTATAGGGGGTGGTGAATTGAAGGTAGATCCCTCTAAGGTTGCAGTCATTGTAAACTAACCTAAACCCAAATTTGCTATAGAAGTTAGAAGCTTCCTAGGAGCAACACAGTATTGGAGAAAGTTTATTTCTAGCTTTTCCTTGATTGCAGCTCCCTTACATGCTTTAATAGGATTGAACAATGTCTTTCAGTGGGGAGGAAAACAATAGAAAGCCTTCAACACCTTGAAAGAAAATATTAGTACAACACTAGTACTAGCACTGCCCGATCTTCAAAGACCATTTGAGATTGAAATGGATGCCAGTGACTATGCCATGGGAGTACTGTTGATGCAACATGGTAAACCCATATGTTATCATTCCAAGGCATTTAATTTTGCAGTAGTTAATTATCCCACATATGATAAAGAATTGTATGCATTAGTACAAAGTGTGAAAAAGTGGAAACATTATTTAATGGGCAAAGAGAGAGTTATACATATTGATCATCAACCACTCCAATACTTACACTCACAAACTAAGTTGTAGCAATCAAGACACTATAGGTGGATGGGTTTTCTACAACAGTTTCATCTTGTCATCAGATATAAAAAGGGCATACACAATAAAGTTGCAGATATGTTGTCCAGACCAATCATAACTGCATCTACTATACGTAAGAATAACTCAGTATTGCATGAAAGCTACATTAAACAATATGCTCAAGATGTAGATTTTAAAGATGTATATGCAACTTTAAGTAATGGCAAAAAGGTAGAAGAATTAGATTACTATATTAAGGACTGACTCTTGTATCATTTGGGAAAACTATGCATCCCACAAATAGAGAGAGTTAACCTAATTAGGGAGGCACATACTTCTCTAATATTAGGTCACTTTGGTGTAAGTAAAACAGTTTCACAGTTGCAAAGATTTTGTTATTGGCCAAAAATGAATGAGACAGTTTCTAGATATGTAAGAGGGTGTACCATGTGTGCTAAAAGCAAGCCCAACATAGAAAACTAGGCTTGTACACTCCACTACCAGTTCCTTCTCATCCTTGGGAAAGTGTTTCCATGGACTTTGTTGGGGGGTTGCCTAAATCTAGAAAAGGTCATGACTATTTATATGTTATTGTGGATAGGTTCAGCAAAATGTGTATTTTAATACCTTGTAACAAACAAATTACTGCTGAACAAACTACAAAGTTGTTCTTTCAGCATGTATGGGTTCGTTTTGGATTACCCACTTCCATTGTATCTGATCGAGATTACCAATTTGTTGGGAAATTTTGGTCGAGTCTGTGGGAATTGATGGACACCAAACTTAAGAAGAGCACAACTTTTCATTTGCAAACAGATGGCCAAACAGAAGTGGTCAACAAGATAGTGATCTAGTTGCTCAGAGGATATTGCAGCAAGCATCCCAAGCTTTGGGATGAACATTTGTGTTATGTGCAACATGCTTACAATCGAGCTAAACATTCTTCTACACAGAGATCTCCTTTTGAGACCTATTTTGGTTTCACCCCAAGGTATCCCTTGGATTTTGTCTTCGGTAAAGACATAGCGGTTGATGGACATAGTGATGTGGAAAAGGCAACCAATTTCATTGAACAAATCCAAGAGATTCACCAGGCAGTGCAGGAACTTCTGGAAAAGAGCCAAGCCAAGTACAAGGCAAGGCATGATAAGCATCGGATTGAGCATAGTTTCCAAGTTGGTGATCGAGTATGGCTGTATATCAGCAAAGACAGAATGCAAGTTGAAGGTAAGAAGCTAAAACTGATAAGGTATGGACCTTTAAAGATACTCAAGAAAATCGGTGATAATGCTTTTCACCTTGATTTACCATCTTACATGCATATCTACTTAGTTGTTAATGCAGAAAGCTTGAGACTACTTGAACCTTAGTTAATTGAAGATCCCGAAGAGCAGAGTCAATTGCCTTGTATTGATGATATGTTGCCTGAATATCTTAATGAATTGTAGGAAGATACAGTTCTAGACAAGAAGGTGAGAACTATGCACAGAGGGGATGTTCAGTACCTCAGGATTGGACTCAAAGGTTCAAAACCAAGCAGTGCAAAATGGATAGAAATTGGGCAAGTGAGGAATCTATAACCTCACTTGACTGATGCTTAAAAAACAAAATTTTGGTGGTCCCAAAAGCTTTTTTAGTGGGAAGGTCATGATCTGAATTGGATCCTAGAAAACTCTCTAATTTTTCATGAACTCTTTAAAAATCATGCTAAAGTTTCAAAGTCTTATAAAGATCAAGCTATCAAAGGTATCCTCGTAACAGTTTCAATTGGCGATTAGCGCGAAGCAACGAGGACCATCGGTCAAGCGCAGACTGTTGGCCCATGGTAACACGCACTACCACAAATTAGCAAAACCAAGGGTCAATTCAAGAAACAGGGGTGGTTTCTGATGTGTGATTAGCGACAAGTCACTAATCACATATCATAGGGAAAACCCCTCAAAGAAGGAAAGGTCACAAGTTCTTGGACCTGAAAAATTATAAAATTCAATGGATATCATGCTGATTCCATTAGAAGCGGGCTCCCACAAAAACTGGCCAGATATCGAAAGGGCTTCAAGCAGTAAGTGGTTTCAATCGAGTCCCGCCTGATGCCACACAATTGGTGCCACGCGTCTAGTGGAAGAGAGAGAAAATAACTCACATCGGACAGGTAAATAGCATGCTACTTATCCACCCAATATGAACGATGACCATAGGATCTGGAGGCTCCAGATCAACGGCGGAGACACATTCTGATGAATGAATGGATTTGACAAGGTGAATAGGCAACATTGTATAGGATTTGAAGTTTGATGTGGATGATGCATTGGCAGAAGGTCGTGTTCACGGATATTCTTGGAGTAACAAATAAACGGCCATGTCCAAGAAGACTAACACTTATCCGTTATGAAATTGGTGGCCACCTCCCTATGAGGCGTTATACAGTGATGATTACGTAGAACAAAGGGATTGAAATGGACAGAGTCAAGGGAAGCGGAAATGAACAGTCAGAAAGCCGATTGGCTTTAAAGCCATGAACTGATAGAGAAATAAGCAGGCAATAAAAAGTAGTAAGTTAGGAGAAAAAAGCTAAGAGAAGATAAAGGAAGTCGAGCTGACTTGCAAGGCAGCATCAGCCAGACAAAAACAGAGAGAGTCAGAGAGTCTGTGTACTCCAGAGAAGGCTTGGGAGGTTCAAGTGCACTCCTCTGTAATACCTGTCATGTATGAGTCTCAGATTGGGCTCATACTACTGTGACCAATAGAGGTCAAGAGTTCAATGAGAAGAGTTTGTGTACTCTAGAGACTTGGGGGATCCAAGTATAGTCTTACTGATTTATATCTATTGTGTGAGACTCAAATTGAGCTCACTGTTGTAAAAGCTCTTCTTTGAAAACATAATAGAGAGGCCACCACTAAAGGCTGGACCGGAAGACATAGCCCAGGAGTATTGGGTGAGCTTCTTATTAAACCTGTTATGTTTTTTTTAACTGCTTCCGTGTCTGTGTATTTCTCAATCTTATCAATCCATTGCATAAAATAACATAGGCACATCCATGCACATGAGTCTGTAATACCTTAATTGTTTTTGTCTTATATCAATTTCGGATCAAGTGGTATCAAAGCCGCGAAATTCGAATCAACCTTCCCCATAAGAACTGGAGAGACTATGGGACCCAACGAAATTTAAATGTTTAGAATAGAAAGGAGAATGCCAATAAGTGTCCCTCCAAGTTACCCATTATAACTTTTTGAGGGCAATACTTTTCCGCAATGGCAGGCCACAATTCTAAAGTAGGTGGGGAGACACAGTGATAAATGTAGCTAGAGAGTTGTAAATGCACAATGCTGGTTAAATGTTAATTACTATAGTATCAATTTTTTTTTTCTTGAAAACATCAAATAATTGACAACCACCTAATGTGATAATAGAGTTCCTTGACATCGATTCATTGAAATGAAAAACATAACCATATTGAAAAAATTTCATTTATTTTCAATGAATGTTTATTAACTGTAAAAAACGTACATACATTTGTACAAGTTAGATGGAACCCAAATTCAAATAACAACATGTATAGGTGAATATTTTCTAGTTGGAAACATCATGAAAATAAAAAATTCAAAGTCTTTCCAAAGTCCCGTTTAAAAACTCAACCTGCACGGGTTCTTCAAAGGCATAAATTCACTACCGTGTGGCTTTTCCTTCGATATCCATGTGAGTCACCATTTTGTATTTGTGTATTTTTTGACTAAGGATCCAAAAAACTTCACTTGTTTTCTTTCTGTAATCTATTTGGTTGTTTTGTAGGTTCTCTCCCTCTGTAATTTCACTTTTTTGCATCCATAATGTTTTTGGGATTGTGCAGGACCTCCTAGGACATGTTCTCGGCTCGAAAATTCCCTCTATTCATTTTTTTGAGTCATTCACACAATTTTTTCCATAAATAGATGCATGATTCATGCATCTATGCATAACATAACCCAAAAAACCCACATAAAAATCAAAATTTCATTGTAATTCTTCTTTGCTTAGTGCTATGGAAACCTTTAATGAACTGCGTGCACTCGTGCTATTTTTTACAGTTGAGATAGGTTGCTTGATTTCTTTACTAACCACTATTAGTAGGGTAATTTCTTATTTTTACTTTAAAATAAAACTCAACTCACATAACTTAACTAGTGGAAGTAAGTGCCTCTCATCCACACATCATTTCTATTCGATTTTTCGTAATCACAATCATCTCACATAGGTTAATTAGGGGAAAAGTATGTGGCACTAAAGCCACACATTTTTTTAACTAACCAAAGCTTTTCCATTTTCATATTATTTTTCGGGACCAGGACTAGGTGTTAGCAAGAAAGGGAGTAGTTCCTGATTCCCTTCTGTTTTTGTGGTGATTCTAAACTTGCATATGAAAGCTTTCTCAAAGAACTCGGTTTCCATTTCCCTATATGCTCAAATAGTATAATTAGAAAGGAAGTAAGTGGCCCATTATCCACACATGATTTATTTCTTTCAAGGAACAATCATAATATAGCATAACTAGGGGTGTTTTAATGGATCACCACATATCCACATTGCTTCACACTTTGTATGCTCACTAATTTACTTGCACACACTTGCACCTCACACATTAAGCTCATTTAAACTTTGCATCAAGGGTATCCACCTTTTGGTATATTGATACTTAGTTTCTTTAAATCTTACATTTTTCACACCATAAGTGAAGAAAGCCTCTTTAAGAGTAACCCTAACTTGAATACACTAAGTTCCCCACATGGGTCACAAAATAATTCATATTTTAGGTTAGGATCATGGGGGTAGGCATCCCATAAGACACCATTGATCATTTACATCTTGAAACGTAGAGTTTCTCTTACAGGGTGCTTAAAATCATTCACCATCCCATGATAAAAATTGGAGTGTTCTAGAGACCCAATTCAGATGGGGTGAGACTTAGGTCTTAGCGCACACAACTCTCCATGAGGATACCTACCTTGTTCGTCGAAGGCTTTGCATTGTTGATAGACTACCAAGAAGCTCAAGACTCAATTTCCCCAATGGTATTAAGGTAACCTCAATGGCCAAATCTTAGGACATATTTCCCTACAGGTTGATGTGTGGGTAAGCACAAAGACCTGAGGTGATCTTGGTTAGGTTTTTGGAAACATCGCTAGTACTTTTGGGACGTCACCTCAATACCCTACATTATAACTCCTTTCTATACCTTGGTTGATTCTTGGTTGTTGGAAGTGTCACCAATACTTTCAAGATGTGGCCCTAGTAACCGACTATAAGAATCCTCACAAGGCCCAGTTACTATTTGGGTGGAAAGGATGTCTAGGTATTTCTAGGATTTTTTATCATACACAAAAACATACAAAACCCTTTTTTGTTTGATTGGTCACATAACATAAAGTTAAAACAAAGAATTAACCATTTATTTTTTCTTTGTCTTATTTATGTGTTTTATTTTCTTTGATAGAAATTCTCCTCTCACCATATGAAGTAACACACACCCACACAGGCACCACAGGAGAACCATGGGTTACCCATCACTCTGATTGCATTTTAAACCTCCCTTCTTTGTTAAGAGGTGTG
The DNA here is from genome assembly GCA_000404065.3 of Pinus taeda. Lineage (NCBI taxonomy): Eukaryota > Viridiplantae > Streptophyta > Pinopsida > Pinales > Pinaceae > Pinus > Pinus taeda. The sequence continues at coordinate 149,277 of APFE030515628.1, forward strand.
CCAGGTCTCTCGCGATCTAGGTGTAGAAGACATCATTCAATGACTCTGATTGGGTCATTCTTTATTGCAAAAACCTTGATTGGGACCCCTCCCCCTCAAGGTACCCCTTTTAATACCCTTGTAGGGAGTACACATACTACTCCCCCAAGCAGTCCTACTTGTTCCTCCCCACAAGGGAACTCTCTCTAGAATACATCTCGAGGTCATTCCAATATGGAAAACACCATCAAAATCCAATTTTTAGCTTCTTTAAACCTACATAATATAACTAAGCTCACAAATGACCCAATTTCCCATAATCCACAATGGCATCCCATGCAAACCAAGCTCCCTTCAGACATTCTTAAGTTTGAAGGTAAACAGGGGGAAGATCCTTCCAACCACATCATGACCTTTTATTTGTGGTGTTCATCCGACAATATCATTGAGGATAGTTTGTTTGTCACTGCTTCAATGCACACTCATGGGCCCCACAACAAAATGCTATGTAAGCGAGGCATCTTGTTACCATGACACGTTTGGATATCTAGCTGAATCAGTCCTCACATTTTTCCAGTTCCAAGTGTGTCATGACAGAGGGCTTGAATTATTGACCCACTTTCAATAAACTAACTCCACTCATATTTCAGACCATGTCCACGAGTGGTGAAAGCATATTAGCCTCTATAAAGTGAACATAAAAAAAGACCTCTACCTCGATTTATTTTTGAAATCTCTTCTACCAACAATTGCAAAATATGTTGTTACAACCATGCACTAAATTGAGGAAGTCGATATCAGTAAACCTCAATAGTTTGAGCTTATTTACACTCAGTTGAGGTACCTTTACACTGTAGTCCCATATGATCCCTGATTACAGTCATTCTGGAAAGATAAATCGGGCATATCAAATGTGATGAATGGTTTAATTGGAACCATCACTCAAAATAAATCTGGGAACACTTTCCAAGAGTCTAAAAATATGTATACTGGACAACCCCATTTCCAATCATTTGGGGGTCCACCTGCAACCCAAGTTCCAACCAAAATGTGATATTTTCCCAATTTCCCTTTGCACTCTCAAAATCCTCCCACGTAAGGTAACAAGTATCTTGTTATGCAAAGTAACTGGTACCCTATCATCCAGGGTAACCATTATCCTCGCACATAAGGTAATATGTACCCTTCATGCACCATGGAGATTGTGTCAACCTCCCAAACAAATTACACCAACCCAAGACAAGGGAACCCTTACTACCCTTTTCCTACACCTCCACACCTTGACCCCCCACCTAAACCAAACATGGGGGTTAATTTTGTGCAACCTTCCTTCTTTCAATAATAGCAAGCATTCAAAATCATAAATACTTCCAGTTCTCCAAACACCAACAAGAATAAAGGAAAGAGAAAACAAAAAGGGCAACCTTGGTAGGAGGGAAACCAACAACAACCTCCATGTGCACCAATTGGGGGCAATCCCCCTAATCAGAACCAAACTAAAAATAAGGGTACCAACAACCCACAAAATCATAATAAGAATGCTAGTCTTAGTACCAACCATGCATGTGTTGTTTATGGGGAATATGGGCGTTATTCCCATCATTGTCAACAACTCCTAGATTTGAAGAGGATGAGAGAGGATAGGGGGGACGAACTAGCAACCTTTAGTAATGCAGAACCCTTTCCCCCACCAGGGGGCTGTGGCCACACAATACGATGTTTCCTCTTATCAATACCAAAATCCAACTAGGGGCAGTTCTAATGACCCAACCAATCATGAAATTTTCATGGTCGGAGCTAATGTTCTCTTGCAAATAAAAAATCAGTATTATTGAACCCCTCCAAAAACCAATCCTTCCACATCATCAAGCATTATTTTTACAACACCTTTGACGATACTATGACCCCCTATTGATCCCATCACTAAAATGATCAAAATGTCATTACATCGTAATGGTCATCACTCAAAGGTTGCTTCTAGTCGTAACATTGTTGATGATCTAGCTTAGTACCCATAATCCATGTTAGCAATGGAGGTTTTTCAAACCTATCCAACCTAATGGAAAGCCCTACTTTCCACATTAGGAGAAATCAACCCTTCCGATTTATGTTTTATGGCTTTTGATTTGGACAGTGCTACACAATGACTCCCATCTATAGTTGCTTTCCAAATATCGGTCACCATCTATAACATCACAACCCATCGATGCATCATAGATGAAGGGGAATCCAATTGTATTATGTCAAAATTAGTTTGGTAGAAACTATGATCCCTCGAACTAACTGCCTCCCCCATTACAGTAAGGGCTTCTGATGGATGCCCCTCTGCATCCGTTAGACTTTTCTAGAATGTTTGATGGAGTTTTCTAGCAACATAATGCTCATAGACATCGAAGTCCTTGATGCCCAGTTAGATTACAATATCTTACTAGGTCACAGCTACATGTATCCCATGAAAACAATGGCTTCATCAATATTTCACGTCATGTTTTTTCCCCATAATGGGAAAATCATCATCATAGACAAACTAAACTACTACAAGAAATGAGCATCCACAACCTCTAATGGTGTGTTACCTTTTGTCGAGTCCCACAATGACTTGGCCCCATCCTACACTGAAGTAGGCCCAAGGATGTTCAAAGCATCATCACTCCTAGGTACATAACAAGGAGACCCACCTATAATTGAACCTTCTTCCATATCCCCAGTGTGTATGACAAGTTCATTAAGTGCGACCAAGTCTTAAGAACCAATTCAAAAAACAACCAAAACTGTGACTATAGAGTCAATGTTCCTACCACATGTAATAACCAAATGCCTTTCATGTATCACCAACCCTATTTTATCTTGCACCAAGTCATGGAAAAACTTACATTGACCAATATGGCTCTTGCAATCTGTGTTTGGTATTTGGCCCTGTAGGCCATGTCAGAAAACTCAGGCGTCACTTCAATCGGAGTGAACATTCCTTCAACCACACCTTAAGAAATAAAATCTATGGCGACACCTACAGGGGCTGCCAAATGGAGAAACATAAAGGTAATGAGGTTGAAACCCCAACTAATTTGTCTTCTAGGGTATCTCCACCATGTGCATTATGTGAGTTATTGAGGCACCCTACCAACTAGTCCTCATAATTGGAAGAGTCGAAAGCTCTTTTTCACACCCCTCAAGTGACGGTGGTGCCACCTCCACCTCCAAGAGACAAGGCCACACCATCACATAACAAGGAATTATGCACCAACCATCCATGCACTATATGTGCATAATATAAAAACTACACACATCACTTCCTAGAGCTCCCTCACTATCGGGATGCATTGGGAGCTCACGTCCAAGCCAATACTGTGACATCACCATTGTTGAACACCCCAGTGGTGGATGATATGTCCCAGACCATTTATTACCTTTTTGAGGAAGATACCTCAAGAAAGGATCACCCTTTCACTCATTGTCATTCAACCTTGCACCTGACATAGATGATGGAAAAGATGCGTAACATAACCTCTCCAGTGCCTACCCACTCATGTGCCTTATGTGACAAACCAGGGCATTGATTAATCAATGTTGTGAGTTGAATAAGATCAAGGAAATTTTCCTCTCACTAGTTCACATACCTTCACTTGGTCACTCAAACAATGCTAGATGTAAGCACAACCATTGTTGCATTTGTTCCCAAGTCCATCATACAAGGAACTACACATACCTCCTTCAATTTCAAGGGGCAAGCTTGCTGCAAAATAATGTTGAGACCTTAAACCCATCTCTTGCTTTCAATAGGAGGCATGCACATTCAGCAAGTGCCCCACCTATAACCATATGAGAGATACCCCCACCACCTAGTGTTGATGACATCCAACACCACATACGGTTCATATTCTCATCCATATGAACCTTGATTCATGATATCTACTCGTCATTTTTTGGTGTCAAGACTGCTTCACCCATTGCGAAGGTTGCACCACTCCTGACTATGCAGACCCATGTAATCTACACATTTTCAACATCATTGGGTTATATGGAAACAACAATTGGATCATTGTGTTGCTTTTCATCAAGCACCACTGGGTGCCAATCCCAACCTCATGAACATTCACAACCTCTATTACCACTAGAAAAACAAATTCACTCAGAAAAATATATTCTAGAGGCCATGACAAAACTAGAGTTCCCTTGGGATGCCATGCACCATCTGTCTTTCTTTTTACCAAAAAAGTCGTTTTCCCTTATTGAAGCGTCAGATCATAATACCTTCACAATAGAGACAAAGAATTTTCTACCACTAGGACAAGTGAATTGGTTTGAGAATCCCATCCCCATGCTTGGTGCATTTGAGGAGGAAAACATGTCCAATATCTCAGCCACCATCAAGGTAGACATATCCACCAAATTGGGCATAGTTGAAGAAATCTCTTTTGGGGTAGCATGCTCTCCTGAAGACATTTCCTTCTAAAAAGCCTTTTTCCAAGAATATAGTGACATTTTCACGTGGCCATATTCTGATATGCGCAGTATCACCTCTTTGATCATGGAGCACCACATCAACACCTAGCTAGATTCCCACCTAGTTAGGCAAAAGAAGTGTCTACTTCACCCTTCAAAATAGAAGCCATTTGGCCAGATATAGAAAAGCTCCATAAATTTGGTTTCATCTACCCCATCACTTACACATTGTGGGTTTCTAACCCTATAACCGTCATGGAAAAATTGGGCACCATTCACGTTTGTACTAATTTTATGGATTTAAATAAAGCATGTCCGAAAGAGATATGTCCTACCCCTTCATCAACAATTTATCAATGCATTTATTGGGAACAAAGCCTTTTCCTTTACGAATGACTTTTCAAGATATAACCATCTCCAAATATCCCACATAGATCAGTATAAAACAACCTTCAAAACCCCATGGGATACCTTCACCTACTATGTTATGCATTTTTCCTTTTAAAACGCTGGAGCCACTTTCCAATAGGCCATGAATTATATCTTTCATGATTTGGATCATCTCATCCTACCCTATTTGGATGACCTCACAGTTCGTTCTAAAAGGTGCTCATACCATTTGGAAGATCTTTGCTTGGTTTTTTAGAGGTGTTGACAATATAACCTATGCTTGAATCCCTTCAAGTGTGTCTTATGCATTAATGCCAAAAGATTATTGAGATTTAGAGTCCCCCAGTAAGGCATCAGAGTCAACCCTCTAAAGGTTCAAGCCATTCACGAGATCCCACAACCTAAATCTTCAAAGTAGTTACAAATATTACAAGGTAAGACTAACTTCTTTGAAGCTTTTTACCGACTATGCCACATGTGATAATGACTTCTTGCATCTCCTACATGAGGACATCCCATTCCAATGCGATAAGTAGGTGCAAAAATAATTTAAGGTCTTAAAAGAGACATTGTCACAGACACCTCTGATAAGCCTTCTTGACCATACCAAGGACTTTATTTTCTACCTCTCATCCTTATATATAGCCATCATAGAGGTATTATTCTAAGAAGGTAATGATAATAGGGAGAAACATCATTTACTCTATTAAAAGGAACCTCTAAAGGGTTGCTTTGAAGTATGAGCCAGCAAGAAAAAACAACCTTATCCCTCGTACATGTTATCCAGAAACTTTCAAGCACTACATTTTGCTAAGGACTACCACTGTCATTGCAAGTATCAACCCCATATGATACTTAATCATACACCATATGATGAACCATAAGTACGTCCAATCGATGGTCATATTAGGCCCTTATACTACTAGTGTAACCCCTTATTGTTATTAGTACAACCCACTTATTATATTGATGTACCCATGTAGTGCCCATATTGTTACTATTGTGCCCCATAGAAGGCCACTATTTTTATTATTGTTCCCTTACATTATTATTGTTATGTAGGCTATGATTATGTTATAAGCCCCCTTAGACTCCTATATATAGAGAGGAGGTGTTTTCATTTGAATCATCGAAGAATTGTTCATTTATGTAATGTAAAGGAGGTTTCCCCCTCGAAGAGGCTGAATTCTAAGGCGTTGATCTATCTTTTCTATCTTTTCTTGAGTTGGTTTCATAACAAGAGGATACTGTGATCTCATTCAATTCTCCATGTATAGTTAAGGAAGTGGAACTGATAGAACAAAACCAATCTAACCTTCTACACATGCTATAAAACCTCCAAGAGTCAATGAACCTTCCCAGGTGACTGACCACTAAGGAAAACCAACATATTACAGACCTAGAGCCTCAGATGCTCCCATGACATGGGTATACATATGACTGTGGCCCTCACAGCAACGGTATACAAGCAACAGGGGTCCTTTTCAGCTAGTTCAGAGCCAATGACCCAAGATTTTGTGACACGTTTTTAGGCCAGGTCTCATGCCACTGCCCATAACTTCACGAAACTTCCAAAAATGAAAATTATCATTGAAACAATGATACAAATGGAAATATCTCAACAAATACTTAACTAGACCCTTACTATCCATAACATACATTTTGTCAAACATATCAAAACTATGCATGCTACAGGCCATAAGAACAAATCTAAGCATAGGGGTCTCATACTTATCTAAAAATCACTAAGAAGCATTGATTCCTTAGCCCATTAGTTGCATTATCATCTATTACATCATATACTCATTGTTCATTCATTTACAAATCAAAACATGATGAGAGACATACATCATCATTGTGATAAAACATATTTATAAGCAACATATAAACAAAATAAATAATAAGGATACAACAACCATAGAATCCACATATAGAAAACTACATTTACACATAAAATACCAAGGAGAATGAACTCTTATTAATGAATGAAAATCCAACTAGGTTTAGGACTTCCATGAACCACCTGACCATAGATTGGATAAACAAAATATTTCTTTTAGCCAATCACCCTCATGCCATATTCCAAGCATGAATGTGGAACTCATAACCCAAAAAATAAATAAATAGGCATGGATGCCACTAGATTTCTCCACCTACACCATGAGAATTTTACTATCTCCTAGACTTTAGGCTTTACCATAATCCACAGTCTGATCCAAGGATCACCAGGTCATAATTAAGACACCACCCTCTAGGCTTTACTGTATATCGTTCCATTCACCTACCAAGGTTTCCAATGCCTGATCAAGGACACCCAACACTAGGATTTACCATATACCATGCCATTGACCAATTGAAGATTCCTAGGCCCATCGAGGAAACACAAAATCCATATTCACTGCAACCCATAGTCTGGTTCAGGGATTACTAGGCAAATGCTTTACCACAATCCATAGTCTAGTTCAGGGATCACTAGGTCATGTGTTCTTCCTTTCAGAGATCCACTTCACGTAGTTTTGAATCCATTTGGTAATCTAGATCAACTAAAACATGAGAACCCTATCACACCAAGGCTGTCTAGAAATGGCAAGGGTAGGCTAAAAAAACTATCACACCTAGAAAATCCCATGCCAATGATAGCAACATAACAAGTAACACACATGCATAACCATGCATGGAAAAACTAGAATTGAAATCACACATGCAAATTGATACCTCGAAATAATCTCGATGTAGACTCTATATCTTGCTCTTCCTTTCTTGATGCTTGGTTTCCTTTACCTTCTTTGATTTTCTTGATTCAATGCTTAAGTTATCCAAGAAAACTCTATGTTTCCAAGAGTGTAAGAGAGAGAAAATAGAGAGAGTGCTCGAAAATTGAACAGACAAAAGGTATGAATTGATGCTCATAAGCCTTTTCATTAAGAGGCCTCTATTTTCTTCAAATTTCTATTATTTTCCATAATTTTCATCCTCACATGCAACCTGCAACTGTACACCTTCCTTTTCTCCTAATTTCCATTATTATCGTAAATAAAATGTCAATTAATTCATCGTGCTTTTATAAATTATTTTCCATTTCCTTTTCTAATTTACGTAGCCATAATAAACCAAATGAACACCCACACTAGGATGTATTTCACATAATTTAGCTTGAAATAAGTGTCCAATAACTATGGTTATTATTTTTCCTTTACTAACATTTATTACATGGAATTTTCACCAAGGTTGTTACATGTTATATGGCGATGTTTTTCTACCTAGCCTTTAAGACAAATTTCACATTTTCCAGGACCAATCACTAACACAAAATGGCATCCATGTGATATGTGAAAAATATCTAAGAATGACTAGTATGTATTAATATGTTTTATATACACATCAATGGTTTTCTCCTATCGATTTTGATTGTTGGTCTATGTACACATTGCTATATTCCTCTCTCTAATATATCATTTCTAGTTTATATGTATATATTTCCATCTTATATGTTCCATTTTTTTGCCTCGGTCATGCACACTACGAAATTTACTTTTTTCTCTCTTATATTAATTGATTTTTTTTCTCTTATAGATTATAGCATGTTCTCAAACAATGTATAATATACATTTACCTCATAACTATATAGGAATTTTTAAATTTTAAGGCATATTTGAAGCAAGATGACAAGTTGATTATGGCATAGAGTTGAAATATTTAAATGATGTTGTCGCGTTGATTTTTCTTATACTAATATATCTAAAGTGAGTGTGAGTGTTGATGTGTTTCCTATTTCTATTATACTATATAAAAAAATCCCTTGTTTTCACCTAACTTATTTCATATTCTACTATTGGCAACTTTCTTTTCAAGGTTTGAACTCTCTCTGCTCAACATTTATCACCTATATATGGAAGGCCTAAAAAATATAAGGTGCACCTTTTGTGTTTGATCATGGCATAGAGTTCAAATATTTAGGGTGGATCATGATGTATTGATACAAGTCTTTTGTTTCTCTTATAAGTACCTTTTATTTGCCTTAATCATACACAGTATGATATTTCCTTTTATTTGTCTTATATGATCTACGCTATGCCATGATCAAATTTAAATACAATTTTTAAAATTCAAAATAAAATTATTAAAACATGGATTTTCAGATATTTTAAGAATTTGTACCCCTATCTATTTCATGGTGACTTAGGTTCATATACATTTGAGTGTATTAAGTCAAAAATATCTATTGACTTAAGGTTGCTTTTGAGAAAAGCAACTTTAACTTGATTTTTTAGTGCACAATTTCTTTTACACTCCTTTGATCTCAATCTTGAACTCAACCTTGAAGTTTAATAATCCTTGCACCATGTCCTTTAAGATTGACAGTGCTCCATCATAAGAAAATAATTATATAGTCCAAAGCTCACACAAGTTCTTATTATCATGGACTCGATATTTCATAGGATCCTTTACAACCTATCCATGCACCCTCACTCATGGATGATGATATGAGGTTTTTTTCTAGATGAGGAGTTGATTATTATCAAACATAACCATATAATATAGGTTTTTCATTGCATAATTTGGAAGGAGATTCTTAATTAAGATAAGTACATATAAAATAATAAAAACTAGTAAGCTCATGGACATCTCTTTATGGCATCTGGAATGATGAGGTGGATCACTAGGTTAATCACCAGGTTCCACTTGCATAGTTCCCTCTTGATTCTAACGTTTGTCAAATTCCTTCTTGTTAGAGGTCATATGTTTGAGGCTTCATTATTCACATATTTTCTACCACAAAGCACATGTAAAATGAAAGGAATAAGACCATGAAGTTGTTAGAATCTCTAATTACCTATTATATCTTTTTAGAAAAGTAACCTTAACATGGTTTCTAAGTGCACAACCTCTTGTATGCTCCTTTTGTGTCGAACTTTAACTCAACCTTGAAATTTGAAAATCCTTGTGCCATATCCTTCAAGATTAACATTGCTCTGTTTTTTAGGAAACTTGGTCTTTTGTGCCAAAGCTCACAAGTTTTTATCATCATGCATTAAGGATTTAATATGATACCATACAACCTATACATGCCCCCTCTATAGTGAACGAGGATATGAGCATTTTTTCAAGATGAGGGTTGCTAATCACAAACACAACCATAAAATATAGGTTTTTCATTAAAGAAATTGAAAGGAGGATCTTAGTTGAGCTAGGTACATACAAACTAATAAACACAAGTTAACTCAAGGATATCTATTGATGTCATTTGCAATCATATAAATCCCACTTTTTCAATAGCTATTTGGGATCATCACTAGGTTCCACTTGCATACTTCTCTCCTGTTTCTAAAGTTTGTTGGGGGCCTTCTTGTTAGAGGTCATATATTTGAGGCTCCATTGTTCACACTATCTAACACCAAACACCTGTTTGATGAAAGGCATGAGAACATGAAATTGTTAGCACCCCATGCCTTATTTAACTAATCTCCTTATGTTCTCATTCAAATAAATAAATTGTTGAATTTAATTAATGCTTAAATTAAATTTAAGAATATAAAATCAATTAGACAATACTTAGAAATTAAATAGTGTAAACATTAGTAATTACTCCTTCAAATAAGATTTTCATTCCTTTGAAAATAATTATAAGGAAAATTCGACATGTTGTCTAAAGAAAACAACACATATACCTAAATGACTTGAATTTGATTTTCTACAAGTTGTTTAAGAGGTACAACAATCATCTCTTATACAAAACTCTTATATGGATGGTACAACATTATTACAAAGTTCTTGTATAGATTCCATACAATTGTAAAAAAATTCAAAACTTATTCCACCTATTACATAAAAACCATCTTCAAATATACAATGACGTGTTTGATCATCAAGGGGTGTTATGTCCCACCGAGAAATTTCTAACATCACTTGTTAAGTTATAAGGTGGTATAAATGAATTAACACATATTTTGTCAATCCAAGTAGGTAAAATTCGAGGTGAAACACAATGTGTGTGAAGTGGTTCTTACTGCTTTCTTATGCAAAGTTAACTGTAAAGCATGTACATATAGATCTCAAAGTTGACTTCAAATTACAATGATTTTTAGATTCTTAAATTCAATTATGACTTACGACACAAAGCTTGCAAACCCAAAAAGATGTATCACACTCTCTCACTAGATACTCTGGCTAAATTAATTCATGGTCAAAATGATTCAGATTGTACTAAAAAATGAATTTAAATGGAATCAATGTTCTGAGTTTTGTAAGCATATTTACATAAAAAAATAGAAATCCTTTTGTTTTAAAATATAAATTAAATCATCTCCTAATTGTTATGTTTAGCAATAATATAAATTTAATTATTCTAATGCGTTGAAATATGAATAAATGAAAATTAAAGAAATTATTCTATTAATATTTCCACATGAAAATGGAGTGTATACTCATAGAAACTATGTTGCGTATTATGTGTGATTACATGATCACTATAGGAAATATAGTAGTTACTACAGGAATTCCTATATGATTATAGGATCACTATAGGAAATCCAAAAGTTATTACAAGATTTCTTGATTAGTTATAAGATCACTATAGGGAGCTTTGGCATATAGTTAAAAGAATTTTCAATAATTATAGGAAAACAAAGCACACTCATTTCTCATATACATCATAAATACTGTAAACATAAATCACATCAACCATATCAAAACTTAAGAAAGCATATAATAAAAACATAGGAAACATATACTAGTGGGGCCTCCTAGTCTATAATGTGATTAAAGCTACTAAAACATTATTGCAAATTATATAATATCTCACATAAAATCCTTATTATATTAATAGAAACCAGGTGTTCAATACAAAGGTGTATTTATGTATAAGAAAGTATATTTCTCTCCATCCTATATATTTTCCACATATTCCCTTTTATACAAAATATCAATATTTTACCGAGCTCCCCCAAAACAAAACCAATTCAACATTCAATGCTAAAAATAAAGTGATACAATCAGAAAAGATAATTATCCTCAATTCCATAATGTGTATCATATTCTTTCGATTCTTCTAGTAACTCATCCTCAACATCTTGGAGATGATTGTCACATCTCCCAAGATATTCTGCATAATATATTGATTTGCTAGACCTTACAATTTTCCTTTTAACCTGTATAATGAATATATGGATTAACGCCCATCTGTGAGTATCCTTCATGCCGATGTGGAATTTTTACAAGAATTCCAATGGTTAAATTCCTGTGATGACAAGATTTGATCTTTCGACTTCATCAATAACAAGAAAAAATATATTTTGTAAATCATAAATAAAAGAACAATTCAACAAAGAAATTACCTTTAACTTTATCCTTTGAACACCATCTCTTTAACAAAATTTGTAAAATTATATGGAATGAAGGTTCAAAAGAAGGGTATGATATCAAAAATGAGTTGGCCATAGATACTAAATTTTAAGCCAAACATTTCCCTCAAGGCTATCTTTTTGCATGACCCTTATGCAAAAAAATGGAGGTCTTCTTTCCAACATCTCAAATTAATAAAAAACATCATTTCAGTACCTCCTTGGTCAAAATTTCGCCTCTCTACTGTTGGAAATAATACTGAGAGGGGGGGGTGAATCAGTATTATCACATTAATAAAACTTTTCATTTCCAAACTCTGATTCATATATGCTACTTCCACAACTTCTTAATTGATCTTCAATGAGTGCATTAGAACATTATCAACCATATTATCAATTCAATACTAGGGATCAACACGTCTGTCGAGATGCCATGGTCCAAAAACCATAGGTTCAAATTCCAAGGACTAACTACCATGGACCAAAGGTAAGTTTTCCCACATGAAATAAACTT
>APFE030515628.1:162072-174450 GCA_000404065.3 Pinus taeda
GGTTTTTGGACCATGGCATCTCGACAGACGTGTTGATCCCTAGTATTGAATTGATAATATGGTTGATAATGTTCTAATACACTCATTGAAGATCAATTAAGAAATTGTGGAGGTAGCATATATGAATCAGAGTTTGGAAATGAAAAGTTTTATTAATGTGATAATACTGATTCACCCCCCCTTCTCAGTATTATTTCCAACATCTACTCTCTTGTACTTCTCTAGCTACTTGAATAAGGAGGTTGAGACTAGTATTTGAAGAATCAACTAAGTTTTGTCTTTCACTTTTTCCTCTAAACCATTGATCCTCAATATTATCCTTTTGTTTATTTGAATACTGTGGAGATTGTCGTCATAGATTTCAATGTATTTTCTCTTGAGATCCTTCTCTTTTTCTTCATTCTCATAAGACATCTCCTTCAACGTTTGATTTTTTTACTTTGTTTTTTCATTTTCCATATTTGTTTCATGTAAATTACATTTTAACCTTTTAATAATCTTTTTTTTCTTAAATTTATTCAAAAGAATGTTTCTAGTTGTTCATATTCAAGGTTTATTTTTATTTTATTGGATTCAATTACTATTCTTCGTATTCCCCTTGCTCTTCTTGGAGTGGATGGACCTGATCTGGCTATACTTCTTGTCCATGTTCGAGTGGTTGATTAAGCTCTATATATACTTCCTCAGTATAATGTACTATGTTATATATTTCTTGTTACTTTTGAATTTCATTGAATTGTTCAACCTCCATTTCCTTGAAACATTTCTCATATTGAATTTGGGCTTTAGTTTTGGGCTTATTGGGAATTCCTTGTATTTTTGTAGGGATCTACTCTTCCCCATAGGCTTCTTAGAAAATTATATACTACAGAGAAATAGAACATAGAAACACAATACAGAAACACATAGAAAAAGAGAGAGAAAGATATACGTGGTTCACCCAATCTGGGCTACATCCATGGAGAAACAACCAGTCCCTCATTTTATATTATCCATCAAAATTAAGAGATACTACCTATAGTAGATTTGTTGTAATTTCCTCTTCCCTCTCACACAACCTCCTCTCTCTCTTGCAGAATAATTATACACAACCACAGTACAATTCTATCATATAAACTGAGGGTTAACTTCTACGAAAATACCCTAAATTGACATAACTTCTACAGTCACATCATTTTCCTAATAAACAACCCAAATTAACTATGAAATTATAATATTTTACAAGGCAATTTTTCATCTATTTTTATCTTTGGGGGCATTCCCCCTGAACCCTTGCTAGGAGAGGGTCTTTAAAAGTAGTCCCCCCACCCCCACCCAGGCAGAATTGCCTCCCTATTTAAGAACTAGGGTCCAACAGGGTTGAGATCACTGAATAAAAAAGATAACCAGGCTCCACAACAAAGAGTCTCCCACTTCGAGACTGATTATAGAAAATCCATCAGTGCTTCATTTGTTGGAAAATTCTTCCACTTTGGACCTAGTTGTTTCTCATATTCATCATCATACTTGAAGACCAATTGAAACTAAGCAGGATCTTAGTTTCTCCATAGTTACAACTTTTGTTAACATGTCTACAATATTTTGACTAGTGTGTATCTTTTCGAGCTTCAACTATCCATCTTCCAACACTAACTGTATGAAATGGTAGTTGAGTTGTATATTTTTAGCCTTGGAATGAAATGTTGAGTTCTTTGCAAGATAAATGGAAAATATACTTGTCTCTTTATACCTTTACCATGTCCTACTTTTTTGCCAACTCATCCATAAACCTTCGTGACCAAATCAATTCTTTACTAGCCTTTCTAGGAGAAACATACGATGCTTTTATTGTTGAAATTACAATAATAATTTGCGATTTTGAACCCAACTGATAGTTGTTTCACCTACAATAGACACATGCCTTGTGGTGCTCCTCCTATTATCTCTATCATCTACCATATCTGCATCAACATATCCCTATAGATAAATGTTTGAACCACCAAATCATAATGCTTGATTTGTAGTACGTCTAAAATATTTTAGAATCGACTTTAATGCCATCTAATTCTCTTTTCCTAAATTGTTCATATACCTACTTACAAGTCCCACTGCATGTGAAATATGAGGCCTTCTATAAACCATTTCATACATTAAGATTCAAACTATTGATGCATATGGAACTTTACACATACAATCCATCTCCTCCTGGGTCTTGGGACACATCTCCATGCTTATTTTGAAAGGGCTAGCCAAAGGTATACTAAGAGGTTTTTCACTTTCCATATTTAATATTTCCAACAACTTTTCTATGTAATCACTCTTAGACAATGCTAATTTTATATTTTTCATGTCTCTAGTTATTCTCATGCAAAGGATCTATTTTGGAGGACCCAAATACTTCATTGCAAATGAATTTTCCAATTTTTCTTTGAGCACATTTATTTCATGCATGTTAGACCCTACGATAGGAATATCATCTACATACAATAGAAATATAATATTGTTGTTAGCACTTATAAACTTGTCAAACTTCACATACCATTACCTTGCAGCATGTTTTAGGCCATGCAAGCTCTTTTTCAATGTACACACTAATTTTTCCTTACCTTTGACCTCATACCATTGTGGTTTCTACATATTTATTTTTTCCTCCAAATCCCCATGGAGAAAGATTGTATTTACATATAATTACTCAAGATGCAAATCTTTTACTGCCATTAGACTTAAAATACTTATGATTGAAGTCATTTTAACAGTAGGAGAAAAAATTAAATCAAAATATATACATTCATTTTGTGCAAACCCCTTTACCACAAGTCTATCTTTATGCCTTTGTTTTCTTCCATCTTCCTTCGTAAACATGTAAACCCATTTATTCTAAAATGTTTTTTTACTAGTAGGAAAATTAACTAAGTCTGAAGTGTGCTTATGCATAAAGGAGTCCATATATTCTTCCATGGATTTCTCCCACTTTTGCCTAGTTTCTACATGCATTTCTTCTTCTTATAATTTTTGGATCACCAGAACCATTCAACAATACATAATATAATGAAGGAGAGTATCTTTCAAGGGGTTTAATTATCATGGTAGGTCTTATAACACCACTTTCAGGTGTTTGAGGTGTTTGTCGCTATTCTAGTTATTATTGTTGTTGTTGTGGCTACTAATCATTATGATTTTTAGGCACCTTTACTTTTTTCTGTGATTTGATCAAACACTACATATTCTTTTTTTTCGTTTTCCTACATCTTCTCTTGCATCTAAATCTTATACAAGACCTTTTCATTGAACATGACCTCTCTGCTCCTAATGATTTTGTGATTTTCATAATCATATAAACAATAACCAAAACCACTAATGCCATATACAATAAAGGTACATTTTAATGTGGACAAAGGCTTCATAGCCAAAAGTCTTTAAAATGAGTATTTTACCATTTTACTTATCCATTCCTCCTCTAGAATAATACCATCCAAAAAACTTAAAGGACCTCTATTAATTATATAAATAACAATATCTATAGAATATACCCAAAATTGCAACGGAAATCTCGCTTGAAATATCATCCACCTCATGCACTCTATGATTGTCCTGTTCATCCTTTCTAACACACCATTTTCGTCTTGCATTCTTGGAACTATCTTCTCTCTACAAATTCTGTGTTTTTAACAGTAGTTATCAAACTCTTTGCTGCAGTATTCAAGTTCATTATCTAATATGGGACACTTTCACGTCTTTCCTATCTCATTCCCAACCAAAGATTTCCATTTCTTGAAAGTATCAAATATATCTGATTTATCTTAAATAATATATATCCAGGTTTTTCTAGTTGCATCATCAATAAAAGTAACATAATAGCGAGAGACACCAAGAAATCATACCTCAGTTGGTCCCCATAAAAATCTATGCACAAATATTTTTTCTCTCTTATTTTCCTTCCTAACTCTGATAAATATGACTTTGTTGTGTTTTCTGTGGACACAACTCTGACAGAAATCCAAATCAACATGCTTCAAACCTCATAGCAAATTCCTTGAGTGAAGAATCTCCATCCCTTTCTCACTCACGTGCCCAAGCCTATGATGCCACAATGTTGTATCATCTCTTGTGCAGGTCAAAATCATTAAATAAAATTATAAATACCATTGCATAAATACAACATACCAACATTTTCTCCCTTTTCTATTACTAGGGATCCTTTAGTGACCTTCTAGATTTGTTTGTGAATGCAGTTACATAACCTTCACCAACTAACTATTCTGTTGAAATTATATTTTTCTTGAGATATGTAACATCCCTTACCTCATTCAATAGCCACCGGTTTCCATTTTTTCCTTTATAAAAACCTTACCCATTCCAATGATTTTATATGGTTTATCATCACCCAAATGAACATGTCCAAAATCTCCTTGAAAATAGTCATGAAAATATTTCCTATTAGGTGTAGTATGGAATGAAGCCCCTGAGTCAACCACCTATGCATATAGAATATTTAATAATCAAATCATCTTGCAACACATCACTTGTCATGCTTCATGATTGTTCTCTTGCTATCCGTATCCTTCTTATCTTTTCTTAGATTTTAAGTCTTTCTTTACGTGTCGATTCTTCCCAAATTTTTAACACACTATTCCTGATATGGATTTGGATCTTCCTTTTCTTGAATTACTATAATTTCCTGGGCTCCCTCCACTTTCCATTTTTCTTCCCCTAGTCTTTGTCGTTAAAGCATTACCTAATGTCTCACTCGAGCTTTTTCGTCACATTTTCTCGCTATGGATAGCACCAAAAACATCATCAAACTTTAAAGTATGAGATCTAGAGGCATAGTTACTAACAACCATAACCAATCCATTCCAACTTTCTTGGAATGAACACAAAAATAACAAAGCCTTAACTTCATCATCAAAATTTATCCCTACAAACTTGACAGATTTCTAACCATGTTAAGGTCATTTAACTGATCACCAATAGATATTCCTTCTGATATCTTCGTACTAAATAGACACTTCATGAGAAATACCATGTTTGAGGAAAAGTGTTTTCCATATAGTTTGGTCAATGCAGTAATTAAAGCTTTTGTTGTTGTTGTTGGGTTGTGTTGTATTCTTTCCATGACTAGCTCACATAGTTAACTAGGTGTTAAAGGGGGGAGGTCATAGGGGGTTTGAGGGGTACCAGTAACCCTACTTTATGTGGTCCATGACAGCGCCCTAGAAAATTTTGGTTTTGGACCCTATGTTAGGCTGGGTGGACCCACCTATGGTTTTGTGCATGATTTTCGCACATGTTTTTTAGACGCAATGGTTTCCGATCCATGGTTTTGGACGTGACGGTTTTTGGTCCATGGTATTGGATGCTTTGGCATCTATAAATATGTATTGTAGCATTGAAAGGAACATAATGAAAAATCAATCTGGTACTCCCAGTTTTGGGATCCAGGGGAAAATCTTTGTGTATATGTGTTTTATGTGTTAGGCTCTCGCATTGTTTATTTTATGTGTTTTAAAATTCGTATGCAGGTAATTTCTATACGGGGTTAAAACCTACATTTGGTATCAGAGCAATTTTGGCTCCAAGGCAATGCCTTTGTTGCTGAAGGGTTTTTCTCGGGCCTGTGGTAGACCCTATTCAGTGGGATATCTGCGAGATCGATTCTAGTGTTGAAAGAAGATGGTGAGCAGTGGAAAGATAGAGATCGAGAAATTTAATGGTCAAAGTTTTGAGTTGTGGAAACTCAGGATGGAAGATCTATTGGTGGATAAAGATCAATGGATCATGGTAGATCCAGGTACTAATCCAACGGGAGTGTCCAAGGAAGAATGGAAAAAGTTGGATTAGAAGGCAAAGAGTGAAATACAATTGTGTGTCTTAGATTCAATATTTCTGAATGTATCAGGGCAAGCTACAATGAAAGCTTTGTGGGACAAGTTAGGGACTTTGTACCAATCTAAGTCTCTGGTGAATAAACTGTTCCTGTAGAAAAAGCTGTATAACCTGAGGATGAAAGATGGAGACTCAGTGGCAAAGCATCTAAACGCATTTAATACTGTGGTAAGTGTTATCATCTGTTGATATTAAAATTTCAAATGAAGATAAGTGCATTAGTTTGTTGTGTTCTCTACTAGATTCATGGGGTACTCTGGTTATTGCAATAGGTAGCAATGAAACTTCCTTACAGTTTGATGAAATAGTCTTAGCCTTGCTGACAGAGGAGATGAGATGGAAAAATATGGAGAGCCAGAATTGTGATGCCTCGTCTATACGAGGACAGTGCTAGAACATAAACAAAAATAAGTCATCGAGTGGGAGATCTAAATCTCTAGGAAAACCTGTAAAGGTTTTGTGCTGGAAATGCTTAAAGGAAGGGCACTACAAAAGGGACAGTAAACATAAAGCTCCTAACAAAGGAAAGGGATTTGATGATGCTCCTTCCAGAGAGGAAAAAACCACCTCAAATGAAAGTGTGGATGTGTACTTTCCTTCTTCAAGTACACATGTAGATCATGAGGCATGGCTGATTGACTCAGGTGAATCCTTTCACTTCACTATCCATAGAGAGTGGTTCTACAAGTATGGGGAATATGATGGTGGTGATGTCTTCTTGGGGGATGCTAGGAAGGCTAGAATCATTGGTTGGAGAAAAGTAAAATTGAAGTTGAAAGGTGGAAGGGTTAGAACACTTCCGGGTGCTCTACATATTCCTGCATTGGCCAGAAATCTGATTTTTGTAAACAAGCTAGATGATGTAGGTGTAATGACAGTGTTCAAGAAAGATACCTACAACATGGTTCGGGGAGCACTGGTATTGATGCAGGGAGTTTGGATTGGAACTCTGTACAAGCTACGAGGTAGCACTATTGTTATTGGGTGCAACAATTCTTTGGTTCCTACAAGTGGAGCTGAAAATCTAGTGCTCTTTGTAGAGAAGACCATGTTATGGCATCAAAAGCTTGGACATATTGGAGAGAAGGGCCTTCGAATACTTCATGGTAAAGGTATGGTAGAATGTCTGAGTAATACCTCTCTGGATTTTGATTTTTGTGAAAATTGTGTGTACGGGAAGTAGAACCATGTGAGATTCCCCACAGTTAGTAAGAGGGTGAAACAAATGTTAGTGCTTGTGCACAGTGATGTGTTTGGACCTGCGAAGGTTCCATCATTGGGTAAGTCTGTGTACTATGTATCATTTATGGATGACTTGTCAGGGAAGACATGGATATATTTCCTTAAGAATAAATTTGATGTCTTTGACAGGTTTAAAGAATTTAAGGCTCTGGTGGAAAACCAAATAAAGAAGAAGATAAAGGTGCTGAGGACAGATAATGGTGGAGAGTTTCGCAAAAAGGAATTTGAAGAATTTTGTAAGAAGTGTGTTATAGCACGACAAAAGACTAATCCATATACACCTCAGAAAAATGGAGTTGCAGAAAGAATGAATAAGACATTGATGGAAAGGGCAAGAAGCATGCTTAGTGGTGCGAGGTTAGGACACAAATTCTGGGCAGAGGCAGTGGGTACTACATGTTATCTGGTCAACAAGTCACCTTCATTAGCATTGGAGGATAAGACTCCACAAGAGGTATGGGCTAGTAAGAAACCCTCTCTTTCATATATGAGGGTATTTGGATCTGATCCATATGTACATGTTCCAAAGGAGAAACAAACTGAGTTAGATAGTAAATTTGAAAAAGTGCATCTTTATTGGGTATAAGGATGGTTTAAAGGGTTATAAGCTTTGGAACCCAGTCACATGGAAGGTTGTGTACAGTCGAGCTGAGATGTTGCATTCAGAGAAGAAAACGATGTTATTAAACATGAAGTCCAACCAAAGGAACCTAAGAACATAGAGTTTGAGCTTAAGGAAGGAGAATCAGACTCTACATTAGAGGACGAATCAGAATATGAAGAGCCACAAACTTCGGGTGTGAGAAGATCATTTTGAGAAAGAACCTAGCCAAAAAGGTATAGTCCATCTGCTTTGTATTCAAGTTTTGCTTTATCTATTACTGACGATGATCCTAGAACTGTGAAGGAAGCAGTAGATTGAAAGGATGGAAAACTTTGGAAAGAGGCCATGGTTGATGAAATGGCATCTTTGCACAAAAATGAGGCTTGGGATCTGGTGGAGTTGCCGGCTGGAAGGAAACCCATTGGCAGCAAATGGGTTTTCAAGAAGAAGACAAATGCAAAAGGAAAGGTGGAGAAATACAATTCTCAATTGGTAGCAAAAGGTTATTCCCAGGTGCCGAGAATTGATTTTGGTGATATTTTTTTCTCCTCTTGCCAAGGTAACTTCTATTAGATTACTTTTATCTATTGTTGCTATTTTTGATTTTGAGGTAGGACATATCGGTCTGAAGAAAACATTTCTTCAAGGGGATCTGGAAGAGAAAATATACATGAAGCAACCTGAAGGCTTTGTGGTGAAGGGTAAGAAAGAACTGGTATGCAAGTTAAATAAGTCTCTCTATGGGTGAAAACAGTCACCAAGGATGTGGTATCAAAAATTTGATGCATTTATACGGGGACTTGGCTTCACTAGGAGCAAAGCAGATCACTGTGAGTATTTTAAATTAATTGGTGACAATGTTATTTATCTGGTCCTGTATGTGGATGATATGTTGTTGGTTGGAAATGACAAAGAAATTATCCAGGATTTGAAGACCCAATTGTCCTCCAAATTTGACATGAAAGATGTTGGTGCTACAAACTATATTTTGGGCATGGAAATTAAAAGAGATCGGGCAAAGAGGAAGCTCTATTTAAACCGGAGGAAGTATGTTGAGACAATACGATAGAGGTTTGATATGTAGGATAGTAAATAGGTGAATGCTCCTATTCCTATAGGTGTGAGGTTATCTATTGAACAGTGACCCAAGACACAAGAAGAGGAAGAGGACATGTCTCGTGTTCCATATGCATGTGCAGTCGGTAGCCTGATGTATGCAACGGTCTATACTAGACTAGATATTGCACATGCAGTGGGAATATTGAGCAGGTTTATGTCAAAACCAGGGAAGGAGCACTGGACACTAGTGAAGCAGGTTTTCAGGTATTTGCGTGGCACTAGTGATTATGGTTTATGCTACCAAGGAAGACCAACATTAGATAGAGTTTTGGATATTCATAGCTTTGTTGATGTAGACGATGCTGGAGATCTGGATCAAAGAAGATCTACAAGTGGGTATGTGTTTAACCTATTTGGAGGTGAAGTTAGTTCGATGAGTAAGAAATAATCTATAGTGGCACTACCAATTATAGAGGCAGAATACATGGTAGCCACTCATGTAAGCAAGGAAGCAATTTGTTTTTAGAGATTGTGTTCATGGGGTTAGTATAGGGAACTATAAAGATAGACTGTCATAGCCAAAGTTCAATTTTCTTGGCAAAGAACCTTGCATATCATTGAAAGACAAAGCAAATTGATGTTCAATATCTCTTTGTGAGGGATATGATAGAAGACAAAAAGGTGTTGTTGGTAAAGGTGGACACTTTGGAGAATACTGCAGATGCATTGACAAATTCTATGAGCTCTAAAAGTTCTCTTGGTTTAGAGAAACAATGGGCATTGCAGGGCTGGATAAATTACTAAGCTCTCTTGTGGCCCCCTGTGGAAAGAAAACAACAAGTGGGAGAATGTTGGGTTGTGTTATATTATTTCCATCACTAGCCCACGTAGTTAACTGGGGGTTAGAGGATGGGAGGTCACAGGGAGTTTGAGGGGTACCCATAACCTGACTTTATGGGGTCTAGGACAGTGCCCTGGAAAATTTTGGTTTTGGACCCTATGTTAGGTTGGGTGGACCCACCTATGGTTTTGCGCATGATTTTCACACGTCTTTTGGATGTGATGGTTTTCAGTCCATGGTTTTGGACGTGACAATTTTTCGTCCATGGTATTAGATGCTTCGACATGTATAAATATGTATTGTAACATTGAAAGGAACATAATGAAAAATGAAGCTGGTCGTCTCGGTTTTGTGATCCAAGGGAAATCTTTGTGTATATGTGTTTTATGTGTTATGCTCTCGCATTGTTTATTTTATGTGTTTTAGAATTCATAAGGAGGTAATTTGTATATGGGGTTAAAACCTACAGTTGTTTCTTTTGAAATATTGAATGCCACAGATGATGCTAGACACAACCTTATCATTGCCAGTCCCTTTTCGCATTATACATTTGTCAAACTTGTCAAGTTCTTTTATTTTCTACTAAATGGTAGGTACATAGATTTTTGATACAAATAATTTTTCATCAACATCTTCCACAACTAGTAGTTTTGGCCATTAGATTTCTCAAACATAAACCTACCATCTTTCACCATTTCCCTCACTTGAATGAGGAACCGTTCTCTCATATGAGTTTATCAACAAAATTAACCTTCATCTTTGAAACTAGTTGTTACAAAATTATATATTAGAGAGAAATGGAACAAATTAAGTATTGCAAAAAAAAATATAATGAAACAAATAAAACAAGAGAGACATAAATTACGTGGTTCACCAAATTGGTGTTTTCCCTATGTCCACAGAGAAACAACTAGTCCTTCATTTTATATTATCTCAAAAAATGAAGAGACACAACCTACAATAGATCCGTTGTAATTTCCACTTCACTCTTACACAACCTCCTATCTCTCTCTCTCTCTCTCTCTCTCTCTCTCTCTCTAAATAATTATAAGCAACTTTAAGAGAATTCCCTCATATAAACTGAGCTTTCCGTACTAGGCAAAACTGTAAATTAACATAACTTCTAGCATTAGATCATTCTCCTAATGAACAACCCATTTGAATATGAAATTACAATATTTTACATGGAAATTTTTCCTATATTTTTAACTTCAAGGGAACTGCCCCAAACCTGCACCCTAAGGGGGCTCCTCAAAAGGATCTATTTCCCCTCCCCCCTTAGAGTCCCCTAGCAGTTATCATATGAGTGGCATTGCCAACCGATTTATGAATTGACGTTTAATATGGTTGACGCCTCTAAATGAAGAAGATAATCAAGCTCCACACCCAACAAATAATTCCATTTGTCCTCAAGTAAGACTACTACTGGTTGTTGGTTGTCTCCTAGAACCAATTGTTCTTTTCATGCCAGCAGATGGGTAGCCAATAAATTCTATGGAAGGTCAAGATTCCTATTCCTTCTATTTTTCCTATATATTCTACTCTTTCATTTTTTCTTGTATACTTTATTCTCCCTCCCTATCTACCTCAACTTGTTACTGGCCCTATGGTTCTAGATGTTTCTACAACTATGGAATTAGGTTTTCCAATTCTTTTGATATGTTTCATTCAATTTGCTCCTCATCACGGTCTAAAATTATTTTGTTAGGGTTTTCAAGATGTCTTGTCCGTTCAACTCCAAACTAGTTTCTCAATAATTTACCCCATGTTTGATTTAATCTAACAATTTATCTAAAACAAGTTATTTAACTAGCCAATGATGATAAGTAAACCTCTCCTTATTTGCTTGACATTTTTGAACCATGACTAACATCTTTAGTATAGTTGTATAAGGGAAATGGAAAATTTATCATTTTAACATGGTTTTTGACATGTTCCAACATGTGTATATGATAGAGAAAAAGGATGGTGTACGTACTTTCACAAGAAGCATATTTCTATGGAAAATAGACTATGTAGACCCATGTGTCTTTTACCCACTTCCTTCTCACACCTTTAATCCAATCAATGTTCTTGTTTGAATTTTTTAGAAATTTTATACAACTCCCTTCTCTATCCTATGTCCTTTAAAACATATTTCACCACTCTATGATAATCCTTGTAGGTTTTAACCCTATAAAGAAATTAGCTGAATACGAATTCTAAAACACAGAAAATAAACAATGCGAGAGCATAACACATAAAACACATATACGTAGAGACTTTCCCGTGGATCCCAAAACCAGCACTACCAGCTTGATTTTTCATTATGCTCCTTTCAATGTTATAATACATCTTTATACATGTCAAAGCATCCAATACCATGGACAGAAAAACCATCGTGTCCAAAACCATGGACCAAAAACCATCACGTCCAAAAACATGTGAAAAAATCATGCACGAAACCATAGGTGAGTCCGCTGAACCTCACTTAGGTTCCAAAACGAAATTTTTCTAGGGGGCATTGCCCTGAACCCCATAGAGTGGGGTTACCTACACCCCTCAAACCCCTAGTGACCCCCCTGCTACGCAATCGACACAATGAATGCGGCGCTCTGCCGCCCCTCTAACCCCTTGGTTAATTACGTGGGCTAGTCATCAAAAGAATATAACACAACCCAACATTCTCCCACTTGTTGTTTTCTTTCCATAGGGGGCCACAAGAGAGCTTAGTCATTTATCGAGCCTTGCAGCACCCATTATTTCTCTACACCAAGAGAACTTCTCA
>APFE030515638.1:0-10409 GCA_000404065.3 Pinus taeda
TAGAGTTAAAGCTCTTTTTCTAAATTCCTGGGTATAGCTTTGTACACTTTGGCCCTTTAATTGGCGAATATTTTACCAACTCATCATTGCTTGCTACATATAAGCTAGTGGATATAGTTGTTTTTTAATGGCAGAAACAAATTCATTCCAGGTAGAAAGAATTTTACCATGTCTCTTCATATCAGCTTGTGTCTTGCCTTCCCACCACACTAGTACAGTTCCTCTAAGGCGAAGGCTAGCCAGCTGAATCTTTCTCCTCTTTGAATCAATGCTCTACACCCTACAATATACATTAATCTCTCTAATCCAGTTATCTAGCTTTTCCACATTTAATTCTCCATCATAGATTGGCAAATCAAATTTCACATATAATTTAATCAAACATGTTTTCTTCTTTTTCTTTTAAGGGCCAAGAGATGAGGATGATGGAGGTGATGGTGGAAGAGATGATGGAGGAAGCTTTTCCCATTTCCCTTTGCCCTCTGGGGCATTTAGAGAAGTTTCCTCTACTCATTTGTCTTGTTTGGAAGTTGAAGTACTTTCACCTCGACCTTTCTTAAATTCTCGATACATCTCTTCCACCATGGCTCTCATGGTCATGAAAATGTCCATGAACTGAGATTCTGATTCCACTGGGCTTTGTTCTGCTATTCTCCTCCTAGGATAGACTCTTCCAATTTCTAGATTAGCCTCAACAAGTTCTCCTTCTCTTAGTTTGAGCTTTGACCTAGTTAGAATTCAACAATCCAGCACAAGCTTGTCTAACCTTAGCAAACCTAAAGCTCTGATACCACTTGATCTGAAAATGAGATCTTAGACTAATATTAAGGTATTATAGACTCATGTGCAGGATTTTCCTATATTACTTAGTGCAACGGATCGAAAGGATTACGAATAATATAGACAATGAAGCAGTTATAGAAACATAGAAGACATACACACATGACACAACAAAATAATCAAGGAGTTCACCCAAAACTCCTAGGCTACATCTCCTGGTCCAGCCTTCAATGGTGACTTCTCTATTATGTCTTCAAGAGCAGAGTTTTACAAAAGCAAGCTCAATTTGAGTCTCAACACAACAAATACAAAACAACAGGAGTTTACTTGAATCCCTCAAGTCTATGGAGTACACACACTCTCCCTCTCACTTTTTGTTTGTGTCTTCTCTCTGTCTCAGCACGTCTTACCTCTGTCTTTGTCATTCTATGGCTTTTAAACCAATCGGCACTAGTCTGTTCATTTTCCCTTTCGAGCTCTCTGGCTTCTAGCCTCTATCCGCTCAGATCCCCTTTGAGCGTTAAACAATCACTATTAAACGTCTTTGGGTATGGTGGCCACCTGTTTTGCAACAAAAGGGACCATCTACACCTTTGAAATCCCCAAAATAGTCATTCTCTATTTACACAAAGAAATACACAAAAACATGGGAAAATCTGCCAAACTGCCATTTACGGACCTGAAACATCATTAATTCTGCTCTATAATCCTTTCAGATCCGTCTTCAGGCACTATCACAAGTGATCATTGATCCAACGGTTTCTATTGATTTTGGGTGGCTTATGGGCATGGAGATTACCCGCCCGAAAAGGCAGTTTTCTCTCTCCGGCACATAGCCACATGTCAGCCAGTGTATGTGCTTGGGCGGAGCCTGACCAATACCACTCACCGCCTAAGGCCCGCCCGAAATCCCGCCTATTACAAAACTCAAAATATATGTCGCTGCATGTACAAACCCTTCTGGGTCCATTTTATCGCTCCCTTTGCATTTCCTTTGATTTTCGTTTATTTAACGAAAATGTGACTTTACATAGAAAAACTCCTTTTTTATGGAACTCAAAATATATTAAATTTCATTCATAATCCCCATTGGGTCTGGCTATCACAAGTCGCAAGTATATCAGCCCCACTCCTTTGTATTGTTCCGATGCGATAATGCGAAGCAATATATTGCAATCGCATATCGCATAGTCCCCGGGCCATTGGTAAGCGCTCCTTTGTATTCTGCCGATGCGATATCGCAAGTTAACCTGGGCCATTAATCTGCGTGCTTGATCGACAGTCGTCATTGACTCGCGCTGATCGCTATTGCAACTGTCATATGGCTACCTCCAATAACCTCCACTTCCCACCACCAATTGTGATATGCCAATCGGATCGGGACTGTTGATCGGCCAGATCCGACAGCTCCAGTGCATCATTGTTCGATAGCTCTGTTTTTCACTGGTTCTTCATGTTTCTCAGGCCCGATAGTGTAATCCGTCATTTTTTAAAGTTCATCCTTTGCGATAGCTTTTTATTTTTGAAGACTTAGAGGGTTTCTAGGATCCATTTTGGATCATACATATTGGTGTCTATTGAGCCCACTCTCATTATCATTCCTTCATGGCATAATGTTAAAAATCACGTTTGGTAATAGGGATATTCCCATTCCTTGACTTTTGTCATTAGTGCCCCATCTCCATAGTGACCAATGCATATCACTTGGCAGGGATAGCACTTTGCAGGGATAGTGCAACATGGATTAGTGTTAATAAACCATAATCCATTTAATTAAATAAAGACTACATTATTCCTTTGATATTCGTCAAAACCTGAATTCTTTTATAATTCCACCAAGGTTTATTTTAATTGTATGGAAGTCTGTTACTCTACAACACTCAGGCTTGGAAGTCTTATGGACTTTGAGGACTTTTCAAATCCTCCCTTGGCATCAAGAAATATTGAGAAACATGACCATAATAGAAGTGAAACCTTCATTCCAATGAAAACATTCCATAAATCTATCCATCTATAGACTCATATACAACACCACCGTTCAATATCATAAGGAATTTCCAAAACAAATACTATTAAATCTACTGAGTTACCATGCATTACACCAATCATAACCCTTTTTCTCGATGACAATCACAGTCCTTAAAAGAATAGGCAGCCATAATGTTCAAAACATATCAGACAATGGGACTCACAATCCATAACAATCTAGTTAAGCACAAAAAGCAACCATGAATTACGATGAATATAGCTTTGCATTTTATGACAATATTAGTAAAAACAAAGCCCTCCAAACCCCTAATAACCATGAAGAAACCCACATACGACATCCCATCAATGACAACATGAATACCACATTTCTCCATTGCAGTGTATAACATGTTACTTGAAGCATATTAAGCTACCATGCATCTTTATGTAAACAACTTATGATCATACAGAGACCTTAGAAACCTTTCTAAGCTAGCAGTTAGAAAAATGTACTAGTTCAATTATAAGTTTAAAACATTAAATATTTTCATATAGTTTAGTTTTTAAACTCCCCTCCTCCACCATAAAAGATATAAAAGAATAAGGAAAGTAGCACATTTTTACTCTAATCTATTTTGTGTGAGATTTTGTTAAGTATTTAATATATTTAATTAAATTTTTATTTAAAATAAATTAAAAAAACACTATTATTTATATTTTCATTAATTTTTATTTAAAATTTATAATACTAATAAATATGATTTCTTTATTTTCCAATTATTATATATCACACACACACAACATTCCTTCAAAGAATTTAAACAGTTTTCAAAGTTAAGAAATAAGTTTATAAAACGGATACATGTTTCTATTATAAATACAAATATATACAAGTTACTATCATTGCACATAAAATGAATATCTAGAATTAATTTTGTATTTTTAACAAAGACCAAAAATTAACTTATAGAAAATATATAGATAAGAAGTTTAGTACACTTATATTTATATAAAGCGCCATGCACATAAAATAGTATAAATAGATTAAAAATAAACAAAAACAATATACATAGATTTATAATAATAAAAAAGTATCACTTTATAAATGCTTTGTAGATTTTAAATCATCATACTAATTTATACATGTTATATTCATACTCAAAATAGGATGAGAGAATTTTTTTTAATACCACATACTTTGTTTTTGGTATAATGCATTAGAAGCTCTGAGTTTAGCGAGCTTTAATTATGTAGGGAATCGATACACCCCAAAAAAGGGCTTTGGCATCACTGGGAGTACCATCCACAATTTAGCTCTATCCCATAACAAAAATATAGCAACCACTCCCCCAATTCCAATCCCTATTCCTATCCCTAATGCTACTAATGACATATGTTCATCGAGACGACTTAGCCATCCCACTTTTGCACTACTACTCTTAATAGCATTATCACCATTTCTTGCTTGTCTTTCATTTGTATTACATGAATCTAAAGGACAGCCAAATAAACACTTATTCTTTTGGAAGGAAGGTACATTGAAAGTGGAAAATTGTGTCCCTGTTGGGATTCGGCCACAAAGATTGTTTGATGAAACATCCAGAACGGCTAGCTCATGTAGAATGGAGAGCTCTTCAGGAATCGATCCACTCAAATTATTGTTTGACAGGTCCAATTGTTCCAAAGTGGATATCCTACTAAAAGATGCAGGTATTTTCCCTTCCAAATGATTATGAGATAAGTTCAGTAGCCGCAAACAATTCATATTGCCTATGCTTGCAGGGATCTCTCCTGTGAGATTATTGCAAGATAAATCAAGTATAGTGTTTTGAGGTGACAAATATAATAATGTATACTCATATCTTTTCATGTTAATTTCTAAATCTGCGAATGTTTCACCAGAAGCATTATTGGGTATATTTGCAAATCCAGAAAGTCTCTCAAGATGAGCTGGTATTCTTCCACTGAATCTGTTGTTGGACAAATCCAACACTTGCAAATATGTGAGATTTGTGATATGCTCAGGAATACAGCCGTGTAGACTATTATAGCCAAGGCTCAAAGCACTCAAGGAATGGAAAAATGAAAAGTATTGAGGAAGCTCCCCCGTGAATCCATTTTTGCTTAAATCCAATATTTGAAGTTGGGTACAATTGGCCAAAGATGTAGGAAATGTCCCAAAAAGGTTATTAGAATAAGCAGAGAAAATCATCAGAGAAGTATAATTGCCATTGCAAGTGGGAATTAATCCCTCTAAGTTGTTTTTTGAGAGGGAAAGATATTCAAGATTACATAAATTGGCAAACTCCATAGGGATACTACCAATGAAGTGATTTTTAGAAAGAACTAGGGACCTCAATTGAGTCAAAAGGGCAAGGGATACAGGGATGTTACCGGTGAGTTTGTTTTGAGAAAGATCTAGGGAGATCAATTGAGTCAAATTGGAAAGGGTCACAGGGATGTTACCAGTGAGCTTGTTTTCAGAAAGATCTAGGTAGGTCAACTGAGTCAAATTGGAAAGGGTCACAGGGGTGCTACCAATGAGCTTGTTTTGAGAAAGATCTAGGGAGGTCAACCGCTTCAAATTGGAAAGGGTCACAGGGATGCTATCAGTGAGCTTGTTTTGAGAAAGATCTAGGGTGGTCAACCGCTTCAAATTGGAAAGGGTCACAGGGATGCTACCAGTGAGTTTGTTTTGAGACAGATCTAGGGAGGTCAACCGCTTCAAATTGGAAAGGGTCACAGGGATGCTACCAGTGAGCTTGTTTTGAGAAAGATCCAGGGTGGTCAACCGCTTCAAATTGGAAAGGGTCACAGGGATGCTACTAGTGAGCTTGTTTTGAGACAGATCCAGGGAGGTCAACCGCTTCAAATTGGAAAGGGTCATAGGGATGCTACCAGTGAGCTTGTTTTGAGACAGATCCAGGGAGGTCAACCGCTTCAAATTGGAAAGGGTCACAACAATGCTACTAGTGAGCTTGTTTTGAGACAGATCCAGGGAGGTCAACTGCTTCAAATTGGAAAGGGTCACAGGGATGCTACTAGTGAGTTTGTTTTGAGAAAGATATAAGGAGGTCAATCGAGTCAAACTGGAAAGGGTCATAGGGATACTACCAATGAGCTTATTTTGAGAAAAATCTAGGAAGGTCAATTGAGATAAACTACCAAGAGCTACAGGAATGTTACTGAAATTGTTTCTAGAAAAATCTAGGTAGGTCAACTGAGACAAATTGACGAGTTCTATAGGGATGCTATCAGTGAATCCATTTTGAGAAATATCTAACTGGTTTCCACAGAATCCTAGATAGCTCAATCGAATCAGATTTACAAAGGATATAGAAATATTGCTCATAAACTTGTTGAAACGAAACTCTATTTCGATCAACTCGGTAAGATTGGAAATAGCTACATGACTACTATCAATAAACATGTTTTCAGAAACCGTCAAAATGTTCAACTTGGTCAAATTAGCAATGACTTTAAATACGTGAGTAGTCAGGTTATTTGACGAAAGATATAAGCTCGTCAAATTACTCAAATTGGCGATTTGGGCGGGTATGCTGGTGAGGTTATTATCCCGAAGATATAATCCCGTCAAATTACTCAAATTGGCGATTTCATGGGGTATGTTGGTGAAACTATTTCCGTATATCTCTAACTCGGTCAAGGAGGTCAAGTTCACAATGGCTTTAGGTATGGTTAAGCGAAGGCCAAGAGAAAGAGACTGGAGGGGAAGCTGGAATATTTCGAAAGGAATAGAACCCATCATGTTCATATTGTCACGAGAAAATGAGAGGTGTCTCAGCTGTGTCAAATTTCCCAACTGACGTGGTATACTGCCCGTGAAATTGTTTTCCTCTAGAGCTAGGGACTCTAGTTTCTGCAACATGCCCAATTGCACTGGAATAGAACCTGAGAGTTGATTGCTGCTAAAGTCAAGAGCTCGCAACGCTTTAAGCTGGCCAAACTTAGCTGGAATTCTTCCTGTGGAATAATTATCAAAAAGAATGATTCAAAGAGTGCAACACAAATAAATCAGGCCAAACTTGGCTCGAATTCTTCATATGGAATCATTATCAGAAAGAATGATTCAAAGAGTACAGCAAAAATAAATGAAGTCGTTGAATAGAACCTGAGAGTTGATTGTAGCTCAAGTCAAGAGCTCGCAATGGTCAATCTAGAAAAAATGATTCAAAGAGTGCAAAAAAAATTAAATCAAGTCGGTCATTGGCACTGGAAAAGAACCTGAGAGTTCATTGCCGCTCAAGTCAAGTGCTCGCAACGCTTGCAGCTTGCTCAATTCCATTGGAATAGAACCTGAGAGTTGATCATTGCGGCTCAAGTCAAGTGCTCGCAACGCTTGTAGCTTGCCCAATTCCACTGGAATAGAACCTGAGAGTTTATTGTAGCTCAAGTCAAGAGCTCGCAATGGTCAATCTAGAAAAAATGATTCAAAGAGTGCAAAAAAAAATAAATCAAGTCGGTCATTGCCACTGGAAAAGAACCTGAGAGTTCATTGCCGCTCAAGTCAAGTGCTCGCAACGCTTGCAGCTTGCCCAATTCCACTGGAATAGAACCTGAGAGTTTATTGTAGCTCAAGTCAAGAGCTCGCAATGGTCAATCTAGAAAAAATGATTCAAAGAGTGCAAAAAAAAATAAATCAAGTCGGTCATTGCCACTGGAAAAGAACCTGAGAGTTCATTGCCGCTCAAGTCAAGTGCTCGCAACGCTTGCAGCTTGCCCAATTCCACTGGAATAGAACCTGAGAGTTTATTGTAGCTCAAGTCAAGAGCTCGCAATGGTCAATCTAGAAAAAATGATTCAAAGAATGCAAAAAAATTAAATCAAGTCGGTCATTGCCACTGGAAAAGAACCTGAGAGTTCATTGCCGCTCAAGTCAAGTGCTCGCAACGCTTTAAGCTGGCCAAACTTTGCTGGAATTCTTCCTGTGGAATAAGTATCAGAAAGAATGATTCAAATGGAATGGAAAAATTATCAGAAAGAATGATTGAAAGAGTGCAACAAAAATAAATCAAAAAGTGAATTTATAAGGTTGCGGTAAAAGGTACCTTCCAAGAGCATCGACGAAAGGTCTATGCCGACCACTATGTTGGTATGATGTCGGCAGTGAATACCATACCATGACGAGCACATGTTCTCGGAGTTCTCCGCTGTCCAGTTGGAGAGGATATCAGATGGATCTGATACGATGAACTTTTTGAACGACAAAAGAGCATCGAGGTCGCTTTTCCCCTGAGCCCGAGCCTCCATTGATGACACCATGAATTGATCACCTTCCTCCTCTATTCGTTCAGAATCAGAGTGACGTGGGAGAGAAGTGAATCGACGTGGCATGTGGCCATATAACTCAGTTCCCTGATGACGAGGACGGGAATACAGATCTTGATGATGATCTGCATATGCCCGACGCGGAGAATGGGAATATGTCTTCCACGCCGAGTGATTGATAGACGTCGCTGCAGGCAGAGAGGCAGCCATGCACAGAAGCAGCAATAACATCACCAGAAGATCCATTTCTACCACTCACACTACACAATACTTCTTCAAATGCTCTGAGTTGTGTGTTCTTAGCTATCACTGCGTTCCATATATAAAGAAATCCTGCGTAGAATTCGTCTTTATTCCAACCTTTTTCTTCGTTTATTGCCACCCTTCGTCACCCTTCTGCCCCACTAGAGTCGATTTCTTTGCATTACGAAGAAACTTCTTCCTGCCTTCTTTGCCCCTCTGCCCCAATCTATTTGCTACAGACATTAATTGGCCCCAATCTATTTGATTAATTGGCCCCTATGCTCCACTCATGTCCAAGTCAATACGCTAGAGACTTTAATTTCTTAGCGTGTATTGGACGATGGAATTTGTCAAACTTTTTTGCCCGGTTTCTGTAAACGCCCGCTAGTTGGTCCTCTACCCCACTCGAGTCAAGTCAACACGTGGGTTTCATTGCACCTCCTCACTCAAATCAACCCAAGTCAATACGTGGGGTTTCCTTGCCCCTCTGTGCACTCAACTCGTCATCCTTCCCCGCTTCCCTCCTCTCGTCTAGTCAAGTTAATACATGCTTTTATACTCAGGATGCATACCTTCCAATAACAGTAATTTTGAAAAATCTCGTCTAGTCAAGTTAATACATGCTTTTATACTCAGGATGCATACCTTCCAATAACAGTAATTTTGAAAAACCTTGTCACTATGCATAGGCTTTAAACATAACATATTTTATGATAATATATTAATAACTAATAAAAATATACATACACATTTTATAAAAATAACTTGAATTATATATTAAGGGATATGTTGTAAATAATAAAATGAAAAATAATATTCTTTATTTAAAAATATGATATAAAATGTGGTTGAAGATATTGATACTGATAAAGCTTTATTGAGATTTATTTTGGTTTATCAAATCATAGGATCATAATAGATTACTTGAATTATTATTATTATTTTAAATTAAAAAGGTAATATAAAAATCATTTTTAAATTACTATAGGTTTGTTGAATTAAAATGTTAAAATAGTTGATAGCATTATAAATCTTTGAGGTAAAGTTTTTTTGATGTGAGTAATTTTGATTTAATACTTACGGAACTATGGATAAGATAGTTGTCGTATTAAGAAAAAAACAAGTTTCTGTGAACATTATTCTTAGTATCTTGAGGCCAATCAAAGATCTTGTCGATTCTTCAACTATGAAAGATGTTTATTTAATTTTGTGTTCTTGTGGCATTCTCTATGATGGTAAGATATGTTGATCCATAAAAATGAGGATTCAAGAACATATGGTCGATATTAAACATAGTCAATTTCATTATTTTTCTCTAGCAGAGCACGCTAAGAAAAACAAGCACCACATTTTCATTGAAAACTTCAAGATCCTTGCCAAAATCGGTCACTATCATCATAGGATGTTTAGGGAAGCCATTGAAATTGAAAAACACTAGGAAATCTCAACAAAGATGATGGTTGGAAAATAAGTAAGAACTGGATTCCCATTGTTACTTTTGAATTTGCTTCCTCCTAAAAGTGTTTTTTTTTTCGAAATTGCTCATTCCCCTCTTCCTCCCCTTTCCTTTCTTTTACCATTTTTTAAAATCTTTTCCCCTTCTATGATTAATTTATATTGCTAAATTAACCTATCCCTAAATCTATTCTGCCTTTTGGATTATCCCTTTCCTTTTTTTTTAAGGTAGAATTTCTATAATTTTACTTATATTCTTCAATATATTAATTATTTAATAAATTAATTATAATTATTATAATTGTTAACTTACCTTATTTAAACATACTATAGATACTTAGCTATCATATGAAATAATATTTCTAATAGATTTTTTTCTTTTTTATTAACCTACATTCTAAATTATTTGTGGTAATTTATTAGTATTAATATATTTGTGGTAAGTTATCTAAATGGTTAAGAGCATGTATTTCCTCCTAAGAGGTTATAGGTTCAAAACCAAAGGGGGGTAGAGTATATATGCCTTCGTAGACTTAGCAGTCAAATTGATGCAAGGAGGTGGCTCCCTTGTCCTACAAACAAGGGGGTCTCATACACCAATTTAGTGTCTGGCTTGGCCGTGACCTTAAAATTAGATAATAAACGGAGGTGGCTCCCTTGTCCTACAAACAAGG
>APFE030515638.1:10805-60820 GCA_000404065.3 Pinus taeda
TTCGTAATATATTTATTAATATACATACTAAAATGTAAATCCCTATATATTAATATTAGGTAATTAATATGTAAAAATTAGTTTATATTAATATCTATATATTAACACATATATAGACAATTATTAGGAGGGTTGAAGATAAACAATATTTTTTCTTGGATTGCCCAGTTCTTACTCATCTCCATTCAAATTTTCAAAATATTTGTCATACTACCAACCTTCTTGACTTGCTAAGTCACAAATTTTCTTTTTAACCCACTCAATATCTAAGGCGCCAGCGTCACTATACTCCCGGGATTTTCTTAGCTCCCCTGCCATAAGAAATCCCCCAAATCCCCCAAATTCACCACCCTTCTGCTCCACCAGAGTCTATTTCTTTGCTCCTTTGCTCTTTAAAGTCAAATCAATATGAACAGCTCAGGCCTGTGAGGACATTAGTCTCTCTCAATACAGCTGCTTTTCATTATGAAGAAACTTCTTCCTGCCTTCTTTGCCCCTCTGCCCCAATCTATTTGCTAGAGACATTAATTGGCCCCAATCTATTTGATTAATTGGCCCGTATGCTCCACTCATGTCCAAGTCAATACGCTAAAGACTTTAATTTGTTAGCGTGTATTGGACGATGGAATTTGTCTTTCTCGGTGGAAAACTTTTTTGGCCAGTTTCCGCTCTCTTCTACAAACCTCAAGTCAAGTCAATATCCTTTCGATTTTCCAAATCGACGTCTGTTTCCATACGTTGGCCCTCTGCCCACTCGAGTCAAGTCAATACGTGGGGTTTCTTTGCCCCTCTGTCCACTCAACTCGTGATCCTTCCCCGCTTCCCTCCTCTCGTCTACTCAAGTTAATACATGCTTTTATACTCAGGATGCATACATTCCAATCACAATACTTTTGAAAAACCTTGTCAATATGCATAGGCTTTAAACATAACATATTTTATGATAATATATTAATAACTAATAAAAATATACATATTTTTAAAAATAATTTGATTATATAATTTAAAGATATCTTTTATAATAAAATTTATTTAAAATATGGTATAAAATGGTGATGAAGTATGCTTGATAAGCTTATCGAGATTGTTTTGGTTTATAAATCATATGATAATAATAGATTACTTGAATTATTATTATTATTTTTAAATTAAAAAAGTAATATAAAAATCATTTTTAAATCACCATAGTTTTGTTGAATTGAAATGTTAAGATAGTTGATAGTATTACAATTTTTTTAAGGCTTTTGTGATGTGAGCAATTTTGATTTAATATTTATGGAACTATGGATAAGATAGTTGTCATATTAAGTAAAATTCCAGTTTCTATGAACACCATTCTTAGTAGCTTGAGGCCAGTCAAAGATCTTGTCGACTCTTCAACTATGAAAGGTGTTTATTAATTTTTTTGTTCTTGTGGCATTCCCTATGATGGTAAGATAGGTTGATCCATAGAAATGAGGATTCAAGAGCATATGGTTGATATTAAACATAGTAAATTTCATTATTTTTCTCTAGTAGAGCACGCTAAGAAAAACAAGCACCACATTTTCATTGAAAACTTCAAGATCCTTGCCAAAATCGGTCACTATCATCATAGGATGTTTAGGAAAGCCATTGTTCCTTTTGAATTTGCTTCCTCCTAAAAGTTTTTTTTTCTTTTCGAAATTGTTCATTTTGCTCTTCCTCCCCTTTCCTTTATTTTACCTCTTTTTTTAACTTTTCCCCTTCTATGATTAATTTATATTGCTAAATCAACCTATCCCTAAATCTCTTTTGTCTTTTGGATTATCCCTTTCCTTTTTTTTAAAGGTAGAATTTCTATAATTTTTACTTATATTCTTCAATATATTATATTTATTATTTATTTCTTAGTTAATTACCTTAATTTAATAATCATCGATATTTAGCTACCCATATGATAATATTTTTATATACAATCCTTTCTTTTCATTTTTATTAACCTACATTCTAATTTATTTGTAGTAATTTTCTAGTTTTAATATATTTGTGGTAAGTTATTTAAATGGTTAAGAGCATGTGTTGTTAGAGATAATGGAGAATATCCTAGCATAGTGAATTGGTTCACAGTACCTCAGGATAGGAATTAGTTTCTATTTCTTGGGGTATGGTTCTAACTTCCCTAAAACCGTGTGTGTTATTTAATGTGTGATGTACATGGACAATGTAGAGAATTCTACAGAGCCAGGCTCTCCTAGTTCAAACTGTCTATCGTAGAGCTGACTAGTGGGTGTTTTTTATTAATTCAAACATCACCTTTTAACATGGTATCGGAGTGTTAGGGTCGAGGAACCTATACGCTGAGTAAAGAATCTTCCTAGCGCGCCTGAGTGCAAATAAAAGAAGGGGGTTGCGCCTTGGTGATGGTTGCTTGTTGTTTTCCTGCAAGGTGGTTTTCGAGCAAAGGCTGCATGGTAGAGGTCAGAAGATTCGCGTGGTGGTCTGCTACTCTATTGCCTGCATGTATTGTACCTAGTTTAATGCAGATTGTGGCGTGGAACACCGCGGAATCAACTTGTGCAGGAGGTCGAGAAGAAATCCATTTGACCGTCGAGGGATTGGCATGGATTGATGTGGGATCAACTCGTGTAAGAAGCCGACACGTAATCCATTTGACTGCCGAGGGATTGGCATGGATCACCGCAGGATCAGCCCATGCAGGACGTTGCGAATCAATCCATTTGACTGCCAAGGGATTGGCGTGGATCGTTGTGGGATCAGCCCGTGTAGGAGTCCGAGAAGCAATCCACGTGTAGGAGATCAACTCTCGCGTGGTATTGAGAGTGGGAACCAGTTAAATCAAGCGTTTGAAAGCAGTAGAAATCGGTAACGCTTAAGGCCAAGTTGTCGTTTGGAGCATCAAGAGATCGGACTAGCCGTGAACCTGATTGGTATATCAAACATTGTCTTTGACATAGATATGGGGTAGATCAATTTTTTTCCTGACATTTTTTTTTTTTAAATCATCAAGTTGAATAATCAAATGATTGAAACATACTTGAATGAGCATAACAAGCTCGGTGGCTCCAATTATGCAAATTGGAAATTCAAGATGCAGAATCTGCTAGAAGTGCAAAGTGCTTGGACGATTGTAAATGGGGATGAGCAAAAGCCAATAGCTAGATCACCATCGATCCCAGATTGGGAGAAGAGAGAAGGTAAAACAAGGATGATGTTGAAGATGTCAATAAAAGACTGCATCATACCACATATCAGAGAATGTAAATCAGCACGCGAAATCTGGGGAATTTTGAAGGATTTGTATGAGATCAGGAATACAAATCATCTTCTGTTCCTGAAGATCTTATCCCTAAAGATGTAGGAAAATGAAACAGTTGCTTCCTTCATAGCGAGGATCAAAGATCTGAAGAACAAATTGGAAAACATTGGTGATACAGTTGCAGATACAGATCTAGTAACCATTACCATGAATGGTGTGACCGATGACTACCAAATGTTTATCACTAGGATAAATGCAAGGGAGAAGATCCCAAAGTTTGAAGAACTGATAGGAATATTAATGCAAGAAGAACAAATAAGATCGAATCTAAAGCCCCAGAATGTCGATCTTGCGTTGATGGCAAAAAAGAACTTCTTCAAAGGAAAAGGAAATCCACAACAACAAAATGGAGGAAACTCACAAAAAAGACCAAATTAGACTCAAGGTATGCATCCGAATAGAAACAAATTTGTAATTAAATGTTTTTATTGTGGAAAACTTGGTCATATAGCTAAGGAGTGCAGGAAGAAGAAATATCATGAACAATAGCAGAAGCAAAAATGACATGCAGGTCATCTCACAAATGATAATCATGAGCAGAACTTTAGATTGTTCATGGAAGACTTTGATGAGAATGGTATATACATTCAAGAGAATCAACACATATGACGGGGAACAAGCAATGGTTCAAATATTTTAAAGAAATCAACGACGGAGCACAAATCTGCCTAGGTGATGATAGAAATCATCAGATCAAAGGGTGTGGGAAAATTTCTGTCATTTTACCTAATGGTACTGTAAGACAAATTCATAATGTCATGTATGTGCCCGTGTAACAAAGAACTTGATTTTTGTATCCATGATTACAAATCAGGATCTTAAAGTCGAATTATTTAAATCTAATTGTTATATTAAATATATGTTAGATGGCATGAAGACTATTGCTACATGAATTCGAACAGGAGGTCTATACAAATTGGATGTAAGACCAACACTAGTTCGAGCTTTGACAACAACGAGTTTGACTACAGAAGAGTTGTGGCATCAAAGATTTGGTCATATCAACTACAATGATTAGTTGTTACTTCAGAAAATGGAAATGGTAAAGAGATCTTCCTATGTTAAAACGATTACATAATGATTGTGATGCTTGTACATTAGGAAAGATGCATAGAGAGGAATTCCTCGTTCGAGTTGAAAAGAAACAGAGAGACATACTTGAATTAGTGCACACAGATCTTTGTGGACCCATGCAAACAAAATCATTAGGAGGTGCACTATATTTTTTACTGTTTATTGATGGCTGCTCAAAGTTTTCGTGGGTATATTTTTTGAGTAAGAAAAGTCACACATTTGAATACTTTAAGCAGTTCAGAAACATGATTGAAAAGCAAACAGGGAAGCATATAAAAATTCTCCGATCTAATCAAGGGGGAGAATACAAGAAGGATGAACTTATCAAGTATTTTAAAGACCATGGGATATTACAGCGATTCACAGTACCCCATACTCCTCAGCAGAATGGAGTAACGGAAAGAAAGAACAGAACATTGGTGGAGTGTGTTAGGAGCATGTTGAAAGGTAAGGATCTTTAGAATGGTTTTTGGACTAAAGCATTGAATACTGTAGTTTATTTGAAAAATAGGAGTCCTACAGAGAGTCTTGAGTTTAAAACTCCCCATGAAGCATTATATGGATTTAAACCAGCAGTAAAACATTTAATAGTGTTTGGGTCTAAAGCATTTTCCCATATTCCAAAGGAAGACGAAAGAAAACTAGATTCAAAAGCCATCAGATGTACCTCTATAGGGTATTGTTCACAATATAAAGCTTATAGATTATCTAATCCCTCTACTCACAAGATTTTCATTAGTAGAGATGTCATATTCCATGAGCAGGATCGTGAAGAATCTCATAAGCGCAATGAGGAATGGGATATTCCATTCTTGATGGAAGAAAGTTAAGAAACAGGAAACAACTAGGATTGACAGACAATGGTAGTAGGAGAGAATTAAAATGCAGTAGTCATTCTGATTCCAACAAAGGAAACTCAGAATAGGTCAGAAGCTACACCAATGCTCAGAAGATCAAGTAGGCAGACTCAATTTATTGCTAGATATAAGGAAAATGCTCTTATAACTAGTATGATGAATGTTGTTGAACCTTCTAGTTATAAGGAAGCAAAAGAATGTAGTGAATGGAAAACAGCTATGGAACACGAATATGAATCTATAATTAGGAACAACACTTGGGATCTAGTTGAACTTCCTAAATGGAAACAAACCATAGGTTGTAAATGGTTGTATAAACCAAAGATTAATGCAAATGGAACCATAGATAAATTAAAAGCTAGAATGGTAGCAAAGGGGTATTCACAGAAAGAAGGCATTGACTATGAAGAAACCTTTGACCTTGTAGTTAAACTAAATACCATCAGAATGTTAATTGCTTTAGCTACTAAGAAACATTGGATGATTCACCAACTAGATGTAAAGTTTGCATTTTTAAATGGAGAATTGAAAAAGGAGGCTTATTTAGAGAAAGCTGAGGGGTTTGTCCAGAAAGGGAAAGAAAATTTAGTCTGTAGATTAAAGAAAGCTCTTTATGGACTAAAGCAAGCACCCAGGTCCTGGTATGAAAAGATTGATTCATTTTTTCTGCAACTTGGCTACAACAGAAGTAAAAACGACCCTAATATGTATACCATGAAAGATGAACAGGGGCGCATAGTGTTGATTTCTTTGTATGTAGATGATTTAATTATTACAGGTGAT
Source organism: Pinus taeda (assembly GCA_000404065.3). NCBI lineage: Eukaryota > Viridiplantae > Streptophyta > Pinopsida > Pinales > Pinaceae > Pinus > Pinus taeda. The sequence goes on from APFE030515638.1 coordinate 16,818, forward strand.
GTTATTCCTCTAATCAAATAAATCAAGCAACAAATGTCACAGGTGTTCGAAATGAAAGACCTTGGTGGATTAAGATACTGTTTGGGTCTTGAGATCTGGAGAGATTCAGGAAAATCTTTTTTGTCCCAGGGTAAGTATGTCAAAGATCTACTAAAAAGATTCAGAATGGAGCAGTGTAAGGCTACAGTAGTACCATTACAATAGAACATTAAACTTCAGAGTGAGGATGGCTCTAAAGAGGCAGATGCGACACTTTATAGACAACTGGTTGGGAGCTTAATCTACCTGACCACTACTAGACCAGATTTGGCTTATGCAGTCATTTTGCTAAGTCAATACATGTCCAATACACTTGAGAGTCATTGGAATGAAGCAAAATGTGTTGTAAGGTATCTAAAAGGAACTATAGACTATGTCATTATTTCTACTGATTCCTCTCATGTTAGATTGATAGGATTTACAGATTCTGACTGGGCTGGAAATGTAGAGGACCATAGATCCATAACAGGCTACGCATTCAGCATTAGATCCAGGGTGATTACATGGAACAACAAGAAATATAACACAATTTCCTTGTCTTCAGTGGAAGCAGATAATCAAGCTATGTGTGCAGTGACATGTGAGGCAGTGTGGTTTTGGAGACTTCTCCAGGATGTTGGAGAAGAACAAAAAGATGCAACAACAATTAGATGTGACAATCAGATTTAAATCAAACTTGCTAATAATCTGGTGTTTCACAAGAACACGAAACACATTGATACACAATTCCACTTTGTCGGGGAGAAAGTGCAATCAAAAGAAATCCATCTTGTATATTGTAATACATGTGATAATGTTGTAGACATTTTCACTAAGCCTCTTGGAAAAATTAAGTTTGAAATGTTTAGGGAGATGTTAGGCATATTTGTGAACCCATTCTCCATTAAGGGGGAGTGTTAGAGATAATGGAGAATATCCTAGAATAGTGAATTGGTTCACAGTACCTCACGATAGGAATTAGTTTCTATTTCCTAGGGTATGGTTCTAACTTCCCTAAAACCATGTGTGTTATTTAATGTGTGATGTACATGGACAATGTAGAGCATTCTATAGAGCCAGACTCTCCTGGTTCAGACACTCTGTCATAGAGCTGACCAGTGGGTGTTTTTTAATTAATTCAAGCATTGGTTTTTAACATGTGTTTCCTCCTAAGAGGTTACAGGTTCAAAACTAGAGGGGGTAGAGTATGTATGCCTTCGTTGAATTAGCAGTCAAATTGCTAAGGTGGCTCCCTTGTCCCACAAACAAGGGGGTCTCATACACCAATTTAAAATTAGATAATAATAATAATATGTTATTCTTTTAATTAATTGTTTCCCAACTTTTCTAATATATTTTGATTTTCTTTTATTTTGGTACCATAAATACTTAATTCTATATTAACTTTAATAACATTATAGTAGGATACTCATTACTATTTACATGATTTTATATGATTAAAATTAATATATAATTATATTTTTGTTTATATTGATAATTGTTTAGCTATTTAGTAGTATATTTATTAATATGGATACTAAAATGTTAATCCCTATATATTAATACTAGGTAATTAATATGTAAAAATTAGTTTATATTAATCTCTATATATAACATTATTAGATATTCACAATATATGTATGTATGTATGTATATATTAGGAGGGTTGAAGGTGAAAAGCACTTTCTCTTGGATTTCCCAACTCTTACCCACATCCATTCTTTTTTTCAAAATATTTGCCATACTACCAATCTTCTTGACTTGCTAACTCAACAAAACTATTATTATCTAGGATCCCTTCTCTCCCTTTTTTTCGATCATAGAAAAAAATGTTATCGATCATAAAAAAAGATGTTAAAGAATCTCAATTAATCTCTTACTTTCTTTAGGTTGGATATACCATAAAGGTATTATTGGATGTTAATCATCATCACCAATATATTTGTAGTAATTTATTAATATATTGAAATCAATAGTTATTTTAATTATAATTATATTTAGTTTCTTTCCTTTAATTATTTGATTTCTTACCTCTAATATAAATAATTTTATTTCTAACTTATATTATTCTTGCATTTATTATTAGTTACTTTATATACATAAATACATGTAAATATTAATATTAATACTATATTAACTATTTTCTCTAATTTATTTCTCTTATCTTATACTTATATTATATATTATATATATTATATATATATTATATATATATATATATTATATATATAATATATATTATATATATATATTATATTATTATTGACATTTTCTGTTGATTGTTTATTTGACCTAAACAGTTCTTATATTTTTTTTTTTTTTTTACTTTTTTGGTTTCCCTTATATCTTCACTATTTATTTAACCAATCTTGATCGGATTTCTCAATCAATGTCCTGATGATGAGCCACACTTGTTGGCTAAAAACCTCAACCAAAATTCATAATGTGATGGGTATGGAAGTAATAAATCGAAGTGTAACAAATGTTAAGACATTTGATAGTGGTTTATCTGCCCCTTTGCCCACTCAAATTGGCATCCTTTCCCCACTACCCTACTCTAGTCAAGTCAAGTCAAGTCAATACAATGTTTTTATACTAACGATTTGGGGATATATACCTTCCAATAATACTCATTTAAGAAAACCTTATTGGTGTCCATATGCTTCAAACATGAACAAATTTTATCATAATATAGCAATAACTAGAAAAAATATACATATTTTATAAAAACTGTATGATAATATATTTGTTTAGTTTTTTTTTCTTTGTAAGTTTGGCATCAGTGAGGCAATAACATGGTCATTTCCAAGAAATAACACCCAAATAGGGCACAAAATTGAACTGGTGACTTAACATCTAGGAGTGCCTTAACAATGCACTTGATAACAATCGATCCAAGATCTCATGGACAACAAAAATGAGATGAAGTTATATTAAATTTGCGCCTAGATGCAACAGATACACAAGAAATGAGTTACATGATTACATCTGATGGTTGATCACCTAGAGAGGAGATTAATTCCAATAGAAAAGCAATGGCCAATGAGGCTACTAAAACTATATGAAAAAAAGAGTAAATCTTACAAAATTTACCAAGAAAAATGGAACATTGGCATTGTGAATACATTAGAAATTGGAGTGGGAATCCTCTTCTGGATGCCAATTTAGATTGGGGAGTGATCTTCTTGTATTCCTGGTAGAAACACTTGATTCTGAATTTTGATTGGTCTTGGTAGAGAGATGCACCTACATACCTTAAATTTATTGTCGAAGAGAGTCCATTTCAATAACTTCACAGGTCAGATTTCCCTTCATGTCTTGAATTTCCTCCAAAAGAGAGATTATGGTTCACATTTTCTCTTGTTGATTCTAATCAATCTTCAAATTTTCCAATAGGAAGGAATCGAGCTAATTGTTGTAATTATTACTCAGAGTCATGACTTCAATTTTAGAAACTTTTCTTCTACTAACCCATGTTACTACTCGTAAGGGGAAGGATAACCAACAAATCCTTTTCTCCCTCTACAAAAACCTCTCAATCCCTATAGTGAGGAAATTGGTTATGGACAAAGAACTTTGACAACAAGGCGGGAAAAGATATGATAAATATATAAAGGAGATGACAATAAACCCCTCTGACAACTTGAAGATGACAGACTAGGCACTAGAGAAACATAGTCCACCTTTACGGAGTGACAATGTAGATTCCCAAAAGGAATCAAAGAGCCAAACCAATATGCTTTAGATAGGGATGCCCCCTAAGATGCATGGAGGAGGAATTGGCAACCAATTTAAAAGACGAAGAAATAATTTTGACAGACAGTAGGGAAATCATGCTTGCAGAGAAGGGAGAAAGTATAAAGAGACTAAACAAAAGATGAGAATTATAGTAGAGCCTAGAATAACCCTCCAGTGGCTCTAGTGGAAAGAGTTATTGATATTATCTTGATACTATTGAATGCAATAACCCACCCCATTAATTTTTCATCTTGATGATGACACAAAGACCTCAACAGGGCACTTGTGGATCTGCAAAAAATGCCTCCACCCACACTTAGCCCCAAACTAGAGAGTGAAAAATCTGTTGAGATTGCAACAAGATGATGGAGCTTATTGAAAAGAGTCTCCTTCACTAAGTGGGCCCGCAGGCTATTTTTGGCGCAAGTCTATTTTTAGACTATGTCTATTTTAGACATATGGATCATGTCTATGAGTTGCAGGATGCTGTTTATGGATGATTGATCATGTTGGGAAAAATAAATGGACTTCTATTTTTATATCACAGCGGAGTGACTGCTCAGTCTAAATATAGAACAGTCAAATATTATTAGCCCTTAATAATATTTAGACTATAAACTTTGTCTTATTCTCTTGGAGCACTTCAGGATGAGCTATAGATGTGGCACATGCAGATCCCGGAAGGAATCACGTGGTAACCTATGGGATGACTGATCCTTACATGCATGACTTCAGTTAGAACTCAAGTGAGTTGAGTTTAGTGGACTGGAGGTGGAGTTGATGGAGTTGTGTTCAGTTTGACTTTGTTAAACTGGTTGTATTTAGTCTAACTGGCAAATAGACTAGAGATGAGTTGGGTGAATTAGTTATTAATTAATTCACAAGTTAATAACTCATAATGCAACTGAAGAATACATTAGTTAACTCAGTGCATGCAGAGTTCAATGGATACAAGTGGAAGAGATAAGTGAAAGGGTGAGTTGTGACTATCAGATGTGCATGAGATTTGCACATGCAACCAGATTGAGTATGCCAATGATAATTGCGCAGTATGGGGCCAATAACAAGTGATTATAGCCTCTGCTCACGTGATTCCCAGTGTGGGTGATTCTCATGAGGTAAAAACGAGTTTGGATCAACCATTCTCATTCATTCTCTATGCAGGATTGCACAGTGGAGGTAGGCAAGCAAGCAGAGGAGATTTGAGCCAGTGATTGATTTAGATCTGAGCTAGTTTGTGTGTAACAGGTGGAGAGAGTACTGAGTACTTGCGAGGAGTATTTTACTATGTATTGTTACATGTTCTCAATCAATATAATATACAGATATTTGGGGTTTTTAGCGAGATGCTTTCCCCGAGATACACACTGTGTTAATGTGTTGGATTGATGCTTCTATGTGCTCATGTTTTTGTTTCTGCTTCAGTAAATTGTTGATGATCAACGTAGAGGAGCTTATGTATTGTGTATGTATTCCGCAATAGTACATGATCAGGATAATCTCCATTGAATATGTGTTTATTATTCAAAATTTTTACATGGTATCAGAGATGTTGATCATCAGATCTACTATTCAGGAAGTGTTTACATTCTATTTCTTCAGGCAGAGTCTGTAATCGAGCCAGGTAGCCTCTGGACTCATCCTTCCTTTGGAAGGTGAGATATCCGATGAATGCCCATACAGTCGATCTCTGTACAAGAAATACCTTGTTCTCACAAATTCTAGATCGGAAGCGGTTGAGTTGGAGCTGGTGGAATTCGAATTTGCAGCAGTGTTTTCTTGGTGTCAAAACTAAGATGTCTTTCACAGGATTGCGATTGGAATATGCCCTTGAGGGCAGTACAAACTATATTGCATGGAAGGACATGATGGAGGCAGTATTGGATGATAACGGGCTGATGGAGTTCATAGAGACGGATGTCCCAAAGCCTATTGATGCTACCCAAGCTGATGCTTGGCAAAAGAAGACTGCAAAATGTCGAAGGATTCTGTTCGAGGGCGTGAAGGATCACATTGTGTCCAGCCTCCATGGAAAGGCTACTCCATATTGGATGTGGAAATTGTTAACAGAATTATTCCAAAGCAAGAGCGATCAGAGGAAGCTAGCGCTCAAAGATAAACTCAGAAACATCAAATGCGAGAAGGGTGACAGTATGCCCAAGTATCTCACGAAGTTCACTCAGTGTCCAGATGAGCTGGGAAGTGTGGGGGTTACTGTCAATGAAGAGGACTTGGTGAGTTTGGCTCTCCTTGGTCTTCTGAAGAGTTGGCATTCCTATCAGGACTCTGTCAATGGTCGGGAGAAATTGCCAGGATGGGAAAGACTGTGGTCAGATCTTGTGCAGGAGGAGATTAGGTGGAGTACCAGGGACGGATCTTCATCAAAGGGAGCTGATGAAGAAAATTGCACTTTGGCTGCCAAAGCAAAGAAAGGGAAGAGCAAGAAAGCTTCTCAGTCTGGTGCGAAAGGCAAGAAGTAGGACATGTCCAAGGTGAAGTGTTTTCACTGTCACCAGCACGGACACTATGCCATAATTGTCCGCAGAAGAAGAAGAACAAGCAAGCTGCTGGATCTGCAGCAGGAGAGGCTCTAGCCTCACAGTTTGAGCTTGATTTTTCATTGATCGCATGCTTGGTTTCAAGTCTGATGGGATCGATGTGGTTCTTGGACAGTGGTGTGTCTTTTCACATGACAGGAGATAGAGATTTGTCTTCTGATCTGGAGGACAAAGATCTTGGAGTGCACATCGAGATGGGTGATGATGGCAGATATAGTGCGACCGGTATCGGTACCATTTCCTTTGAGAGGGAGTCTGGTAAACCCTTCGTATTGAAGGAAGTCATGCATGTTCCAGGATTGAAGAAGAATATTATCTTTGTGGCGATGTTAGAAGACAAGGGGTATGATGTTGTTTTCAGCAATGGAAAAGCTTTCCTGTGCAGCAAGACAACTGGTTAGACCCGAAAGATAGGGGTTTGAGTAAGGAACCTTTATTAGTTGCATGTAGATGGATGCGCAGCAATGGTAGGCAAGGTAGAAGGATTAGTGAGCCAGGATGATGGCGAGTTGTGGCACAGGAGATTGGGTCACCTTCACCATGGAGCCTTGAAGATACTGCAGCAGATCACTACAGGGCTTCCTAAAGGCACACTTGCGCAGTCAGATCAGTGCAAGGGGTGTACTTTGGGAAGTTTGTGAAAGCCACCTTTCACGAGAAGGATAGTCGTGCCACGACGATCCTTGAGAGAATTCACACAGATGTGTGTGGACCTTTCTCAGTTGCTTCGACAACAAAACACATGTATTATGTGATTTTGTTGATGATTCTCTCGTAAGTGCTGGATCTTCTTCATGCAGAAGAAGAGCGAGACATATTCAAAGTTATGTGAATTCAAAGCACTAGTCGAGAAGGAGTCGGGGAAGAAGGTGAAGGCTCTTAGGAGCGATAATGGTGGTGAATACATCTCGGACGAGTTCAAGGATTTCTGCAAGGCAAAAGGGATTCGAAGAGATTTCATAGCTCCCCATAACCCACAACAGAATGGTGTAGTTGAGCGGAAGAATAGAACAATTGTGGGTGCTGCACGCGCGATGTTACATGATCAGGGCCTATCCCTTCACTTGTGGGCGGAAGCATGCAATACAACAGTTTATGTGCAGGAACCGTTGTCCTCATAAGATACTTGGCATGAGTACACCCAAGGCAGCTTATTCTGGTAAGAAACCTGATATTTCTCATTTGAGGATTTTTGGTGCTCACATTTACATGCATGTGACGAAGGATGCCAGGAAGAAGTTGGAGCCGACCGTAGAGGTTGGGATATTTGTGGGGTACACTGATACACCCCACAACTATCATGTGTATTTGTCAGAAACAGTGCATGGGAGATTGTTCCTAGACCGGAAGGGAAATTAGTGGTGGGTTCGAGATGGATATACAAAGTTAAGTAGGCAGCTGACGGGAGTGTGGAGAAGTACAAGGTAAGATTTGTTGCCTGAGGCTTTTCACAGATAGAGGGGATCGATTATGAGGAGACCTTTGCACCTGTCGCAAGCTATTCTTCCATACGGACAATTCTTGCTCTCTCAGCGCAGATGGGATGGCACATTCATCAGATGGATGTGAATACTGCATTCCTCAATGGAGTCATTGAGGAGGAGCTATACATTGAGCAGTCCGAAGGCTTTGAGGTCTTCAGCAGCGAGTCGCATGTGTGCAGGCTCAAGAGAGGCACATCAGGATATTTTCTGTTATTTTTCCGAGATCTCTCTTACCTTAATTAAGTCAAGATCATATTTTCTGTTATTTTTCTTGTTCATCCAGTTTGGCTATCTTCAGGTCATGATCTCGTTAAAGTGAGCGACTAGCAGTGCTACAGAGGTTGGAAAGTAAGAATTAGAGAATAGTGACTTTCAACATTTTCAAAAACTTTGTTTTATTTCAGCTTGGAACTACTTCATATATGTATTGTTGACAGACTCTTGATATAAAAATATTGGCTTCTATTTCATGAGTTAATGTGTTATTAATTTATCAGTTTACTGTTATATTTTAACTTGTCTCAGGTTGTGGTCAAGGCCCACCACAGATCATAGTCAGTTTTGTAATTGATTCTAGTTAGAGTAGGAATAGATGTATATTAGTATAGAATACTTCTAGTTAATTGAATTCTTCACTTTTGAACATTTGGGATTTTCAGTTACTCAAACTTACATTTTAATACCATTTTCATTCCTTAGATTTATAGTGTAAATTTGAAGCATTGAATTTTCATTCTGGAGGTTTAAGCATTTTTAGTGAACAGTTCTTAGATTCAAAACATTCAACTTATATAATTTCAGATATGAAATGAAGTATTTGAACTATTTATAAATAAAATTTCTATCTTTCAATTCGAACAAGGAACTTTCTACTCAGAAATTTTCAAAGAGGATGCTTATCATTAGGTAGCAAATTAAACCGTGAATTCCTTCATTTTGATATTGGTTTGCTTTTAGTTATTTTTCAAAACTGAAACAACAAATGCGTGGTTAGTGGTATAACTTTTACTTTTTCTTGAATAATCTCTTATTTCTGAACTAAATGATATTTTTGGCGTTATGCATTATTGTTAGAACGTGAATTTATTATAGGTTAGGGTTGAGTGAGATTGGTTTGATTGAAAACCCTAGGGTTGGAATTTTGAGTGAATGAGTCCTTTTGAGTTAAGTCATGATTAGAGTTATTTGATTGGGGTATGTTATTGATAGATTCACTTTGAATGGGATTTCCAACTTGGATTGATCTAAGAAATTACATTAGATTTGTATAAACTAAAATCACAGTATTGTATATTGTTGGAGTAACTCATTCCTTTGATTTATGTTATTTAGTACTTTCTAGTGTAAATTAATATGTTTCTTCACTTCAGCAAGTTTGAATAGAGTAGTGAATGAATTTTGAACTTGGCGATAAGAGAAGATTTGAGTTTGAGTATTTGGTACTTCATTTAGTACTAGGTTGATCTTAGTGTGGATTAAATAGCACATTTGTACCTAAAACTGTGATATTTTGCAGCTCTAAGATTACGAACATTGGTTGACATTTTAAGTGAAGGGAAATTAATATAAACATGTAAAACCCCTAAAAAATTTGGCGACGTTGCCGAGGAGTTGCAAATGGTCTAGGTAACATTTTTCTCTTAGAAATTTGGAATATTTATGTTTTTGATAGCAAGCTTGCAGGGAAACTAGAGGGCGAAGAGAGTATGGTAAGACATGAGGGAAGAGCCACACATCCACTAGGGTGGGATTTATCCAAATTTTGGTTGTCCCTAATCAATTTCCTTAGTTATTTTTCTTATGCGTACAATTAGAGGTAGACGTAGAGATAGTAAAGGAATACTTATTCAGAGTGAGAAATTTCCTTTAGATTTATTTGGTCCTACAAAGACCCCCCAATAAACCATGCTTATCGTTATGCATGAAATCTGGAGAAAGGAGAAATTTTTGTTGTAGTAGTGGCCTCAAATTGGGAAGCACCATACACATAAGAGATAGTAAATTTTTAAAGAAATCACAATAAGAACACAATTGGGAGTCGTTGTGGGAACAAAACAAGTAATAGTACCTGAGGAAGTGCCAATTTCACAAGTAAAGTCTATAGTAGGAGCACCTCGAAGAGACTTAGAACCTGTGCACATAAGACCTAATTCAACTAAATCTTATTCCAATTAGGATACTACACCGACTTCTACCACCTTTAGAATTTTTGGAAGAATGGATAACAGAGAAGGTGAAGAGAATAGAAACAATGACAAAATTAATGGTAATGGTGGCATAAGAGATAGATCTAGGGGTGGACCAAATGAAAATGAAAATGAGGAAGAAATAGAGACTACATTCGAATTTCCAATCTTAGATGTCATAAGGAAAATTACTATGAAGAACATAACTTTGGCATCCATTCCTCTTTTCCATGGTATGTATTCAAAAGATCTTGATTCTTTTTTATTTGAGTTCGATATTCTTTGTAGAAGCCATAACTATCATGATGCTAAACTAAACTTAAACTATTCCCTGCTATATTCAACCCTTATATGGTTTATGAGCCCAGGGGAGAACACCATCTATTCATGGGATGAGATAAAATTTGTTTTTCTCAAGAAATACTAAGATTATTGTAAAAGAAGAGACATAAATGGCAATTTTAGGATGCAAAAAATGTAAGAAGAAAGTTTGGAAGAGTATCTTGAAAGATTCATTGATAATTATCACGAATCCTGAGTAGGTATTTTAGATGAGCGACCGTCTTCTTAGAAGGGCTAAGGAAATATTGTATCGAAACCTTAAATATCTTAAGCTCAGGAGACATCTACATGAAATATTTTGCTAAGATAATTTAGCTTTGTAGAACCTATTCTTGAAGCTAAGCTAAAGTAGGAAAAAGAATTCATCACAACCTGAGAGACTTCCTATCCTGAATTACCAAACCTATATAGGGAGGAGTTTCTTGAAATGAGCTAGGGAATATTTTGGAAAACTTTAAGACAAACATTTTGAACGCTATTAGTGACCAATTTCATACTCTTAAAATTAAGGAAAAATAAGAAGAGGAGAAGGTCGTTTTAAGCATTTTCTGGCCTAAGTGTAGAAGGAAACATTCTGAAAGAGAGTGTCTTATAAATGTGATAGAGGTCTATGGATTTTTCAGACATGATCACCCCACTGAATAATGTCCTTCTTTACCACGAATAAAAGCTATTTACCAAGGAGGGGCTGAAACAAGTGAGCTTCCCCAAACTTCTATAAGACCACCGTTGAGGGCATCAAATAGTAGTCCCTATCAGGATCCTAATGTGTAGCCCTTTCCTCAATATCAAACTTGGAATACAAAAATATATTATTCTCCATGGTCAACTCAACCATCTCAAAATTCACCATGGAATCAAGGATGGAGATGAAACCCTTATGGGGATGTTTATCAATCCCAAATCCTAACACCCTCATATCCCCATTACCAACCACAATATACATCTTATGGGCCATACACACCTAACGTTCCTAAGTACCAGCAAGGGTATAATCCATCCTATCCCACACAACAACAACCCATGTTACCATTACCACCCCCAACACAACATCCATTACCATTACCTCAAAATGCCAATTCACCTTCACAACATGTGCAACAGTCATTTAATTCAAAACGTCTAAGGAAAACACAACTTCCTGCACAACCCATTCTAATAGTAATAACAAAACTCCCCAGCTTCTGCAAAAACATAGAACTGCAACCTTTTCCTACCTATATTATTACTTCTTTTACTATAAATGAAATTCAACTTAGATATGGGAAATGATTAATAATAATAAATCTACAGTGTTCATACAAGAGGAGGATCCCAAAATATAATATGAAAAAAAATATGATGAACATAAACAAATGGAAACTGAAAATAATGATGTAACAAGAGAACCACAAGAACCATTGGAACTTCCTTTTCTAGAAAGACTACTTGTAAAGAAAACTGAAGTACTTGTTGAATATGATCTAGAGTCTGAACTAAGAAACGTCTGTATAAATATCCCTTTATTACGTAGAATTAAATACATACCTGTCCACAACAAAACTATTAGGGACCTTTGTATCAAGAAACCTGGAAGGAAGAGAAATAACAATTGAACCACTAAGGTAGTTAGCTAAATTTCTGAAATTATATCAAGGTTGCCACCAAAATATGATGATCCAGGGAATCCAGTGGTAACTATAGGAATCAATGGGACTTTTCTGCCTAACACTCTAGTAGATTTTGGAGTAGCCATTAATGTAGAATTTTCTCTACAAAATAGCTAGCTCATTGATATCATGTAGAAATTTCACCTGCAGATCCAACTGATATATGCAATGTACTAAAGCATAATACTAGATCGACATCTACCATAAACTTAACGAAATCTTAGTTGAACACGAGCAACATTAAGCATGAACACATATAAATGATAAGAAAGAATCAATCACACATAACACAGAAGAATTTATTCGGGAAAAGAACCAGCCTAAAACCCCATCTTTGTATTGTCAATCAAGTGGAAATCCTCAACAACATACAAAAAGAATCAGCTCAAAAGCTATCATGCTCTCTATGTAATTTGATGATAAAGCTCATGGACTACCTAACCCTGTATATAAAGGCTGCACCTCAGGTCCAAGCTCCTATTTCCTTGCGTAGTTTTGGTTGGGGTCCAATTACAAAACACATGTAAATTGGCCTGATCATACCTGATGTCACCTCAGGTCCAACTACGCAATCATAGAAGGAAGAAGATTTCTTCCCCATGCAAGGAATACTTACTAGAAATATCCTAGCATATGATAGTACATTGTCCCACATCTGATCTCAACTGGGTCTCTGACAGAACTGACATGCATCAGTTATCCATGAGTGAATACACAGTTATCTGAAAATAACAATTGTCACATGCATGCAAGCATCAACAAACTGTATCTCATTAATTTAACAACTTGTTAAATTAATCTAACTAAACTTGAATAAGTTAAACTAAGTCAACTGATCCTCTCAATATAGAACTCATCCTTAATTCCTCAATCAGTGGAGAAAATCAAGGACACATTCCCCAATTAGTGGAGAAAAAATTGCATGTTCTCACAAAGAATTCAAGTTTGCTTTTCCTTAACTAATTAACTCATGGAGAATTAATTAATTAATATTCCAAACTACTGGTAAGACCAACTTCAAATTTACTTCCTATAGATAGACCAGGGACTGCTATGAATAGGAAGGGACCCATAAATGCTATTTTTAGAAGATTCTATTTTTAGCAGTTTCACCTCACCCAAGGTGACCAAAATTCCACACTGGCCAAACTACTATTTTTAGCAATTTCTATTTTTACATTTCTTGTTGCACACTTTTCAACACTCCCTCTCAACAAGAAAGGCTTCCTCTCGAATCCGATCTTGTAACTCTGGAATGTTCTGCATGCAACACGTCTACCAAGTGCGGTCGCTCCAACAACACTTGGAACAAAAAAAACTCCCAACTGACCACTCTGTTGGGCTAGAAACATACTCTGATGCTCAAGCTCTACTTGTTACTGACAAGTGCTCCCTCTCTGACCTCTACACTACTGCAACATCTCCATGCATCTCGCACCATTGCACCCTTCTCTGTGCTACCCTGCACTATGCAACACACTTGTGCCTCTCGCATTAATGCAGCCTACATGCTCAGCATTATCCTAGGATTCCTTGCACTGTAGCTCTCTTTTCCACTCCATCTACATCTGTCTCTACCCAATCAGTGAGTTCCTACTACTCCACATCAGGGCTCTCGTAGCAAGGTCCGATCCAAGAGGTTGGGTACCTCAAGGATCCTGCCCCTCCTCCTTGAGACGATCACTCTATATCGCCCCACCTCCTAGCTGGAGGTATGGCTACATGTGATCCCTCTTCCCACCTGGCTCGAAGTTTCCCCCTACTGGAGGTCTCTGCATGAGTAGATGTCTCTACTCTATTTCCACTCAGCATTCCCTGTTGTGGCTGCTCCACAACCTCCGGAAGCTGCAGCACCAATCATGGCTCCTCCACAATCATCTGAGACTTCTTCTATCATTGCATGTTGAGAGGTAATATACTCTTCCTCTCAACCACCAAGTCTCCATCAGTTGCCTTGCTACTCAAAGCTTTGTGTTATCCGGGAATAGTGTCCACTCAGATGCTGCTATTCCCACTAAGATGGGTGGCTATCTTAGAAACAAACAATCAAAGTCTACTGTTGTTTCCTTTTATGAAAATAAACGAGAGGAGGACCAAGAAGACCAACTTGAGTCTTGCGCTTAATTTCCTCTCCTTCTTGATAGAGCTTCACTACTTCTTCTTTGTCTACCTAGCTTCAAAAGAACCTGTGGGATCACAACAACATAGTACTATGCAAGAAACAAGGATCTAAATTCATAAATAATACAGGATCAGATGTGTATTAACCATATACATGCATATATAAACAAGTACACAAGAATATGGAAGGAAACAAGAATAGCTTTATTAAGATGAAAAATAGCAAGAGGATTACAACCATGTGCTCTGACCCAGCATCATCCTCCAGTTAGGAAGCCCTTCTTCACCTCAAGCAAAAGCTAGATCACCCAACACTGTGAATGTACACCAGAAAACTAATAGCACTTCTCTATAAGATACAAAATTCCAGCCTCTGGATCTCTGTGATGAGGGATCCATATATAGATGATTACAGATAGGTGAGTCATCTTCTGGGATCTTGATTAGTGTCCTCTCTCTAATAGTTCCTGCTTCCACTTGGAGAATGATGATCTCTTACTCATCCTTGGTCAAAAATGGAGAGGCAAGTGTCAGAGGGGAAGCTTCTAGAAGATTCCATGATCTTCCACCTCGCATTTTTGTCCCTGCCGTTTGTCCATTCCCGACCATCGCACCCTATAGAAGAGAAAATCAGTATGCATCGCACCTTGTACACTGGGAAGGTGATATGCATCGCACCCTCTACATTGAGCTTTCAGTATGGTCCAGTTTTGACCATTTATGAGCAGTTTTCAGTGGAGAACTTCTGGGAGATGATGTAATCAGTGACCTTGTTCCTTTAGGAAGTCAAGCAACACTTTTAGGGACTTAGGAGCCCTCGGTTTATGGAAATTTATGATTGGGGTTGAAGTGCCCAAAAATGTCTAGTCTATAACAGTTGCCCCCTAAAGTATGAGGTCATTAATCTTTCTGATGTTGGGTGAAATGCTTTACTATGAGGATCTGAAGTTTTTCCGAGCTGGGAGGCGACCTGTAATAAGATACAATACAATAAATTATTTTGACAACATTTTTTTTTATGATCTAGTTGAGGCAGACATTCCCATGCTCAACTTTATAAATTCATTTTCATGTACATAGGACAAACAACCATCTGTGTGATAGACTGATGATATGGACTCATCATCCTTTGATTTGGATGATCATCTATTCGGAAATGATGTACATTTGATGTCTTTATATTCCTGAATATATCGCAGCCCGGATGGATGAAACTAGATCTAGGGTCTTCAAAACTCGTTCAATCTTCACTCAGAGTATAAGTCGATCCATGTGAAAAATGTTCTGGAGTCGAACATGGAAAGACATCGCCTAATTACCAGCCAATGATGTAAGTTGTTAATAGGCACGATAGGAATCACCAATAATGGCAATGAACCTCAAGGTAATACAGTACAATTCACGTGGTGTGAAAAATGGACTTGGCGTCGAACACCATGTAAAATCTCTCGGTCGAAGGCCATCGATGTAAACCTGTCGCTGAAAGTGAGAAACTTGCCACTGAGGCATGCAAGCTTCAAAGTACTGAAAGGGTTGTTCCTAAGTCAACTTCTTGGATAATGAGCTGATGTCAACAAGAAGCGACCTGTCGCAAGAGGGCCTTAATGAATCCCACATCAATGACACGGAACGATGCAAATGATTTTGGAGGTGAAAACAAACTGACGATACAGGGTTTAGGGTGACAGTCATGAAGGAATGAAGCATGAATGTATTGCAGTGGGTGAGGCACAGGTGAATTGTCTGAATGAATTCTCTTGAACATATCGGCAACACTGACAATGGATTGGTAGCGTTAACCCCAAATATGGATGGTGTGACAGACCAATGGTGATGACCAGTGAATGGAACAACCCAACCCAGCATGGATGCAGAAGGAAAGTTTCATGTTCAAGAGCGACTTGCTACCAATAAAGTTTTTTCAAGTTTTCTTCCCAATTTTCCCCAGTCATTGCTGACCAGTACCTCTGTATTTTTGTCAAGCTTGAGGAGGATAACATCTTCTTGTTCTATAATCCTCCCTTCGGGCAAACCTATCGCTATATTTTAGCAAGCCTAGCGACAGTGAAACTCATTCTCATCCATTTGGACGAGTTTGTCCCTATTAGGTTTTAACGAGTTTAACGACAAAGATAACTCGGTCTCTTTCAATTTTAGAGAGTATGAAAGAAACGGAAAGGAGACTCCAAATATTCTTTTTCGTTGTATAATTCCTTAAGTCCGAAAAAGCGTAAAATAATACAAAAGGGATGAATTTTCGATAGTTTTAACGAGACGGACAAGACAAGCGCTCGATCTTTTTGTGTAATAATCCCTCAGGTCCAAAAAGATTAAAATCTAGAGGAGGGATAGCACTTCTAATGCCTTTAACGAGCCGGAGAGGCCAATCACTCGGCAATCTTTTCATATTTTACAATTCAGGTGAAAAGAGCTTAAAGAAGACTTGCTTTCGAGGAACGAGTGATGGTTTCGGGTAGCAGCTGATTCTAGGTAAGATTTGGAATTTTCCAATCATGGTAGTGTCACAAGGATGGCTAACAGAATCACTCTTCGCAGATGTTCCTCGAAGGGGTAAACAATCATATGGGGGTGAATGATCGGCTAAAAACAGAGTGGAGGTGGTGGCGAGAACACGACCAAGGCTCAAAAGCTGGCGATAAGGCATTCACAATGGTTATTTACCGGTTCATTTTTTAATGAGCTTAAACGTTGGGGAAACATTTTCTCGACTTATGTTTATTTTTTAACGAGCTTGAACTATATACTAAAACTGCTCGTGGAGGGTTTATTTTTTAACGAGCTTGAACTCTACGACAACATTTCTTGCGATGATGGTCATTGAGTTTTTGATTTACCCTTAGCATTTCGTTCTTTTAAATATTGTACTACCTGTTCATTTGCTTCATCAAACCGATTAGAAATGAAAACATATGCTTGATAAATGAGTTAAAAACTCTAATATTTTACTTGAATTACGTGCATAGTAAATTAAAAGTGACTTTTACCTCTCATTTTACCATTTCATTTGAATTTGGTTTGTTGGAGCTCTGGAGGTGCTTCCCCCCCTGATTTTCACCAATGTATTCTGGGAGATTCTGTGGATGATTCTTGATGCCGTTCAGACCAGGTAAGAGCGAAACTTGTGCTATTTCATTACATGCCTTTCATTTTGGACTTTGAGCTTATTTCCTTGTCCTGCTGAGCCCCTGGGGTTTGAAGAACTCACCCTAGGACCATCACACCATTCCTTAGTCGAAAGGTACGATGCATACTAATCTCTCCACTGACTAGTTAGTATGCATCACTCCTAGTACACTTGCTGGGGTGCGATGGACGCAGGGAGGAAAGTTTTTGCATAGTTTCCTCATGAATTTTTGCTTGTTTTTTACCAACTGAAGATCCTGACTCTTCCCTTGTTTGTTTTTTAGAGATTCATCGGAGTAAGATGGTTGTTACATGGCGAGAACGTGACCATGAAGAAGAGGACATTGTTGCTTTACATGATCTGGGCATAGTAGCTGCATTACGGAATTGTGGCCTGCTGAAGTTTTTCCTTATCTCTAGCATGAGGCAACAAATCAGTTTGTTGCAGTATTTCCTCAATGCCTGGGATCCTATCAACCAGGTATTCCAGATTAGGGGCAAATCGATCCCCTTGACAATGGTGGACATCTATTTTCTTACTGGTTTCTCGAGGCATGGTGCCCCTCTCTCATTATCAGGCTCCACCCATGGGGGTGAGTCTGTGAGGGAGTACATTCGCCAGCATTATAGAGAGGGATCTCAGCCGAGTACAGATGGCAAGATCAATATTCGAGATGTCACTGATCGGCCCTTGTGGACCTTTCTATTTAATTTTTCTAGACTGGCTGGTAGTTCTGCTCTTCACATAGCCAACAGATCTTATATGCAGTATGCTTTGGAATGCCTTGAACCGAAGGTGTTCAATGGGTGTGATGCAGTACTTTCTGTGATGAAAGAACAATTGACCAAGGTGAAGAGCGGAAGATCCAAGAACTTTGGTTATGGTTCTATTTTGACCACTTTCACCTTGGAGAGAATCCCACTGATGCAGCCGCAGTACATTTCACTTGGCCTACCTCCACCGACTGAACCACGGATGCAGAGATGGGTCGATCTCATGTTTCGGCATGCTGGTCAGCCCCAGATTTCTTTTTCTGAGACCTTCTTCAAGTGGTTTGACCGTCCGGAGATGGGTTATGCCAGGTTCCCATATGCTGGTATGGATTTCCAAGGTGATCTGGATTTGGTGCTGCCAGTTGGTGAGCAGTGGGGTGCCATGGGTAATTCTTCTAACCATATCTCTATTCATTATTCTTTATAATGTTCTTATATTCTTATGATCAAGAATAATCAAAACTCATGTGCTCATGCATATGTTGGACCAGTTCGACCAGTAGTACGCCGCAGAGACCCAGCGGTCGTTCCAGTAGGAGAGGTTGTTGGGAGGGCCATCCTTCGCGACCTTGATGTGGTCGAGACTCTTTTGGCACTACAGGACCAGATTGAGGGCCTTACCCTTGGTATCCTGGATGTGAGGACCGATGAGCTGCCTTTGCGGTTGCAGCGACATACCACTAGAGTGCTGAGTCGATGGACTAGGCTCTTACGCATGATTGCACTGGCGGTGACTTGTTATCATTAGCATCATTATACTAGGGTGCCCTTAGCATTTTGAGTTTTTGGGTCATTTGACCAATTTTTTCTTGGTTACAGGACATTATGTACAGACTATAAATAGTTATGAAATATATTTTTGATTTTCGGAGCTCTATTTTGGTTCAGTTACATAATCCTACTACATATATTGATGTGATGCTTCTTTTGATAAATGTCGCAAACGTCTATCTAACACATAATTTGCCAATGAGTCTATTAATGTGTTCAAACTTCTGGAAATATGTTGATATTGGATGAAATCGAACTGTCTTTCCAAAATTTGGACCCTTAGGAACATGCGATAGATAGCTGGATTTCGTACAACATAGATGCCTGGTGAGTTGTAGAATGACGAGCTGTGAGTCTAGCCTGACGACAAGTTGGCATATGCCATGTGTGATGGCATCAGAAAGGAGTTCTATCAATGCGCTGTATTCAGCGATATTGTTCGTAGACCGACCAATACACACTCCTCTGAAACTTACTAACTCGCCGCTGGAATTGAAAATGGCCCATGCCATAGAAGATAGGTTTTGCGAACTACGACTTGCTCTGTCACCATATCCAATGAATGATTCTGGTAGGTTCGACATCTACAACAAATGCAAAAAGTGGATTACTTAACCAAATTAAATGCTCTTGGCAAAAACAAAAATGTAACAAAAGCATGAGGATTACTATGCGAAATCAAGCATAGTAATGCTTGAGGTACAACCCGTTGCGAGGTTGTGCCAGTGGAATCCCATCATAGTCCATCAATAGGCTCCTTTTGCTAATACTCGTTTAAAAATATAGGGACCCATCCATAGTTATTTGAATTTCCCTGCTCCCAGTTTATCGGATTCCTAGTTGTAAAGTAAGAACAGGTCACCCTCTGAGAAGACGCGAGGTTTGACATTCTTGTCGAACTGTGTTTTGACTCGCTTCTTATGAGCTTCGTTAGCCGAAGCTGCATCACAATGGGTTTCATCCAAATGGATTAGTTCCAAGAAACGAGCCTCTTCTTCTAAGGTTCCAGGGAGAAGGTCGACTATGAGTTTGAGGGACGAGATTTCACATTGAACCAGTAGGATTTCTTCCAGACTGTACACCAATTGAAAAGGTGTGAATCTAGTTGCATTTCTTACCGATGTCCGGTATGCCCACAAGGCTGAGTATAGGATTAGGTGCCAATCCCGTTTGTGGACTCCGATCATCCTTTGCAGCATGCACTTTAGGACTTTTTTGATTGCTTCAACTTGTCCGTTAGCTTACAGATAGTACGAAGTAGAGCTGTCGTGGGACAGTCCTAATTTTTCAGTCAACTCAACCATCATGTGATTACGAAAATGTGATCCATGATCTATGACTATGGCCTGTGGAACGTTGAATCTGGAGACTACGTGATTGAAAAAGAAAAGGGCAGCCGTTTAGCCGCTGTTGTTTAATGTAGGCATCGCCTCGGCCCATTTGGTAAAATAGTCCACTGCGACTATTATGTATCCATGCCCCCCCGTCGAGGTGGGGTTACATGTCATGAAATCTATGCCCCATTTCACAAATGGCCCAATAGCTACTACTGGTTGCAGCAGTGTGGGTGGTCTTCTGGTTTTGCTATCGAAAATTTGGCAAGCACGACAAATTCTAACTGTGGTTATGCAATCTTTGAACATTGTTGGCCAGAAGTATCCTACTCGTAAAAAAATTTGCCCCATAGCATAACCAGATTGATGTCCCCCACACGTGCCTGAATGGTAGTCATTCAGGACTTTTTCGGCCTCCTCAAGGATGAGGCACCTCCGTAGAACTATATCGATACCACGACAGTAAAGAGTATCACTGATGATCACGTAGTCTTTTGCTTGGTATCGAATAAGCCATTGTTCGGAGCGTGAGGTATTAGACCTGTATGTTTGATTCTGGAGATAAATGATTATATCTCCATGCCACAAATCGCTTGAAGATATCAGAAACAGATTTTCGTCCACGATTGCTTCTTTGGATGTTGCATCGTTGGACGATGATGGGATATCGCATAGTAACTCCGCAAATACCAGGGCTTTCTTTGATTTTGATTTTTTGAATTCCAAATCAAACTCTTGTAGAATTGCTATCCATTTTGAATATTTTCCCCCCAGCGACTGTCGTGACAATATGTAAGTCATGGGGTTGCAATCTGATAAAATGGTAGTTTTCCTGAAGAGGACGTAGTGTCGAAATCTCTGTATTGCTTGAACAGTCGCAAGAGCGAGCTTTTCAACGTAGGAGTATTTCATTTCCGTATCATTTAAGTTTCGGCTTAAATAATATATAGGATTTTCAATTCCATTGTATTCTTGAACTAAAACCATTGCTATGGTTGTATCTGTTGTAGCTAGATACAGGTTAAAGTCTTTTTGATAATCAGAAGCATACATTAATGACGGTTGTATTAGAGATTTCTTTAAAGCATCAAAGGAGGCTTGCGTGACCTGATCCCAAACGAAGGGTACTTCCTTTTTCAAAAGACGAGTATAACCTTTAGCTAGTTCAGCGTAATTTGGAATGAACCTCCTGAGGAAATTTGCTTTCCCTTGGAGTTTCTGAATTTGAAGCAGGTTTGAAGGTGGAGGCAAATCGATGATTGCCTGAACCTTGCAAGGGTCGAGATGAATCCCATCCTTTGAGACAATGAAGCCAAGTAAATGACCAAAACTGACACAAACCACACATTATTGTGGATTGAGTCTTATCTTGTAGTGTCGGCAACGTAGAAATATTGCTCTCAAATGGCATGGATGATTGGTCCGCTTTCACGAATGAGCTAGGAGATCATCGAGATAAGGTTGAACTATGTTTTTGATGTCATGGAAAGCATGGTTCATTGCTCTCTGAAAAGTTGCCCCTGCGTTCTTCAAACCAAAGGGTAGCTTGCGATATGCAAATGTGCCCCACGGACAAATGAATGCAGTCTTTGACTGGTCCTGTGGGCGGATATTTATTTGATTATACCCGAAAAATCCATCCATAAATGAAAAGATTTTCGCATCCGACGCATTCATCAATTATCTGGTCGATAAAGGGTGTAGGGTAGTTTTCCTTCAGACAAGCTTGATTTACATCCCTGTAATCGACGCACACTCTAATCGTTCCTTGTTTTTTCATCACAGGAACAATATTCGATACCCAATCAGTTAGAGGAATAGGGTAAATGAAACCAACATGGAGGAGTTTTTCAACTTCCACCTTGATGGCAACGGCTTTCTTGGGGTGCACCTGCCTTAGATGCTATTGTACCGGTTTGACATCTGGATACATCTTAATTTCGTGTTCAACTATGCTTGAGTCAATACCTGGTATTTCATTATATGACCAAGCAAAGACATCTCTAAACTTGTGAAAGAGAGTGCTATATATTTCCAGTTCGGAAGAAGAACAAGATTTGCCAACATGAATGTTCTCGACAACATCTATTTTGGTCGAGATATTTATGGCAATAGTCTCTTCGATATTGGATAGGTTTCTCTCGGAATCCACCGTGTTTACAGTATTTGTCAGAAAGTCAAATACTGAAGGATTGTGTAGGTTGTCGGTATTATCTTCTTTCCAAGTCAGAAGATGGGAACGATGGTGGTAATCTTCTCATGGTTCCCCATCAATCATCATCGATTGAATGATTCCTTCGTCTATATAGTGTACTTGCGACCAAGGATCTGAAGGGGTGCCATATTCCTTAGACCTATCTATCCAAACGCTCGAGGAGCATTGATGCGGGTTTGCCTCCCATGCTGAGAACATTGATTGCTATAATATTTCCAGCGGGGTTAAAGGAAAAACTTGTGAATGATCCATTTTTATATCGTTTTCTGACATCTTCTGAATGGAAGATATCATATTGCAGGTTCCTACATTAGCCACTTTCGCCAAATTCGTAAGAGGCGGTAGGGTAAAAGTTCCCATTAATGTAGGGTCTTTGAGTAGGCCTAATCCGATATTATGAAGCATGCTAGGGCTTCCATGGATCATCAGAATGCTTCCCGTAACTTGCGAACTGTTGGGGAGAAAAGTTTGTTGGTAAATGATTGTAATTCCTCCTTGGGAAGGAATGAAATTTTCTTAAAGTAGGTCGACACAACAACTGCCATGGCATATATCTAGGGTCTTCCTAGTAGGATGTTGTCATCAAGATTCCTGTTGATGACTTCAACATCGATTTCTACTGTTTTTCCCCCCAGTTGGACTTGCAAGTTACTTAGTATCCCATACGGGGTGTATGTTCATCCATCAAATGCTTTCAATGTCGTTGATGGTCGCGACAAAGACGGAGACCCCAGAGTTTTCCAACAACTCATTGACATGATACAAGTGGATGCCCCCTCATCAATAATTGTTCTATGAACAGTTTTGTTGAGGGCTTTCACTTGAATGAGGAAAGCTAGTTGAGCTGGTAACTGAGGGTCGTATCCTTTATGATTAAAAGATACAAGATTGGAATCCATTGGGTCAATCCCACCTATTTCTGATAATAAAGCCTGCTTTTGGGAGGGGAAATTTTGTAGTACCTCAAGAGTCGACATCGCGAATGGCGATTGAGCTAAATCCTCCACTATATTATAGTGCTATGCTGCTCGGGCACAAGGATTAAACGTCGATTTGTGTACTACTCCCTTTGGCGGTTTTATTGTTAATTCAGGTATGATGGGTGGCACGACTTTCATTGAAGTCGTTGTTGAACTACTAGGTTGATCATTATCCTTGTTCTTCAACATATATGGATTCCCGTAATCTTTACTCCTTGTCATTATTAGAGCATCGTTCAGTTTCTTCGAGACTGACAACATTAGCACTTGGGATGGGGAAGCATTTTCGCTAGCAACCAGATTTGTTCCTGGGTATGGAAACGGATCAGTCAGTACAGCTGAGGCTTTTGAACTTTTGAAGATTTTTCTAAGTTCTTCTTTATATGGACACTCTCGGGTCCAGTGATTCTCATCACATATACTGCATGGATTTTTTGGTTTCGCATTCCCAGAAGGGTTCGCAGAAGATTTTCTAGGAGACGAGTCTCCCTAGTTTTTCTTCTTCCCTTGTTTTTTCTTCTTGCCTCCTGGCTGCTTGGTTTCTTTTCCTTTGTCTGTTGACACGGCATTTACTTCCGAGGCTAGAAGTTCCTCATTTTCATCTTGACTCGAAACCGTGCGGGCTTTTTTTGATGTGGCCTTCGCGGTTTTAGTGCTTTTCGTACCTATCACACCATCGCCGACATGAAATTCTTTGTTTGATTTAGGAGGCGGAGGAACAGAGAATTCTGGTCTAGGAGTGTCAGGGATTTTATCGTAGAGCATGCCAGACTGAGTATAGATCAAGTCTAGATATTATGCACAAGCAATAACTTGCTCTTCAGTGACGACTCCTCCCTTTGCCACATCTTCTGTAATAGCGGGTAACAATGAATTAATAAACCATTCATCCAATAGCTGATCAGGAACATATGTTTTTACCATTCTATGACGAATTTGCCACTCATGAATATGATCAGATATGTGAGTGGCTGTCGTTTGTTTGAAATTGGTAAGCAACTCAGTTCCTATTTCGTACCTGATAGGTAACTGAAAATGGGTTAAAAAGGTTATGGCTAGGGTATTGAAGTTATCAAACGAATCTCTAGGTAGTTCGATATACCACTTTGCTGCTGGACCAGTTAGCGTGAGTTGAAAGAGGCGAAGCTGAATCGAATCATCATTGAGAGTGTTTGATGAACACCATAGAAGAAAGGTCATCACATGATTCAATGGGTCTTCACCCAGATTTCCATTAAATTTAGGAATATCCGATGGAAGTTTATGCAGAATCACCGGCCACCAAGGGGCGTAGGCAATTGGATCGTTCGTTAGTCGACTTAGATCCGGTAACTCTAAAGTTGCCACGAAAGGCAACTGTTGATTCAAGCTTGGTTGAGCATACCCAGGATGAGATGGAATCATTTGAGCAATTGGTCTTTGCATACCAGCATAATGCATTTGATGTTGGTAACTTTGGTAAGGTTGATGGGCATAACCATTATGATATGGCTGATACCGGTGCCCATTACTTCCAAAGACTTGTTGCTCATATCCTTGGTAAGGCTGCTGGAATTGTGGTTGTTGGTATTGCACCAGCCATGGTTATGAAGCCATAGACTGTTGTCCAGCACTGACTGTTTGACCAAGCTGGGGATTGGTATTCCCCGTTTGAACTTGTGCCATTCCACTAGTGGGTGACTGTGGTTGTGTCGAAGGTACAAGAGATTGTTGTATTGCAACCTACGAAATTTGAGGTTAGCATACAACTGGTGACACTTGTACTTGCAACACTACCACAATAGCTGGCGTAGTGGGGATGTTTGTCATAGGTGAACTTTGTTGTATTGAGCATACAACTCTTGGTTGTTGAGACAGAATTGGTACCCAACCACTGGTTGTGATTCCAGCATAACCCAAATTTTATTGCGAACTCATGCATGGTTGTCCTTCTGAGGAAGACAATGAAAGGGTATATGGCCCTCCATACGACAGTAATCCAGTACTCAAAAGAATAATTTGCCTTTGGGGACCAGTTTGCCCAAATTGACCTTGTGACGGATCAATTTGTCGAGACTCAATGTAAGAGATTCCAGATATAATTCCGGACGAACAAATGGGAATAGTCCATACTGTCGAAATAGTCCCTGGATGGACTCCATCCATTGACTGAAAGCTGGTTGGGACAGATGGCACGCCGGCGAACATTGTCGGAATAGCAGAAGGAACTTTCGTTGTTGCTGTGTCGGGTGACACAGTCCTTGATGTTGATGGTTGTTCAGACATATTAAGCCCATCCAAAAGATTCCTCAGAGATTCTTCAGGAACTTTCGAGGGTGGGTGAATATTTTCTAATGAAGAAGGATACAGGGCGATCCTAGCTCCAAGTTGTGTTGGAGTGCTAGACGGAGGATCTTCCACAATCTCTTCTATGGCAATTAATCCAGGAGAAAGAGGCAAACCGTCAGGTCCGTAAAATATTTCTGGTGCAGAAGAAGATGTAAGTTCTGCAGCAGTAGACGGTTGGGGAGTAACACCTTCCGAATCGGCTGTAGATGGAGCTAGTTTAGGAATAGAAGTGTTAACCATCACACTAGGATCAGTAGTAATGTCCTTTTGTTGTTGTGGAATTTCTTCTGTAGAGGCAGGGATTCCAGAAATTTTCGGAGTAACCAAAGTCCCTGAGGATGTTGGAGTTCTTGCTCCAACCAACCCTAGGGGACTTTGATCCGATTAAGCAAGTTCACTTCTTCCGAAATGGTTTCGCTTCCGAAGTCAACGACAGTGGACTCGTGAGTCTCGGTGAACGACGGGGTTTTGATTGACTTTCTTCCATGATTGTAGATTACTTGATCAACTCAAAATAAAAAGGGAAAAAAGGTTTTCGAATTAAATGAATTTTAGACGCTTTGACACAACTTGTTTTTTCAATTTTAAAGAGTCGAGAAAAAACAAAATATGACTCTAGTCGCCTTCGATTTTTATTGAGCCTGAAGTGACAAGTGCTTAGAGGACCTTTTCCTTTAAGGATTCTGAAAAGGAGAAAAATGGACTTCTCTGGAGATCTAGGCAGAGAGGATTACCAAACCAATTGCAAAACTGTAGAATTCTTTTTACGGTATGGAAGTCAATCTTCCCGAATGTTGTGCTCGGTGCATTGCGATCGATAGGGCAGCAGACACGGCTTCCTAAGGATAAAGGATGCAGCCTATTGTGGTCTCCCAATATATACTCGATGGTATGTGGGAGCACAAGTCCGTACTGGCACTTGTCATCTCAGAATGGAGGAATCACCCAACCAACACTGAAAGCAACAGTTACCAAGTTTTACAACGCCGGAATACGTCTCTAGCCTAGACCTCTAGATGTTGTGCGTTAAGTTCCAAAGCATTGTTAGATTCATTGAATTTAGTTTAAGTTGATCTTGCTTAACAGTTTGCCTTTCAGGGTTCACCACGTGATGTATATATAATTCCTAAAATTCAGTCTAAGATGATAAACAAACGTTTGATCTTCTTTCAACAATGAAAATCCTAGCTACTAAAGGGAAGAAAGTCAAGAATCTTTTCTTCACAGAGCACAGAGCACACGCTAAATGCTCAGTCCTAAATAAAGCCAAGCAATCAAAATGCAAATGCACATGCATGTATTTGTTTTCAGCCTTCTTAATGTGTGAATTACGTTAAGAAAGCTATGTGCAAAACTAAATTACTTTTAAAGTGACAATACCCAACAAAATTCTTTTTCAAAACGAAGTGAAAGTAAGAGAGACACTTTGCGATTTTGAAATGGAAATTGCTTTTCGACACTTTAAAACTACTAATTCAAATCCTATGCAACAGTAACTGTATAATCGACTATCCAAAACAATGGGATTGCTTTCTAAAACTGAAAACGACAGCTACGACACTTCCAGATCTAGAGACGACAGTTCGACTATGCTACTTTTTGCAAAAGAAAACTAAAAATGACACACAATACATAAAAACATTTATAGTTCTTTGCACTAAGGAGGCAGAATAATGCAAGAGAAGGGGGTTTTCACAGAAGTACACTGACTATAGACAACAAAACTCTTGAATAAGACTGAAAACAGTGAGAAAAATCCACAATCGGAAGGTAAAGTTAACCATCCCTGACCATCGCAACCGTTACACAGTGAACTCAGTATGCAGTGCACCTACTGCACTCGGGAAGTGCGATGCAAACAGACTGCCTTGAAGGCAAGGTGTGATGGTAGCAATGTGAGACCTTGAATGGGATTTCACTCACAGTCTGCAACCTAGTTCAGGTGTTTAGGCCGAATAAGTAAGGATCAGTGTATGTAAAACATAGGGGTGATCTAAGAGGTTACTAGAGCCACCACTTAGGGCAATTAGATTTCTTGCAAATCTATTGTTTAATTCATAAACAAAACACGGAGATAGACTGAAGCAGCATTGATCTACTTTGCATTTGTATAACAAATGCAGTTCGAAGGCTAGTTGGCTTGACTTCAGGCTCTGTCTGTAAGTTTATAAAAGAAACAAGGATAGATAGGCTAAGAAGTAATCTAGTCGCTCCCCAGTGGAGTCGCCAATTTGTTATCCGGGAATAGTGTCCACTCGGATGCTGCTATTCCCACTAAGATGGGTGGCTATCTTAGAAACGAACAATCAAAGTCTACTATCGTTTCCTTTTATGAAAATAGATGAGAGGAGGACCAAGAAGACCAACCTGAGTCTTGCGCTTAATTTCCTCTCCTTCTTGATAGAGCTTCGCTGCTTCTTCTTTGTTTGCCCAGCTTCAAAAGAACCTGTGGGATCACAGCAACATACTACTATGCAAGAAACAAGGATCTAAATTCATAAATAATACAGGATCATATGTGTATTAACCATATACATGCACATATGAACAAGTACACAAGAATATGGAAGGAAACAAGAATAGCTTTATTAAGATGAAAAGTAGCAAGGGGATTACAACCATGTGCTCTGACCCAGCATCATCCTCCAGCTAGGAAGCCCTTCTTCACCTCAAGCAAAAGCTAGATCACCCAACACTGTGAATGTACACCAGAAAACCAACAACACTTCTCTATAAGATACAAAATTCCAGCCTCTGGATCCTCTGTGATGAGGTATCCATATATAGATGATTACAGAGAGGTGAGTCATCTTATGGGATCTTGATTAGTTGTCCTCTCTCTGATAGTTCCTGCTTCCACTTGGAGAATGATGATCTCTTACTCATCCCTGGTTGAAAATGGAGAGGCAAGTGTCAGAGGGGAAGCTTCTAGAAGATTCCATGATCTTCCACCTCGCATTTTTGTCCCTTCCATTCGTCCATTCCCGACCATCGCACCCTACAAAGGAGCAAATCAATATGCATCGCACCTTGTACACTAGGAAGGTGATATGCATCGCACCCTCTGCATTTTATGGTCCAGTTTTGACCATTTATGAGCAGTTTTTAGTGGAGAACTTCTGGGAGATGATGTAATCAGTTGACCTTGTTCCTTTAGGCAGTGAAGCAACGCTTTTAGGGACTTAGGAGCCCTCAGTTTATGGACATTTATGATTGGGGTTGAAGTGCCCAAAAATGTATATAACACTTTGCATGCATCTTGAACCTCAAGAACATACAAGTTCCTGACCCGTGAACCAATCTGCATCACATGTCTAGTGATGATGTGTCTAAGGAAAACCTTTCCCTTACTGAAGACTACATCATAGCCTCTGTCTTCTAGCATCGCGATTGACACCAAGTTTCTCTTCAATCCTGGTACATACTTGACATCGATCAAGGTAAGGCGAGCTCCATGCTCCCTCTGAAAAATAACTGTGCCTACACCTAAAACACTATACTTTTCATCATTACCCATCGCTATGAGTATTTGGAGATCTTTCTCCTCCAAAGTATTGAACAAACTCCTGTCACTGGTCATGTGGAAAGAAGCTCCACTATCAATAAACCAACCACTTCCCACCATGGATGAAACCATGCATGCGAAGAGTGTTAAATCCAACTGGAACTATGAAGCAAGTGCCTCACCTTGAGATCCTTCCCCATATCCCTTCTTGGATTTCCTCTATGGATAATTTGCAACATAACGGCCCACCTCATGACAATGAAATCATCGCACTTTCGATTTGTCAACCTTCTTCTCACCATTGGAAGAACTGGATTCGGAAAGAGAAACCCTCTCCTTCCCCTTCTTTTCCTTACTCCTTAAGGCACAATTCTCCTCATCCTCCATGGATGAAGAACCATCTTTGGTGCTCCGTCTGATCTCCTCCTGCATCAAATCCAACCATAGTCATTCCCAATCTGGCAGTTTCTCTCTTCCATTAACCGAGTCCTGGTAGCTATGCCAGCTCTTAGGAAGGCCAAGGAGTGCTAGACTCACCACATCATCATCAGCTATCACGACCCCTACACTTGCAAGTTCATCCCTGCATGTGATGAGCTTGGTCAGATACATAGAGATCGTCTCATCCTTTTCACACTTGATCTTTCGAAGTTTTTCCTTCAATGCCAGCTTCCTCTGATCACTGCTATTTTGATATAAATATTTCAATGTTTTCCACATTGCAGATGGAGTCTCCTTCCTAGGGAGGCTCGATACAATGTGATCTCTCACTCCCTCCAAGATAATTTTCTTAGCTCTAGTCACACACTTCTTCCATTCCACCAGTTGAGTAGCATTAGTAGGCTTAGGGACTTCTTGACCAATGAAGTCCTTAAGGCCGTTATCTTCCAGTACTGCCTCCATGCGATCTTTCTAAGCTATATAGTTTGAGCTGCCATCAAGAGCATACTCAAGCCTCAAACCATAGAACACCATCAGTGAAATAGTTGTGATAAGAACTTGAGATCTATATCCTGAATACACTTCGAATTCCTTCTTGTATATTGTTCTTCATTGATCACCTGTGCTATGGTACCATGTAGAATTTTCTCTACAAATCATCTAGCTCACTAATATCATGTAGAAATTTCACCTACAGATCCAACTGATATATGCAATGTACTAAAGCATAATACTAGATCTACATCTACCATAAACTTAGCGGAAGCTTAATTGAACATGAGAAACATCAAGCATGAACACATATAACTGATAAGAAGGAATCAATCAGACATAACATAGAATAATTTATCCGGGAAAAGCACCAGCCTAAAACCCCATCTCTATATTATCAATCAAGTGGAAATCCTCAACAACATACAAAAAGAATCAACTCAAAAGCTATCCTAATGTCTTTGTATTCTGATGATAAAGCTCATGGACTACCTAGCCCTGTATGTAAAGGTTGCACCTCGGGTCCAAGCTCCTATTTCCTTGCACAGTTTTGATTGGGGTCCAATTACAAAACACATGTAAATTGGCCTGATCATACCTGATGTCACCTCAGGTCCACCTACGTAGTCATAGAAGGAAGAATCTTCTTTCCCCATGCAAGGAATACTTACTAGAAATATCCTAGCATATGATAGTACATTGTCCCACATCTGATCTCAACTGGGTTTTTGACAGAATTGACATGCATCGGTTATCCATGAGTGAATACACAATTATTTGAAAAGAACAGTTGTCACATGCATGCAAGCATCAACAAAATGTATCTCATTAATTTAACAACTTGTTAAATTAATCTAACTGAACTTGACTAAGTTAAGCTAAGTCAGTTGATCCTCTCAATATAGAACTCATCCTTAATTCCTCAATCAGTGGATCAAATCAAGGACACATTCCCCAATTAGTGGAGAAATAATTGCATGTTCTCACAAAGACTTCAAGTTTGCTTTTCCTTAATTAATTAACTCATGGAGAATTAATTAATTAATATTCCAAATTGCCGATAAGACCAAATTTGAATTTACTTCCTATAGATAGACTAGGGACTTCTATAAATAGGAAGGGACCCAGAAATGTTATTTTTAGCAGTTTCACCTCTCACCCAAGGTGGCCAAAATTCCACACTCGCCAAACTGCTATTTTTAGCAATTTCTATTTTTACATTTCTTGTTGCACACTTTTCAATAATTAATGCAATGACGATTGATACCATGACCTTACTGCAACTAAACCAGATAATACCCACACCTATTGTGTTGGAATTAGCAGACAAATCTATTGTCAAACACATTAGAGTCCTAGAAAATGTGATTGTAATTGTGGCCTCTTGGGAATATCAAATAGATTTCATAGTGATCTCTCTGAAAACTACTAAACTTGGGCACCCAATAGTCTTAGGTTGACCATGAATAACTATTGTTGATGTTGTTATTGGTTACAAAGTTGGACAAATGACAATCTCTAATGGATCCCAAACCCAAAAATTGACAATTTTTTCCACCCGCTCAATTAGCGTATGAAGTTCCTCTTTGATTGGAGAACCCTTATGGAGAGGAATAATGTATGCTCCCTCGGTTAACCTTAGAAAAATAAAGTGGATTTCAAGAGCAAACAGGAGAACATGTCCAGCATCATTTTTTATTTGACAGAATATGTATTGAATAGCCTATTTCTTCTAGTGGTTATAATACTACTTTTAGACCCGCATTTCAGGAAACCTACTATCCTGCTATTTTTCAATTCACTTTTGTAGCCATAGGTGAAAACAAGGAATTGGGTACTATGTGTGTTGAAATTAATCCTGGAAAAACATTGTACATAGGTACAAATTTAAGTATGGAACAACAAAATTAGGTGGTAGAAATGATTCAAAAATAATCCAGGGCATTTTCTTAGGACTATCTGGATATGAAAGGAATTCATCCTGACACTTGCATACACCACATATAAACCAATGAAGAAATCAAACCTGTGAGAAAACCACAAAGGAGAATGAATCCAACCATTAAAGAAATTGCTAAAGAATAACTCCAAAAATTGTTCAGTGCAAATTGTATATATCCTCTTTCCAATAACAAATGGATATCTCCCTTAGTAGTTGTTATGAAGAAAAATGGGAAATGGAGAATCTGTGTTGAATATACATATATGAAAAAATCCAACTTGATAGATTAATTTCCTCTACATTTTATTGACCAAGTACTAGATACCTTTTCTAGGAAAAAGTAATTTTCCTTTTTAGATGGGTACAATGGCTACAATCATATCCAAATAGCCCTAAAAGACCAAGAGAAAACTGCCTTCACCTATCCTTGGGGTATTTATGCCTACAAAGTCCTACCTTTTGGCTTGTGTAATGCTCCAACCACTTTTCAAAGAGTTATTTTAGCCATCTTTGTTGACCTTATACATGACTGTGTGGAGATCTATGTGGATAACTTTACAGTGTATGGAAATGATTTCAGGAGGCTTTGGAAAATTTAGAAAAGGTTTTGATTCACTATCAATAAAATCATCTAGCACTTAGTAATGAAAAATGTAAAATGATGCAAACGGATCGAATTGTAATTGGCCACCATGTTTCACAAACTCAGATAAAGGTTGACCCTGCAAAAATTGAGGTAATTTCATAAATTCTAGTTCCAACTTCACAAAAAGAGGTAAGAAGCTTTGTAGGGCAAGCAGGGTATTATAGAAGATTCCTTGAAAATTTTACTATACTTGTTGCTCATATGTTCAAATTATTGGCTAAAGATGTTTATTTTTCATGGGATAATAACTGACAAAATGATTTTTAGGTACTAAAAGATAGGTTATCAATCTCACAAATATTGAGAGGGCCTAACTGGTCCCTCCCTTTTCATATTTTCACCGATGCATTAGACACAACCCTTGGAGCTGTGTTGGGTCATAGGAAGAATCAAATTCCTTATGCTATTTACCTTATTAGAACAAATCTCTCACTTGCAGAATTGAATTATATTGTCACTAAAAAGGAATTGCTAGTAGTTGTCCATGCCATTAACAAGTTCAACAATTATATTATTGGTTATGAAACTTTTGTCCATACTGATCATTCAACTATTATATTTCTTATTAATAAACCTACTACAAATGGTAGAATCAAAAGGTGGTTACTTTTTCTTCAGTAATTTAACATTAATGTGATTAACAAGCCTCAACGAGACAATTTAGTTGCATACTTTTTGTCCAGGATGAACATTTCACAAGATGTTGCCCCAGTTCTAGATGAATTTCTTGATGATAATATATTTTCCATTTCTACTCATACTCCCTAGTTTGCTGATGTGGATAATTACTTGGTGTCAGGCAATATTCCACAAAACTTATCTTCCAGGGAAAAACATAAGATCGTTCAATTGAGTGATAATTATTGATGGATAGAAGGAGATATGTACCGCACTGTACTATATCTAATTATGAGGAGATGTGTGTGCAGGAGGACAAGATGTATGACGCCTTGAAATCTTGCCACGATGAACCATGAGGTGGGAATTTTGTGGATAAAAGGACAACTTACAAAGTGCCACATGTGGGCTAGTACTAGCTCACCCTTTTTAAAGATGATAAGAAGTTTGTTTCCAACTATGATGATTGGCATAGGATGGGAAAACCAATTTCAAGTGATTAGATGCCTCTTCATACCCAGGTATCAATTGAACCCTTTGAAAAGTGGGCATTAGATTTCGTAGGGCCTATTTCTCTTATGTATAGGAAGAGGAGGTATATCCTAGTCTACACTGATTACGTGATAAAATGGGTAGAAGCCAAAGCTTTATATTCTGCTAGTGAAAATTCTATTGTGGATTTTCTCTTTGAAGACATATTTACTCATTTGGTGTACCTAGGGAGATTGTCACTGATCAAGGGACACAATTTACTTCCAAGCTAGTAAAAGGAATCACAAAACAATACCAAATAAAGCACCGGAAGGCTACACCATACCATCCTCGAGATAATTATTAGGTAGAATCTACCAATAAAGTCTTCGAGTCTATTCTTACTAAACTAATTTAGCTGCATCATAGACATTGGGTTGATAGGTTACCAAAATAACTATGGGCCTACAAAATAAAATGGAGGAATGTGACTAGGTATACTCCCTATGAATTGGTGTATGGGAAGCAGGTGTTGCTACCCATTGAATTTCATGTGAAAACCTTTTGAACTATTTTTCAACTAGGGATGGATCTAAATGAATATCAGAAATAGAGAGTGCTACAATTGAATGGACTTAATGAGATTAGGCAGGATGATGTCCAAAATACTATGTTGGTACAGGATTAGAGGGCTCATTGGCATGACAAGTAATCAAAAATAAAACTATTCAACTAGGAGGTTGGCCATTATTGTGTGACTGTAAGTTCAAACACTTCAAAGGAAAAGTTTTCAACTAGATGGCTAGGACCCTATGAGGTAGGGGAAGTTTTTGACAATGGATTATTCAAAATTAGGACCATTGATGATGATCAAACTTCCTTTGTGGTAAGTGGACATAAATTGAAGGTCTACCACCACCCACTTTCAAAACAATATTTTTTACAAATTGTCCTGTAGAACCCAGAGATGGAGTTAATTAATAAGGGGGATCCAGTTCCTCCCAGTTCTTCAAACTGAATTTATATATATATATAGTATAATTAACAATGGGCTTATTTTTTCTTTCCTCCATAGGCCCACATAAAATAAAGAGGAAATTTGTTAAGTGTAAGTTTATTCCTTTATCTGGACTTGATGGATTATTTATGGAAAAGGACACTTTGGAGTTTACTTTGAGCATATTCAAACACTCTAAAATTGATTTCTCTAAGCATAAGCTAACCTAGGCTCGTTAAAAATAATGGAATGGAAATAGTTAGGGATCTACCAAGTAAAAATTTATTCTTTTCCAGACTTGGAAGAATACTTATGGAAAGGAAGACCCCCTAGAGTCTACTTTGAGCCTCTTCAGACTCTTATAAAAATAAAGACTCCGAGCAGAGACTGACCCAGACTCGTTAAATTGGATGGGACAGTGGTAGTTATTGATATAACAAGTAGAGAGTTGTTAACTTCCGGGCTTGGTAGAATATTTATGGGAAGGAAAATTGTGGAGTCTTCTTTGACGCATTTTAGATTCTTGAAAATTGAGATTTCACCAAGTAGTAACTATTCTAGACCTGACCCAAAATCCATGGAATAATGGTTCCAACATTTGGTTTGAAGAAACAATCTTAATGATAGTCAAATTTCAATTTAGATCTTCTTCCTACAATTGATTTTTCCAGACTAGTTCCAAGCCAATTGAAAGTAATTTTAATAATTTGTGCTCCTTAATTGTTGCTCCAACATAGTTTTAGTGGTTGAGTATGTTTGTTGTTGCTAGACTTCATCTATAGTACCTGGAAGAATTCCAGTATTTCAGTACTTAAACACTATCTACAAGTTTTCGAGTACTGAACCAATTAGGCACTCTAAATCATGATCATGACAATATCAAATTTAAACTGTATCAGTTTACTTAGCACCAGTTTGAAAACATCAAATTCAGCGATAACATCAAATTTAGAGGCATCAATTTGGGAACATCACAATTCTATAAAGAAACAGTCTATCTATATAAAATTAAATAATTGCAAAGTATTAACATTAACTTTTAATAATTCGAGTATTTTATCACTCATTGTTTTCAAATCTCTAGCCATCATTACACAGTCAAAGCAAAGGTATGAATGAACTTTCATTTATTTGGATTAATGCAAAGAATGTGAGTAATAAAGCCTGGTTAGTGGTCTTGTCCTCAATTCATTTAAGTTGTACGTTATCATGACATAATATATTTTATTTCCCCATTCCATTGAAATGTGCCATCATGATTAAGTTGAATTGTCTTATCTAACAACGAGTTATGATTATCAGCCTCCTTTCATTATACATGCTTCGGTACTTCCACTCATTATTGTAAACCGACTTGATTCTCGTCATAATTTAAGAATATGGTCACTCCTTCCTAATCGATCCCATTGTCTATTTTAATTGTAAAAAAGTTGGAATGATAAATCATTTACTCTCAATTTCGTAGCCTCTCTGCTCCCAGTTCAATAGCTCTCTACAGTTCAGCCCAGTGACCTAATCCTAGTTCTCAATTGGCCTTGAAATAATTTTTATCGCTGGCATGGGGGCCGACAGGAATGAGCCCAAATTCGCCCAGTTCCACACTAGTGCTAAATAGGATGCATATAACCTAAGGTTGAAGAAATGGGGTGGATGAATTTTCTCTAGAAGTTTCAAGGGCATAATGACAGGGTCGCCATGGAATTTTCTAAAAAATTCAATGGGAAGAAAACAAAAGTTGGATATCTTAAGATTATGATAACAGATGAACTAATGAGCAAGTTAACATGGTTACCTATGACTGGTGATAAGTATTTCAAAGGGTTCTAGTTTGTCTGGGAAGAGTGCTCAAAATTCCTTAAGCCAATGTATAAATCTATCAACTGGTTCGAAGAAGTTTGAAGGAGTTGCATTGCAGAGGAATGGTGGCCACTTCTCACAATGTTACAAATATTAATAACTTGTGAAGGAAGGTATGAAACTGTACTTCTTTACCATATAAGGCCCCGTCTCCATTTTACAGATGGTTGTGACGTCAATTTCCCTTTCTTCCTTTGTCAAAGTCTACACAAAGTGGCTTTAAGTGTCCAATCGACCTTTAAAAGGGCCAAAAATGGTTTATGCCATTACAGTATTATTAAGATGATTGTTGTTCATGAGCTGTAGCAGTGAAAGGAAACCTCTACAAAAATTTTGGTTAGGAAATTTCCTGGGGAAGAAGACCAAACAAAATTTAGGCAGAGAGTAATTAGTCCCAAATCGAAGAAGTTGGGCAAGGAATCCGAGACCCCTATTAAATCACCTACTAATCATGTTAAAAATTATATAAAAAATCAAGATCACAGGAAGCAGAGGGCAGTGCAGTAAAATCCCTAGATGGAGTTTTCTTAACAAAACCTAGCCCCACTCTAGAGAAAGAAACCCTAGTATCTCGAAGGGAGAAAAGAAAATGGGCCTGTAAACAGATTTTAGACATCGGTAGTTGCGTAGAGAAAGACCTGATATTTGTGAAACTACGAGAAGGTGGTGAGAAGAAACCACATACAAGGTTTGCACAACTAGTTTCCTCGACAATAAAGAAACAATAAGGGAAACAATCGAAGGCATCTACTAAAAATGGGTGGAGGAAATTGTTTCATGAGAAAAAGGATGTTGTGTCGACATTAACCTCGTCTCTACCCCCAAAGTTTAAGGAAATTCCTAATAAATTAGAAATTCTAACCTTGCAGCAGGGCAAGAAATTTAACTATAGTATGGCACGTAAACAATATGCTCCACAAAGCGCTCAATCTCTTGGGCTGGTGTGTGTTTCATTGTATTTTGAGAAAGAGACACATGTTAAATTGAAAAATCCCTCTTGGTCACCTATGGGAATAGATAAGCTAGAAAATCAATACCTAAGTAGGGAGGCCCTGGTGATAACTTTGATGATATTCAAAGTAACTCTCCACACAATAATATATCTAAATGAGGGCCTACGATGGGGAAAGGAGTGGCTGAAACAATAGTCAACAGGTTCCAAGAAAAGTAAGTTCATGAGGGGAGCGGTTCAAGGAAGCATAGTTTGCCTCCTAAAGATGTGTTTATTCCTATTAAGAAAAGAAATATTTACAGTACCGAGTTGATAAGATATAGAGGAAGAGCCTTAGGCTAAAGGAGAAGGATCATAACTACAAGACTCTATACAGACATGTTAGAAAAGAGAACATGTTGTATAAGGCCTAGAACTTGGCTTTGACATCAAAGAATGACAAAATGACAGTAAAAAACAAGAAAATACTCTGATGGAAGGTGAGACTATTGCAACCTTCCCAAGTATACACTGCCTATGATATGATTCAAAGATTTCAACAACAGAAATAATGAGTGATTGCAACCTAGAAATTTTTCTTAGTGCAACGAGAATCTAAAAGCAACGTTGGACCCAATTTTGATGTTTGAATAATTTTTGTAAGAAGCTAGTTTCATGAGGACATGCATCCTCTCTAGCATGGGGGGATGTTTTGGCCTAATTTTGTGTCTGACACCCTATCTTGCTACCTTTTATAATAACCTATTCAATTTTGACCCTTTTTGACACCTCAAAATCCATCTTATTCTTGTCAAATGGTTCCATTTAATGAATTATGGTGGTAAAGTCACAATTAGGCCTATTTTCATATGTCTTTGGTTATTCTAGATAGATGTTGTGTGAGTTCATATTATTTTGACTAAATTTGGCTGTAACCTTACTAGGATTATTAAGCATGAGGATATGAACTTGATGGCGTTGGCATATCACACTGATGGATCAACATTTAAGTTTGTGTTGCATCTGGTAGTTTTTCGGTACTTTGCTCTGC
This sequence comes from Pinus taeda, assembly GCA_000404065.3. Lineage (NCBI taxonomy): Eukaryota > Viridiplantae > Streptophyta > Pinopsida > Pinales > Pinaceae > Pinus > Pinus taeda. The sequence continues at coordinate 55,411 of APFE030515638.1, forward strand.
ACTTGATTTAGTACCATGTTCCATAATTTGGTGCCAATCAACCAGATGATGATTCCAAAGAGGTGTCATCTTCTCGTGTTTCTTTTGACAATAGTGACAATGAATGCATCCCAAGAATAGTACCATGACAACATCCCTATGGATATGCTAGATAGTATGGGTGATCTTCAAGATTTGTCATACCTTAATTAATTCCAAATCATATTTTGTACTATTTTTATTGTTCATTCAGTTAGGTTATGTTTAGGCTGTAATCTCTTTAAAGTGAGTGATTAACAATGCTACAAAGGTTGGAAAGTGAGAATGAGAGAATAGTGACTTTGAACATTTTAAAAAACTTTGTTTTATTTTGGCTTGGAACTACTTGATATATGTATTTTTGACATACAGTTGATATAAAATTCTTGGTTTCTATTTCATGAGTTAATGTGTTATTAATTTATCAATTTATTGTTGTAGTTTACCTTGTCTCAAGTCGTGGTTATGGCCCACCACCAATCTCAGTCAAGTTTGTAATCAATTCATTTTTTTGCTAAAGCAAGAGTCAGTCCTTCTATTATCTTGTCACTCAAAATATGATACATAAAATACATCACATCCAAAGAGTAAGAGGGCTAAATACTTAGTAATCACTTCAATATTTGGGGAAAGATTCAACTACTTGCAAACAAAATAGTCTGCCTCCACCACCCGAACCTTGGACAAAGGTCAAGCGCTCAAGGGGTAGAACGGAACAAAAACAACTTAACCCGACAAACTTTGCGCGGATCCGAGGAGGTGAATAGTGACTATAGAATAACTATTTTGGGTTCGCGAGGGAGTACCTAGACCCACTGACTAGCTTGACAAATCAGATCCCTTAATATACATTCGCAAGATCCAACGGCCGAGGGAAATATCAGGTAGAGAAGAAGCTAGAGGAATACCTGCCCGATGTGGGCAGTATTCTCTCTCCTCCAGATGCCACGTGTTGATCGTTGAGTGGCATTGGAGACATATCTAATAAACCACTTCAGGTTTTGAGGACACCCAATAACTTGGAAACCGTTTGACGCATGATAACCCGAAAACCACTTGACGCCTGGTAACTGCTCGACGCCATATAATTGCTTGATGCCAGATAACCACTTGACGCCTGATAACCACTTGACACCTGATAATCGCTTGACGCCTGATAACTCTACATTGTTGCCATCCATTCGACTGAGCCACCCAATTGAACCTGTGCCTCGGAGTTTAGAGCAGATCATCATCATTTTTATGACTACCTGCTCACCTGCAACACCCACGAGTAGGCAACCTGAGGTATCCCACTGCGAGGCCCAATTGTACCAAAGCTCAGGTTGACTAACAATCAAACCCTTATCGTCCATTGTTTATAGGTCAACTAGCAGATTCCCCTGCATATGCTAATAATGCTCCTTGTCTGTGAGGGCCAGAGTGTGGCAAATCTCACGTAGTTTTCCTGGGGGTACCGACTCCCATAAGCAGCACTTGTTGTCTTTTGTGCATTTCACCCCTTCATTATCGAGCCAGTCCGCTACTTTATTGGCATCTCTACACACAGGCACAAAACTAAGAGTTCTGAGAATTCTTAGGTGCGATTGAATTTAGTAATAGACCTGCAAAAGTCTCCAGTGTCTTGAGACTTTGTCAGGTGCAGTACCTGTGCCTAGCGCTTAACTGACTTAATTATTAATTCTGAGTCAACCTCGATGATTGTATTATGTAAATTAAACTCTATCAAAATCTCTAAGCATTGTTCAATGTCCATGAGTTCAGCCATATTATTAGTGGCCCTCCCCAGATGACTGTGAAAGATGACTTTTATGTTGCCCTCTTCATCTCCTATGACTCCTCCATAGCCAGCATCCCCAGGGTTACCTTTTGAGGTTCCATCAATATTGAATTTTAAAAAGCCTTTGGGAGGGGGTTTCCAGAAAGCCTTTCCAGCTGATATTCTCTTTGTTGTCTTGCTTGTTCCCTGAGGGACAAGATCCTGGAGTCCCAACAGTTCCAGGATGTGAGCATCTTAATGACCCGGGGGTTTCTCAGGAGGTTGATTCCCATGGACATTGACAGTTTCTTTGAGTTGTTTTAGGATTTGAGCTATGATGCTTTGAGTTGAGCCAAATTTATCTTTGATGATCCTATTGTTACATTCTTTCCAAACATCCCAGATCAAGAATCCTGGAATCAAAGCCCAGGCTGTGTTTGCTATCTCATTGTCCGAGAATTCCTTCCTCCAATTCTTTAAAGTGTCAGTGATGTCACCTTCATTCTTGTCTGTCTACTTGAAGATATCGGCTACCCAATTCCATAATGTGGAGGTGAAAGAGCAAAGGTTGAGGGGGTGATCTATAGTTTCTTCCTGTTGTCCACATAATTGGCATCTTGATGGCCCAACAAAACCTTTCTTTCTGATATTTTTCCAAGTTAAAATCTTTCTGTGCTGGACCAACCACCTGAGAAATTTGGTCTTCATCCAATGTGGGTTGTTCCATAGGTATTTCCATGTCTTATCAGGGCTTGGGTAGTTAAGTCCCGTGGCTATTATTTTGGCTTCTTTGAGGTTGAAGATGCCCTCATTGTTTTTGCCCCATCTTAGAATATCATTCAAGGTAGAGGTCAAAATTTGTCTTTTCTCAAGAATAACTATCAACACTTTAGCTTGGGTATTCAAGGGGGTTTCTTCATTGTAGTCTGGTACCTTCCAAATCCTCCATTTACCAGTGTCCCTTAACTGATCCCAGTAGTCACTTACTTTTTTCAGTCCTTTGTTAATGGTATCGATTTTGATGATATCCAGTCCTTCTCTACTTAGGTTATGTTCCTGCTGCCAGTTGTCCTCCCAAAACCATGCAAGCTTCCCATTTCTGATTTCCCAGAAACTGTGTTTCTGGACTAAGGCTCTATTTTCCCACACCTTGTTCCAAATGTGGGAACCTATGTTGTGGTTTTTCATTATGATGTGGTTCGTTTCTTGCCAATCCCTTGCATATTTTTGTTTCCAGAGTTTAGCCCAGGGGTTTCTCATTTCCTTTAGCCATCTCCACCAAAGTTTTGCCCCCAAAACTTTGTTTAAAATGTCCAGGTCATGGAGACTCAAACCACCATGGGTTTTTGGTTTATAGAGCTCATCCCATGCTACCAAAGCCCATTTCTTTTTCTCTTCCCCTTTACCCCAAAGAAAATCTCTTTGAATGTTCTTAAATTGTTGTAATACTCCTTTTGGTGCCGAAAGGGTTGATAACATGAAGATTAGAATGGTTTGTAGCATAGCTTTTGTGAGAACTACCCTCCCAGCTAAATTCAAGGATCTGTTTGTCCATTTTCTAACTTTATCCTTCAATTTATTGATTACAGACTCCCAGATTACCTTGCTCAGCGGTTTGTCAGTAAGGGGTATTCCCAGATATTTCGAGGGAACATGATCTCTTTGAAATCCTAGAATTCTGGAGAGATTTCTTTGAATTGAAATATCAGTATTGAAAAAGAGAACTTTATATTTTGTGAGGCTTATGTCAGTACCCGCAGCCATTGCGAACTCATGTAGGATTTGTTTGAAAGCTTTGGCTTCCTTAACTGTTGGTGCGCCCTGCAGCATAGTGACATCCACAAATTGTTGATGGGTCAATGCGTCCCCATTCAGAGTGATTCTAAGTCTCTGGATTCTTCCTTCCTCCTTAGCTAAAATGATCGTTCTGCCCAATACTTCCATCATGAGTATGAAGAGGAAGGGGGAGAGAGGTTCTCCTTGTTTGAGGCCTTTTGATGGCTTGAAGGTTCTAGAAGGAGAGCCATTAAGAAGAATTGAACAACTGGCAGTCGTGACAAGAGCCATGACCCATATTATCTAGTTGTGGTTGAAGCCATATGCTTTAAGAACTTCCCTTATATAAGACTAGCTTAACTTATCATAAGCTTTCGCTATGTACACCTGTATTATCATACTTGCTTGCTTATTGGTCCTGAGGGAATGCACCACTTTGTGAGCTTGAACGATGTTATTGAGAATTTGTCTTCCTTCCACATAACTAGCCTGCTCTTCTAACATAAGTGTTGGAAGAAGGGGTTTGAGTCTATTAGCAATTACTTTGGAAATGATTTTGTACACCACATTGCATAAAGCTATGGTCTAAATCTATCTGGAGTCATGGCTTTTTCCTGTTTGGGGATTAAGGCTATGAAGGATTCATTAAGTGCTCTCAGAACTAATTTTGAATTTCTCGAGTCCTCCACCACCTCCAGGATGTCGTATTTTACTGTTTCCCAGCAAGTTTTGAAGAAGTCTACACTGAAACCATCAGGGCCTATAGCTTTCCCATTGTGCATCTCTTTGATTGCTTCATTGACCTCTTCCTCTGTTACTGGCTTGTTAAGATTATAATTGTCTTCTCTAGTTACCAGTTTTGGAATGTGCTGAGTAAAACTTTTAATAAATAAAGATCTATCTTCCATGGTCTCCTCTGTTATACTTTGGAAATGTTGGACTAGAACTGCTTCCATTTCCTTGTGGGTGTTTTGCTCTGTACCCTGAGGATCTATAACTTTTGTGATCCTATATTGAGCTCTGTGTTCCATGGTAGACTTGTGAAAGAATTTGGTTTTTCTCTCCCATTCCTTAATCCATTGTAGTTTGGATTTCTATCTCAAGAAGATTTCCTCCTCCTTGCATCTTTTGTTCCATTCTTGTTGAAGTGAGTCTGCTTGCATTTTCTTTTCCTCTGTGAAGCCTTCTATGATGAGAATTTGACTAATTTCCTGTAGTTTTCTTTCCATTTACCCCTTGGCTTTGAATGTATTTCCAAACTCATTGTTATTCCATTCTTTGAGATTTCTCTTGATGTGTTTGAGTCTCTAATGTAGAAGGAATATTTTTGTGCCTTGGGTGGGTATTTCTTCAGCCCACCACTTTCCAATGTTAGTGATGAAATCAAGGTGAGAAAGCCAGACATTTTCGAACCTGAAAGGTTTGTTCCTTGGGGTTCCAATAAAGGAGGCTTCTAGTTGGATTGGCCAGCGGTTTGAACCTCTGAAACGGAGGATGAAAGCATTCATACTACGGCTAGTGAGAAGGAGATCCTCCAAGATTATGAATCTGTCTAATCTCAAGGCTACTTGGGAAGTTCCTCCTCTCTTGTTGTTCCATGTGAAAATGCCATTTATTGTGTCCATATCCACCGTCCCATATTGTTAAGGAAGTTCTAGAAGACTATGTTATGAAACCAGCTCAAGAAAAGATAGAAAAGATAGATCAACGCCTTAGAATTCAGCCTCTTCGAGGGGGCAACCTCCTTTACATTACATAAATGAACAATTCTTGGATGATACAAATGACAAAACCTCCTTTCTATATATAGGAGTCTAAGGAGTCACAATATAATCCAGCCGACCTAACAATAATAAT
>APFE030515640.1:25272-56093 GCA_000404065.3 Pinus taeda
CATAATTTTCTTATAGTTTGAGGTCAAGTCTTTCAAATGATCTCGTATCTGAACCTTCATTTCATCCAACTGGTTGAATGAAATGAAGCTGGGGGGGCATGCGCTCTAGCAGTTATGCTTAAGGGGCATCAAGCATAGTTTTCTCTCTGTTTCAAGCTTGTGTAAAAATGAAACTACTTTGAAGCATAGTTTTTCTCTGTTTCAAGCTTTTGTAAAAATGAAACCTATCTTGAGTCAATTTCAGTCATTTTCAAGACTCATTAAACTCATGAAAATCCCGAGATTATTTTTAGGTTAGTTATTTCAGTTTTTTGCATAATTTTCTTGTAGTTTTAGGTCAAGTCTTTCAAATGATCTCGTAGAGTACATTTTTATCATTTTTTGGAACTTGTTATTTTTCATGAACCAAACATCAGAGTCATCTTTTAAGCCCTTTTCTGACTCCTAAAAAATGAAAAGATTGCCGAGCGTTTCTTTTACACTCGTTAAAACAGAATTAAAAGACGGTCCCCTAATAGCCCTTTTCTGACCGTAAAACAGGAAAAGATTGCCAGATTTTTGTCGTTTCAAATTCGATACTGGAAATAAAACGACGTGTCCTTGATCGCTTTTTACTTTTCAGGTCAAAGACACTAACTATGAAAGTACTCCTTGGTCGCAAGATCAAGCGGTTCTCCTAGGTATTATTTATACTTTTTCAGGCTTAGGAGACACAAATTTACGAAAACGTTCAATCTGGAGTCTTCTAAGTTTTTCAGACTCTCTAAATATGAAAAACGTCGTTTCTCCAATACTGGACTCGTTAAAATTTCACAGTAAAGGACCTGTTCTATTACAAATAGGAACGGACCACTCCTTCTTAGGGTTCGCATCAAAAACTAAGTTGGACTCATCCGAAGGATGAGCTTACAAACAAGCATATGTTATCCTCCTCAAGCTTGTAAAAAATCAAGAGGTACTTGCCAGAAATGGTGGGGGAAAAATGAGAAGAATGAGCCTATTTGATATCCTTTTGTCTCAAGAAAAGCCTTACTACCGCTCTTGAACACGACACTTATTCATTCACCTGGGTTGGGAAATCCTTTACCTCACAGTTGACCAAATCACTGATATTTTTAGCCGGGTTATGGGAGTCGATTTTGAGTCATTTATCACCAAACCATCTGTTGTGTTGTTATGTGTTCAAGAGGTCTTAAACAAAACATTCAACTGCAGAATACCTATCATCCATTGTGTCATCATTGAGTCAGTCCTTGCAGCAACATTTCTTCAACTTGAACTATGATTCGTGTTGTGGGCTTGCCTGCGACGGGTCGCTTTCTATCGACATCAGCACATTATCTAGAGAGTTGACTTAGAAATCGTCAGTACCTTGAGGTCTGCATGCATCAATGGCAGGTTTCTCGCCTTCGACGTCAGTTTTCATCATTGACTTGCGATCGAAGGATTCCATGAAATGTTCGACACCGACTCATTCATTCACATCTCATGGATTGTGCTGAGTACTTTGAGAACCATTGACATTACTGGTGGTTCTCTCTCACGCTTGTTAACAGTTTACATCATTGACTGGTAATCAAGTGGTTTCTACCATGTTCGACATCGACTCATTTATTCACATGGCTAGAATCGTACCAATTCGGGAAGTAGAGATGAAGACCCTGGATCTAGTTTCCACCATCCAGGCTGCGAGAAGTTTTGTATTCATTATATTGTAGACCAATTATAAACAGATGGTTGCGTCCATACTGTGTCTACACGAGTCTATGATTATGATGTATTATGAAATCATTCCTGTATCAGAATAGTTAGTCTGTTAGTTAAATTTTGATCTGAGTATGGGAATGCCTACCTCAGCGGTGATATAATCTTATACATGTATTTGTGTTGAAAATTTCAGGTTCTGACCGGGCTCTCCACGATATAATCCTTGAAATGATAAAGTACTTCACCTTTCCTAGATGATATAAAACCCTTATCTATTACAGGCTTCGCACTTTAGGGGGCAATCTGTTACACTTAAATTTGTCACCATGACTATCTGCAGTTAATATGGCTCCATCAATAGTCATATTATCCTCCTTGTCAAGCCTTATACTTCTGCTCTTCATGTCAAACTTCAAAAAGAGAGAAAGTCAGTTAAAATCATGTTTATCTCTGGGTACGCAGGTTTTCTCTACCTTACCTGCGTGTACGCATTCCAAACACACTGTACCTGCGTACTTGTACGCTCTGTAAGTCAAAGGATGGGTGCGTACCCCTGTAAAGGTCAAAAGGTGCGAGTTTCATCTTTAAAAAGTTACTTGTGGTCACTTCTAGAGCCTTCTAGAAGAGTGTTTGACGTGTATTGAGCACCTCCAGATGGTTCATGCATCCCTATGGTAGAGGAACTTATCCCATCAAGAAAGGAGCTACCCCATCCAAAAGAGGGAGTATCCCATTGATGTTGGAACTGGATAAATTCCTCTAGAGCACTATAAATACAAGCATTGGGCCAGAAGGAGGGAGGTTGAAAGATGAATATTCCTAAGGGTAGATGCTGCTGGAATTAGGACTTCCTTGTAGAAGCTTGTGAGGAGAGATTCCCATCTTTTCTTGTTTCATTTGGAAGTGGGTGAGCTTATCAAAGTAAAGGAAAACTCTTGCTGGACCCTGGGAGGAACTTGCACAACACCAAGGCTCAGGTTGTAATGGTTTCTTTTGTTTCTTATTAATACAAATAAGTCCATTCTTTTCAACAATTTGTTATTAATGAGTTGTTTCATATACTCCTTGGTCTGTATGTTGAATATGTTTTATTTTATGAGATATTCAGGTGCTATTTAATCGTTTGATTGTTAGTGAATGCGGGTTTCGGAGAGAAGGAGGAGCTCATCCAGATCGACGAGGCTGGACTACTACAATAGCGTTGGACTACAGGTAGGATCTAAACACTTGATTTCTTGTATGGTGAATGCATATTTAAAGAATGATTGTTCTTAATTGTCTTGTTTGTCACTAGAAAGCCTTAAGCTTCTAGGGAGGTTGGTTTTGTCCGCAAAATTAACTCTTTCCACATGACAGCGGGTGACAAGTTTTTGCTGATGAAGTAAATAACATAGGATTGTTTGTCTTCTTCTTGTACTAAAGTTGTACCAATAGAAATATCTGAGGCATAAGAGGAAATATGAAATGGTAGGGACTAGTTTGGTCCTATCAAAAATGGTGCCTAAACTAGTTTTTCCTTCAATGTTTCAAAGGACTGTTGGCAAGCTGTGGACCAAGAAAACTCACTATCCTTGGCAAAAATTTGGAAAATAGGGGTAGCTATCCTTGAGAACTTCTTAATGAATCTCCTATAGTAGCTTGCATGTCCTAGAAAACCTATCACTTCCCTTTGAGTTTTGGGTAGAGGAAGAGTCAAAATAATATATATTTTTGCAGGGTCAACCTAGATACCTTTGTCGGAAATAATATGGCTAAGAACCACTCCCGCCTTGCAAATTAATCTGATTTTTTTTTCACTCAAGGTAAGTTGAGCTTCTTGGCAATGAAGAAGCACTTTTTCTAGATTTTTGAGGGCTTCCTGAAATGAATCACCAAACACAGAAAAGTCATCCATAGTATTTCCACACACTCAAGGTTAGAAAAAATGGCTAAGGCTACCCTTTGAAAGGTAGGTGGGGCATTACATAGTCCAAAGGGAAGCACTCAGTAAGAAAATGTACCCCATGGACATGTAAAATTGGTTTTTTCTTGATCCTCGGGTGCAATATGTATCTGGTTATAACCACTAAAGCCATCTAAAAAAGAAAATTACTTCTTACCGGCAAGGGTATCAAGAACCTGGCTGATGAAAGGAAGGGGGAAGTAATCCTTAAGAGTGACTTTGTTCAATTCTCTGTAGTCAATCCAAATGCACCATCTCCCATTTTTTTGGGGGGGACTAATACCAATGGAGAGACCCACTGGCTGTCAGAAATAAGATAGATAAACTCAACATCCAAGAGTTTTTGCAATTCTTCCTTTACAACATCTCTTAGAGTTGGGTTCATAAGCCTTTAGGGTTGTTGGAAAGGTCAGGCTCCCTTCTGGATATAGATATGGTGGGTACAAGTTTCAGGAGGGACACCTTTCATAGCTTCATAGTCCCATGCAAAGGCATGAATATGGTTTCAGAACAAATTTACAAGCTGCTCTTGTTGTAATGAATTCAAGTCTGAACTGATATGCAAGGATTTTCCTAGACTAATCTCAAAAAAAGTGGTATCAGGATCAAGAGTACACAGAGGTGTTGCTAGAGATGGTGGTGAGGGAGGTAAAGAGTTGTGAATTCCCTGAAAATCTACACTAAAAATCTGACTCAATGACTCAAAATTTCGCATGGTGTCTAGATTGTTTAGGAAGTCTTGAATTTCACCATCTTGTGAGGACTCAACATACTGATGTATCATGGAAACAGACTAAGTCTCCTCATCACTACTGTAGTCTAACCACAAAGTGTCTTGGAGCTCCTAAACGGATCGAGCGAGTGGATACATGGTGACCTTCTTCCTAGAATCTCCATGGGAATTATACACGTCACCAGAATGACATGCAATGTAAGCATCGGCCGTAGAAAGCCATGGTTGTCCCAATATCAAGGGATGTCCTCCCACAGGATTATTTGGCTAAAGCACAATGAAGTTTGCGGGGTATTCCCAAGAGTCTATGAAATGAACATATCATCCAACATCCCTTCCGGCTTGATTTTAGATCTGCCTACCAATTCAAGCACATTGGGAGTAGGACGAATATGGACCACTCCAAGTTGATCCATGATTTCCTTGGTCATAACATTAATGGCTTCCCCAAGGTCTATAAGTACACTAGAGACAAGGACATCACCTATCTGAACAGAGACAACAAGGTTTCCAGGGTCAGTATATTTCTCCATGTGTACACACCCTGTCATTAACTATGCTACTTTACGAACAAATTGAATAGTTTGAGGTTCCAATCTTCTCCTTCCTAGCTTCTTGAGACAGAGTTCCCTAATGATTTTTGTGCAAATGGAGATCTCTTTGATATCTTGGAGAAAAAGTACCTTTATGAAAAGGTTCCTAAACTCGGAGGCCAAGATAGACTCAGGAATGGGGTCATTCTTCTCCACAACTAACCTCTCCAGATAGGGAGGCCGGTTGGAAGAAGATGGAAAAGGCTCTGAGGGTACGAGGATGGGATGGATGGTGACATCTTTTTCAGAATGGTTGAGAGTTTCCTCCTCACCTTTCTCGTCGATAATCACCATAGGTTGCTTCTATTTTTCTGAGGTTACTATCTTCCCTGATCTCAATTGGAGATCATTGACTCCAACTTGCATGGACCGATATCTAGATGAAGAAAGAGGGTTCATATAGTGGATCATTTGTACCACTTTTTTATTGGGGTTGGGTAAGGGTTGGGCAGGTAGTTGAGGAGGTCAAAATGGTGGAGGTGAAGGCAATGATGGCACTGGCTGAATCAGCTAAGGTAATGATGGTTGTGCCATTGGGTAAGGTGCATACGTAGGTGGGTATGTTTGTATCGGTGCAGGATAGGAATGGTGTGAATGGTTTGGCCCTCTCCATCCTTATTTCCAATATTGGGAGGGTTGTCCATAATGATATTGGTTCCCATGCTGCCAATTTTGAGAGCGACTAGTGTTAGGATAGGAATATGAATGTGCACTATAACCAAAAAAACGCAGTGGAAGTTTAGGAGCCATACCTGCACTTACTTGAGGAAAGTTTCTTCATGCTCCCATAGCATGCAATGATTTGGCTTCAGGTTTCCCTCCTTCAAATATAGATTTCAGCCCAGGTATGGAGGGACATTTTTCCATGGCATGGTTCTCTGTACAAATTGCACATTTATTAGTTCCTTTAATATCAAGAGGACATTCTCTTAAAAGATGTTTTTTCCTACATTTGGACAAAAAATAGCCAATGGATCTTGTTCCTTTACAGGTTTTTGCTGAAATTTCAAAGAGTCTATTTGTTTGCTAACAGTATTCATTATTTCAATTTTCATATTATCCATTTTGTTCTCCAATCCAATAATCATAGCATAAATATATTATGTTTCTTAATTCTATTATGAATTCCTTTACTGGATCTATATCGGTTCCTCAAGAATTTCTTGCATAAGTCACATATTTGATCAAAAGATTTCTCAGAAATATCCCCTTGTAATAACAGATTTGGATTATTCCTAGCATCATCAGTAAGCCCACGTAAGAACAAGGTTCTAATGGTACTTAGATCAAATTTGTGCTTTGACCTTTGGAGGATGCACAAGAGTCTCTCTAAGTAGTCCTCTAGAGTCTCATAATCATTTTGCACAATAGTAAATATTTCATCTTGAATATCTCTAGTTTTACAATATTCCTGATATTTTAACAAGGACATTCTTTTCATCTATTCCTAAGAAGCTATATTGCTTCCTCCTAATCCCATGAACCAATGGAGTGCTGCATCCTTGAGAGTCGCATGAAACAACTTTAACTTCTGAGCATTAAATGAATAATCCTAATTTCTACATAAAATATCAAACTTAAATAAGAAAGGGTTTGGGTCTTCATGTACCTTACCATAGAAATGAGGAAGAGCTAATGGAGGAATGTTTTTCATTTGTACTTGTATATCAGGATCCAAGATTGGGAATCCAAAAGTGGATTGTTCCTCATTTACTTGATTTTCACCAATTCCTTCTGCATGGTCTTCATGATTTTCCATTGTTTCTCCAAGCAAACTGCTCTCAACAGGTTGAAAAGGCTGACTATGGATTCTAATAGTACCCTTCTTCCCCTTTGTGGGCTGTGTCACACCTGGACCACTACTACTAGAGCCCAAGTAGACTATTCCAGCGTGATGAGTCTGGGTCTATGTGGACTTTCTGCGTACAAAAGAAGGCCCAATAAGAGATTTGATTTCAGATTTATCAATATTTCCTTGGCTCTTAGTGGACTTCAAAACCCTACCTCTCTTAGGCATTGATTTCAAAAAATGACAAAAGAAAAATTCCAATAAAATGATGCAACTCAAAATTAACTCAAAACCTATAAATTCCTTCAAACAATAGAAGCACATTGCAAAAAAAATAATAGCAGACTTACCCTTATTGCAAAAAAAAGGAAAATTCTTACCAATTCAAATCACCTCCCCGACAACGACGCCAAAATGTCGGGTGCAGGAATTTCACTTAAGCAAGCTCCTTCAACACTTAATTATCAACCTGAGGGTTTTGTAAACTTAGAGACAAAGCACAGGTAATGCTAGAAGTGGTATGAACTTTTCCTATTTCTATTCCTACTTCTCAATTGAAATCTTGCAGAATCAAATAGAAAAAATCACAAGGGAAACTACACCAAAGTAAATCTAGTGTTGGAATGTAAAAGAATGAATTTGCGAAGAAATCAAATAAAGGAACTTTCACACTATTGCAAACAATCTTAACTGTTGAAGTAAAACTCTATGTTTATACTCAGTATGGGTGGTGGCAATTTAACAAGTGGGCCCTTGAAAAGATCTGCCTTCTAAATGATTTTACTTCTCACATTAAGCGGTCATTCTTATACTCTTACAATCTGCTTGCACTAATACAGGTACAGAACTTATGTGAGAAGTATATTTCACATTTATATTGAAGACTTATGTCTTCACGCAGGGGCTCTAAGCCTCAAGGCTTGGAGCACTCTATTCTTGTAACAAAACATTGGTTCTTGTACCGGAACAGAGCTTCCTACACCAAGTATTCGAATTTAGTTTTGGGAAAAATAAAAGGCATGTTAACTACAAAAAAGAATTGCAAATGCAACCAGAATCTGAAATAACTTGCACACAAAAAAGAGTGCTTTAATCCACTGAATCTTGCAAATAGAAGTAAACTTTTAAGGTGAAAACAATCTTCAAAAGTTAAAGCATACTTTCTTCAGTCAAAGGGTTTTGCATGCAATCAAATCTAACTCGAAACTGGTTCACTATAATATTTCAAATTACTTTTAATTCTTTTCCTTAAATCGTGAGGTGCAGCCATAACTTAAGATATTGCAACAACACTATTTTCTATTCCATGAAGTCATATTTACTCTTTATAAGTTTAAGTTTTAATATTAGAAATGCCTCCTTCTGATGATGAATGCTTACTTTGTAGAAATGGATTAAATCACATAAAGGAAAAAGAATGAAACACTTGCTGTAAATGAACCAGAAAACTAGAGTGCAAAATTATACATGCACTGGTGCAAGAATAATCTTCTCTGCACGATCCAAGTGAAAGAAAACCAGAAAGAAATTAGAGGAAGTAAAGTAATTCAATTTGACTTTCACATAATGGATCCATTCACACTTTGAATGTTTAATGAAATAAATCAGAATTCTTAGGTAAGAATGAAATTAAGAGTTAAACCATGCTTATGCAAATAAACAAAGTTAACACACATGTCTAAGAAAATGAAAGCAAGAGAGTAAATGAGCTTGGTTGGCTGGGCCCTAGCCAACTAACTCATTTCCCATTTTAGGAAATGAAAAACTTCAGCACGTTAGTCACACATCAATGAAAAATTAAAACATAGAATGATAAAATCATGGCGCAACTCCTTGTGTTAATTCCAATCAGCAAATATACATTATGAGTTCAAGTCCAGCCCAGAACGAGGACGACAACGAGATTATAAATTAACCAGAAATTACTACTGCACTTCTATCGCTACCACTTGCTAACTAGTTCTATCAGAGAACTATATTTTATACAACCCTTTGGCCTATGGCCATTATAAAAAATTACACAGTCATTCCAAATCGAGCCTTTCGGTTGAAACGTAATAACAAACAAAATGACAAAAATAAGCCAGCGACTATAATAAGTTGTGAACTAATCGTTGGCCGTAGACCTTATCCTCAACCATATCCCTGACTATCCTCCACTTGTGTTCAACTCCAGATGACCACAAACGAACTGGACGACGTGGACCAAGGTGCTCGCGTGAAGTGTTCAGGCTATTGCGAAGATCACGGAACAAATAGTTGCCAATGGTGCATGAATAGACCTGCACTAGCTCAAGCTAATATAATGATTAATACTTTAACTTACCGAATACTTTAGGAAAGTAAACATAAGTGACAAGAAATACTAGGCACAAAATCTATTTAAAATGATTAATTAAGCACCTAATAAACCTTAAACATGAAATATGAAGTTTATGTAGGAATAAACAATATTCTTTTACTAGTGCACGAATGAGGAGGTTTATGGGGATAAACAGGGGTTAATGATTGTGGTTTTGTAATAGGAAGGGGGTTAAAATAGAGCATTTCGGCCTACCAATAGGGACTAGGTGGTAAAGGATTATAATATTTGAAGGTATGGTATCAAATGTCTATGATATGCAATGTGCATATGAATCGTTGGAGAGTGCATAGGACAAACTATCCAAGGAATGGGAGGATAATCAACCATACCTAGATCCAGTGGGATCTAGGCCAAGACTTGATTGAGAATATGACTAGGGGAAAACCATCATGCCTCCAAGCATTAGATGCTGATTTGGTATACAAAGGTGGGAATGATGCCCCTATTAGGAGGAGTTTGCGGAGCGTCATTGTATTCTAAGTGCTCGAAAAAGAGATTCAAGCATCTCAACCCAACTTGGCACGAGATCCTCCAAAGGATGATAATGAGATATAGGGGCCTATGTGCCCCCTAGTATGTTATGGAAGTACTAGATGTATTTAGAGCTATTAGCTCCAAACACTTATATGATACATAATATGACTATGCATTTGATATGACAATGATGGTTTGCCATTTTTTTTTATTTATGGTTGTCTTCTGCTGTATACATGTGATAAATGCCAATCTAGAATGTTGTTTGCAATGGTATCTACATAGTGATTTTGGGCTCTAGGCACATGACTAAAGTAATGGTTTCAAATTCACGTACCAATAGCTTCACTCGTAGATATTTTCTAAATAAGACTTGGTTATGCACACGATACACACCATTCAATTGCATGACAAGTAGCAAGAAATCTAAACGAACATGAAGATGAAGGATACGATGAGCAAGGGCATCGACTAACAAACTTATCACTGCATCATATTGATGGAAGATCCAATGCACATGCCATTTGAAAGGACTAATGTATGCAAGGGGTTCAAAATGGCCCAAGCTGCTGAGGCTAGATTCTGGGAGAAGCAGCTTGCACCGTCAACATGGCCGATATACAGTGTGGATGATGGATCCATCTGAAAGGTTAAAAAAAAAATAGATGATATTCAATGTGCATATGACTCGTTGGAGAGGGCGTAGGACAAACTATCCAAGGAATGGGAGGATAATCAACCATACCTAGATCCAGTGGGATCTAGGCCAAGACTTGATTGAGAATATGACTAGGGGAAAACCATCATGCCTTCAAGCATCAGATGTTGATTTGGTATACAAAGGTGGAATGATGCCCCTAGTAGGAGGAGTTTGTGGAGCGTCATTGTATTCTGAGTGCTCGAAAAAGAGATTCAAGCATCTCAACCCAACTTGGCACGAGATCCTCCAAAGGATGATAATGAGATATAGGGGCCTATGTGCCCCCCTAGTATGTTATGGGAGTACTATATGTATTTAGAGCTATTGGCTCCAAACACTTATATGATACATAATATGACTATGCATTTGATATGACGATGATGGTTTTCCATTTTTTTTTTTTATTTATGGTTGTCTTCTGCTGTATACATGTGATAAAACCCAATCTAGAATGTTGTTTGCAATGGTATCTACATAGTGATTTTGGGCTCTAGGCACATGACTAAAGTAATGGCTTCAAATTCACGTACCAATAGCTTCACTCGTAGATATTTTCTAAATAAGACTTTGTTATGCACATGATACACACCATTCAATTGCATGACAAGTAGCAAGAAATCTAAACGAACATGAAGATGAAGGATATGATGAGCAAGGGCATCGACTAACAAAGTTATCACTGCATCATATTGATGGCAGATCCAATGCACATGCCATTTGAAAGGACTAATGTATGCAAGGGGGTCAAAATGGCCCAAGCTGCCGAGGCTAGATTCCAGGAGAAGCGACTTGCACCATCAACATGGCCGATATAAAGTGTGGATGATGGATCCATCTGAAAGGTTAAAAATAAAATAGATGAGATGATGTGATTTACTTGACTTGATGGTAGAAATAAAGACACGCAAATCGAAGGGATGTGCTATGAGTGGAATTTCTTGAGGTAGAGCACATTGGGAGAATTAGGGAGGAGATGGCCTTCGAAATTCTCTTGGAGAAATATCCCCTTACTCAAGTGTAGGGGTAATTAGGGGTAGAAATAGCTTCCATGGTGTCCTCATCAGGTTGGGAGGTGAGCGGACGAGAGGAAGATTGACTACATGATGCGAAAGAAATACCTGGTACATCAACTTGAGGAATAAGGTTCACATACACATCGTCTTGAATGGTAGACGACATGCTAGTAGACAGAGGGTCTACTGATGTTCAAACCTCAGATTCTGTCAAAAAAGGTTAGATAGAAATGCCTGTAGCAACCTTGGGAAGGTTTATCAGTGAGGAACTCAAGGATCACGATAGGTTAAGAACGGGGTCTGTGGTGTCCGTCATCTTGACATCGAGGGGAGGGATCAAAATAGGAGGGCTAGAGTTTCTCTGTTCTAGTTGACTAGTGGTAACAAAATCCACAAGTAGAGGAGTAGAGGCTCTACTATGAGTGGACTTGTATTCACAAATTTCCTCAAGGCAATTGCGAAATTCATTACGATGAGGGCAACAATGGGAATAGTGACCATGAAGGTCACAAAGGGCTCAAGGGTGGTTTGTGTGAAGTGTTTTGAGTTTCTTAGGTGGGACCAGTATGTTAACATGGATTTCTGGAATATTCGACTAAGGGAACACTTCATGAACTAATGATTTAAGTTGAGGAAGTTCAAGACAATTGTTGGTGGCATGCCCAATGACATAACACAAAGCGCACGAGGGTGTCGGCTTTGGGGTCTTAGGGGCTTGAGGAGGTTGGGGAGCCTTGTCTTTCTAATCTTTCCTTTTGGATTTCCCCCCTGGCCATATGCTTTCACAACGGGAGCTGGTTCCTATTGAGATTGTAATGGCATTGAAGTAGAAACAGGGGTCATGGGGACTAGTTGAACCGGGGTCAAAGCGTGATAAGGTATTGGCTGACCAGGGAGAAAGTTTGCAGGGGGATCGAATTACCATACTGGGATCCTAAGAGTCATGTTAGGAAGGACCAAAAAAGCCATGAAAGGTACAAAAAAAATTCTCGGAGGGGGGAATAAAAAAGGTATTTGTCTAATAGGATAATGTCTCGGTGGAATATCTCTTGGATGGTTAAGACCAGGAGGAATAGTTCCTGGAAGGAACATAGGAGAGGCACCCATGAATGGAGGAGGTATTGGGGGAGTGGGTCCAGAGGGTTTAGTTGGAAGAGCAACAACAAGATGCTGAGGAGTTGGTTGTTGATCAGGTGTACCAGAACGCTTAAGGGAAGCCCGTGATGCTTGTAACATGCAAACACTCATGGAAGTAGGTTTAGAAATGGGAGGGGGAGGACCAAGGAAGGCACCCAACAATGAGGAATCCTTAAAGACTCTGGTCAAGACACTGGTGCAAGGAGTTGAAGACTGGTTGTCGAACATCAACAAGATGATGGACTCGGGGGTGGTCACGGATGTTGGCTTGTAGTAAGTCAACTGATAAATTGTAATGATCTTCCCTTCATGGGGGAAGCACATCTTGCAGAGCACCACAATCATGACAGTCGACATGGCATATGTGTAAATATGACCTAAGAGGATGTTGTAATCCAAAAGGGTATCAATGACTTCGATATTGACGTGGACAGTCTTGCCCGCAAGGGTCACTAGACAGTTGCGATACATGCCAAGGGGCTAGGAGGAGTGTCCATCCCAAGCACACAAAGTGATGGTGGAGGGGGATAGCTTGGGTGACTTGATTTGTTTCCAAACAACATAGGACATCATACAGGTGGATGCACCTTCATCAATAATGCATCTGGAGATGATGGCATTATGGACTCTAACTGGTATCTAGAAAGAAACAGATGAAGGCAATGGGGGATTATCTAATGTATCAACCAGGAAGACAATTAAGCGATCGTCGGAAGGACCCACTACACCCAAGGCAGTTAGTAGAGCCTTATTTTTGGAAGGGCATGATTGGATGACTTCTAGTGTCGACATGGATGCAGTTGATTGCACCAAGTCGTCTACTATACTGCATGTATGGGTAGCTTTGTTAGAAGTCGCATTACAGCATAATGGTCCCTTTGGGATCTTGGGAATGGCCTCAAATTTAGGTTGAGGGATTTGTAAAGGACCATTTGGTGTCATAAGAGGCTCAGCAGACACTTTGGTTTTGGACTCACCAACTGACGGAGTGGAGGGCTTGTCATATTGACGCGACCGAGTTTGTAGGTTGATATTGGAGGGGTTAAACTCATCAGAGTTCATCATCAAGCTCTGGCAGTCACCAAGACCAGAAGGTTGGGGGAGGTTGGTTGCTTGACATGGCTAGGGTTGAGCAACAACAAATCCTTGCTGAGGGAAAGGATTTGTGAGCACTGCCAGTTGTGATGGCGTAGGATTCTAAGGAAATTGTGGTCCTCTAAAAGCTGCTTTAGCTTCCCACATTTGGCACATCTGGGGTAAAAGAGGACACTTATGTGTATAGTGGCCATGTACACCACAACATGCATAACGCTTGTTCGTACAAATAGCCTTGTTTTGTTTGGGCTGGCCGCCCTATTGCTAGTTGTTAGTGTCAGGCTAGTTCCCTTGGGGTTCGCTAGGCTGGTTATCTTGGTTACCATTTTTACCCTTCCCCTTATTATTTTTCTTCAAATTTGGGGGGTTGGTAGCACTCTGTTGTGCAAACACTTGACCCTGAGGGGGCAGTGGCTACTAGGGCTGAGGATGCATGGGAGGCTACAACACTAATTCTTGAGGGGTTGGAGTGCTCAGCTGTGCATAAGGAGTAGAAACAGTTTGATAGACAGGTTGGGGCCTTAGAACCATGTTGCTAGTAGGAGGGGCATAAATTTGGAGGAACTGGTGCCCCCCCCCCATGGATAGCCATAACTTTGCTGAGAATATGGCGAAGAGTGTGAAAGGGATCCAATGATACTGTCAGCAGCATGAGATGCCCCTGGTGCATTGGCACTTCTAGGATGAGGCAGAGTGTTGGTCTACATACCATTTTGCAGTGTCTCTAGTGAGCGTGTGTTGGAAGACCCTAAGATGAATGGAGTCATCGGTTATGGAGTTGGACGAACACCACATGTGGAAGTATTGAACATGGTTGGTAGGATCCTCGCCAAAAATACCCTCAAACTTTGGGATGTCTGAGGGAAGCTTAGTCGACATAAAGGGCCAACTAGAATCATGGTGTATGGGGTCAATTATCAACTGGTTAAGATCCGGTAGAATTAACACAACCATAAAGGGGAGCATAGGGGCTGTCAAAACAGTTCCTGAGACTATTCCGCTTGATGTGACCACGGGGATAAAACCAAAGCCAACACCTGGTTAGGTTCCTGCACCAGCTGTGGGTCCAGACATGGTGACGATATGTGGTGAAGGAGGCTCGGAATCAGATGAGGAATCAAAAGGACTAGGAGAAGAGTCGGGATGGGGACTCAGAGGGCTATGAACTCAAAACCTACGGGGAGGAGTAATATGCCCAAGCGGAAACTGGGGGTGAAGGCCTAATAGTCTTTGCGACTCACGCCTTGGTGGCGTAATGATGGAAGGAGACACAGAATATAGAAACGGTGAATTGAGATCAACAATATATCTTCTGTCTCTGATGCAGTGAGATAAATTTATTATATTAAGTCTTGACTTGGTGGTGTAAACCAAGCACCCTTCGCTTAAGGTGTGCTTGTGTGTGCAAGTGTATTAATTGATTAAGCCCAGATCGTGTTTGTAAAAAAGAAAAAGCTTGTTGCAAATAAACTAAAATAAATAACAGAAAATAAACAACAAAACTATTAAATAAACCCCACCCAAACTGGGTTTGAAAACATTTTACTACTTGGTGGCTAAACCGATGGAAAATACATTAAAATGGTCAAGATATCTGAATGTCGGTGTGACTGGGATCAAGTGACTCTAAGCTATTGGAAAGAGGTGTAGCAAAACCAGAGGGGAAGATCGCTGCAAAAAGACAGGGAGATGGGCGAAACACCTAGGGCAACTGATGGGACCCTAAGGGATGACCAAACAAGTTTAAATGTGGAACTATGGATGATGACAACCTATCTTATCAGATCTGAAACAAAAGGTTACAGATCTGGAAACTGTGGTTGAACGTGTTACAGAAACTCAGACTTCTCACTCAGCTAAACTCCTCCTAGAAAGGTGGAAGTGTACTAGAAGCCCTAGGGGAGGCTAAATTTGACTTAGACGAGTAAAACATAATGGATCAAGGCCTAAGCAGGATGAAATAGAGGTCAGACACCCAACAGGCAGCTCTCAGCAAAACCCATGACCAGATTTGAGAAAAACCGTAAAACCCAGAAGTCGCAAGTTCTAACCTGTTTTTTGATGAAATCGCACTTTCGGGGCTAAAAGTTGTGCTTTGAAGCCCAGATCGTACCTTTTGGGCTAAAACTGTGATTTCTGTTTTGAGACTCTTGGTCTGAAAATTTCAGAAAAATGTGCTGCCTTTATTGCAACTGGTTCCTATGACCCGCAGAAACGACTAGAAAGCCTATAGAAGTCAGAAATTTATCAGATCTAGGTTTAAAACACTAGAAAACATTAATAGAATTGAAAAAATAAGAAACCCTAAGCTGAAAAACAAAGGTCCCCTAGGTTTCTAGATCTGAAGTATGAAACCGAGCGGAGTCACCAATTTGTTGTAGTGTTTTCTTCTCAATGATGTATGAAAAGAATCCACTTAATATTGTGGATGAGAAAAAATCTCAACAATAGAAATGAATGCTAAACATTGTAGATCTGCAGCTATTGATAGAAAAAAACTTCCAAAATTCTAATCTATGCTACGATCATAGTTAAATAGTGAAAGAAAGAGTAATAACTCCAATTATCCAATGGAAACTAGATATGTAAAGAATAATTTTATAAGAACATTTGCGAAGAGAACAGATAAATGTTACGAGTCCCCCTCTATGGGATGGGTTCTTGGATATCCTCAAATGTTTTCAACTTCTGTAGAGTCTCACTCTTCTATAATGTATAAACACAACAAAAATATGGCGTGCGACAATGAAAATAATCAGAGTTACAACACTCAGTGCAACAATGAGAATAATCAAAGGTGTATAATGAATGGAAATCCCTCCTATTTATAACAAAATATTGAGTTATCCTCGAATAATGAGCAATAATAAAATATTATTGATCCCATACTTAGAATTACCACTTGGAATATTTTATTATATTTGTTTAGGAGGGAAAAAGTATTTAAACTTTTATTTAGAAATAATAAATAAATAAATGATTTATTTATTATCTCAAGGAATTAGTTAAGGAATAATAAACAAATAATGATTTATTTAATTGTTCCTAAGGGATTTAGTCAAATTTAACAAAAAATAATAATTAATTAATGATTAATTAGTTATTCTTAGAGAAAAAATAATGATCTATCTACTTATTTTTCATGATTGGGTTAGATTTAACAGCGAATAATAATAAAACAATGGTTTAATTAATTATGCTTAGAAGAAAATCAAATAAATAATGATTTATTTAATTATTCTTCATGGGTTTAAATATAAATTAGGTTTATGAGGTAATTTCTCACAATGAAAGCAATTTTAATAGGGTAAAATTGGCTTTACATGGTATACTTTGATCCATCTAGTAAATTAGGCTAGATGATTAGCTTTTTGGTGATAACAATTACTGTATATCATAATACCAAGGCATGGTTGAACTTGTCAGAGAAACTTGCTCAAGATTTTACATTTCTATTTCATGTTCCCATCCCGAAAGATATTTTTTTGGATAATCCTTTACTTTTGTTGTGAGTCAACAAAGGCGTGGCCCTTAACAATATGAAATTGCTTGAGCTCACGATCATATTCCTATAATTTTCTCATCCATTTAACCCTCTTCTAACCAATCCCTTGTTGCAAAAAGAGCGTCCTGATCGCTAGATGAGGCAACCATATAATATCATGTGAGCTTTGAGGAGATAGAGCCTAAAATCCTTAACTACCTTATATACTGCATACACCTATTTATCAATGGCGAGGTAATTCAACTATAGCCCCTGCTGACCAACACTCATAAAATATATAGGCCATTCATTTCCTTCACTATCCTTTTGTCTTAATACAACCACAATCATAGATGAATTAGAAGCAAAAGTATATAATAAGAAATCCTTACCAAAATATGGACTATATAATGCAGGAGCATTGACGATAGCTTACTTAATATGGGAAAAACATATTTCTCTCTTTTATCCCATTTGTAAATTACATATTTCTTTATCATCTCTTGCAGTGGCTTGACAATATATGCATAATCAAAGATGAACTTGTGCAAGATATTTTTTCCCAATAAAGATTCCATAGCTTTCTTGTTCACAGGAAAAGTGTTTTGAACTATATTTTTGATCCATTCCAGATCAAACTTGATTCCATTCTTAGAAATGATGTTTCCTAAGAGAGTACCTTCTAACACACTGAATATGCTCTTTTTGGGATTCAAAGAAATTCAATATATGCGACATCACTTGAATATTTGCTCCAGAAGATGCACATGGTCTGATCTCTTCTTTGAAAATATAGTTACATCATCCAAGTAGATTACTACACTTTTTCTAATTAAGCCACAGAATGTGATGTCCATAGCCCTTTGAAATGTAGTGCTGACATTGATAAGTCCAAATGGCATGCACTTAAAGGAAAAATTTCCCCTCTTTGTCCTGAACATGGTCTTTAGATCATTTGGTTTCGCTTCTAGCTCATGATTGTATCCATATAAACCATCTAATAGCAAGAACAATTTCGACCCGGATATCATCGAGAGTATCTGATCCATAGATAGAACATGGTATTTATCTTTATTTGATGCTTGGTTGAGGTTGTAGAACACGTAGACATATTTCACCATAATTGTTTTTTGACAAGGACCAACTTGGTAACCCAAGTAGAATGTTTCACTTTGAAGATGATTTGAGCATCCAAAAACTTCCTTAGCTCCTTTTGGATCAGGGGATCAAGCATTAGATTATTTTTTCTCAACATTTCTTCAAATGGTTTCACCCCTTCTTTCATAGGAATGACTTGCTTGTTAGCATTATGAAAAATGTGTTGTCCTTACTTGATGAGTTGTACTTGATGACAACCTACTTGATGAAGATTGTCAACATGATGATAATAGGATGATTATAAAAGCTAGTACACATGTGACAAAGGGTTTGGAAAAAGGAAAATAATTCGAGAGAGAAAAGAATGATGAAGGTAATGTTTTGAGAAATACACATTGGTTCTGTGAATCAAAGCTGCGTACACAGGCAAGTTTAGAGAAGAGAAAGTTCATATAGCTTCCACACCATGGTATCCTAAATACCAGGGATCTTTACTATGGTATTAGAACATAATAAAGAGTGCGGAAATGAATATTTGATCCCATTTAGGAATATCATCAGCATTACTAAGGATTTGATCTCTGGTATTGGATAAGGTATATGCTATATAAGAAGATGAAGATAAAAGTGTTTAGTGTGAAAGTAATGGGCTATTTATAAATTGTTTGATCTGAAATAAGGTTGCACAGGAAATATGTTGTGAGATCAAATCTTGTAAATCTGAAATGACTAGATGATTTTCTTATGGGTTGATCTATGATAATAATGTTCTAACATATGTTTATTACTAGGTGTGCCAAGATTTGGGTTCAACTGAAGCTCTGTTGTGCAACGAAGGAATGAGCCAATAATTACAAATCTGTATGTAGGTTTGTCTTAGAAAAAGTGTGTACATACACAAGTCTGCCTCTAGGTAGTCGTGTGTCGATTCTACAGTATGGATAGTTTTGTACGCAGGTTTGCTTCTTGAAAAGTGTGCACACACACAAAATTATTTTGTAAGGGGCGCGTACATATTCTAGGGTTTCTGAAGTATGAGCAGTTAATGATGTCCAATCAGTCTTGCTATGATTTATATTGTCCGTTGATGAGGCCTTCTTATTAATAATATGTATGTGACAGTTTTGGTGAAGTTGAATGGTTTGTGAATGAAATATTGAACTATATTGATGTTGGTATGTAAGTAGCCTAGATATCTGGGATGAAGGATATATGTGTCTATGATTGATTTCAGCAGTGGAGCGATTTACCCTGAGGGATCATTGTTGTTTTAGATCCGTACAAAAGTTTTATTAAGGAAAAATGCATGTATACGCGGGTATTATGCATAAAAATAACGTATACATCTTGACATATTGTTGATCAGGGTTTGCAGTCGTAGTAATTGGTTTCAGCGATAGACAACAATGCATGGCTTGATTATTGACATTGCATTCACATGATCTATTCTGGTTTAGTTTTATTGATTGCCTTAGATTCAATGATTGATTTATTTTAGTTTATTCAGTGATTTGATGATGGTAGTGGGTCCAATATGAAATTTTGATGAAAAGTGGCCTATAGGTTGTAATGTTTTGATAAGGTGGATCCACTTTGAAACATTATGAAAAGTGATCCACAAGGAATTGAAGATAAGGTGGTTGTATCTCCCTTCTAGTAGGTGTTGGAGAAGGAGAGAAGGTTGTAGCCTTCTGTAGGTGGGTGCTTGTGTACTAGTATGAGTCTGCGCTAGTACAAGATTGTAAATAATATTTTATTTAAAACAAGAAGACAAAGATGACAACAACGGTATCTTTTTCCCACATTAGGTTTCCACCTAAAATCCTAGTTTTCTTATGTGTTGAATATGTGTGATGATTTATTTTGTTCTTACTGCACTTGGTTACTATTTAATTAATGCCTAATGAAGGATTGATACATCGGTTCAAGCTAAAATTATGAAGAACTAATTGAAAAGATAGTTAACGGGATATACGCTAGTTGTCTTCATAACAATAGCATACATATGCAGGTTTACCTCATTAAAGTTGCGTACATAAATTTAAATAGAAAATGATAAGGTCAAGTAAGTTTTAAAACACTGATTCATCATGCTCCCCTCAATATTTTCCGTAACAATTGGTATCAGAGAAGGGCCTTCAAAAGAAGCTTGATTGCTTGAAGGAAGATTCATCAAGATGAAACCAAAAGCGAGTAGAATCCATCTGGCCACCATTTTTTAATGGATCCAATCTGGTTTTCTGGAAGGTTAGAATAAGAGCTTACCTACAGTTGCTTGGAGCCAATGTTTTGGGAATCGTTGAAGGAGACTATCAGTATCCATCTGCCATTCCCACGAATGAAGCAAAATAGAAAAAGTATGCGACCAATGAAAAAGTTGTCAATGCTCTATTAGGAATCTTGGCATAATCATAATTTGCCAAAGTCATGCAACTGAATACCACAAAGGCTATATGGGACAAGATCATCCAAATTTATGAAGGCGATACCAAGGTAAAGAGTGCCAAACTTCAAACGTTTAGAATTCAATATGAAATTCTTAGAATGCATAATGACAAAAGCATTGTAAGTTTCTTTTTTAGAGTAGATGATATTGTTAATTCAATGAGAAATCTTGGTGATGAAGTAAATATTCATCTATGGTTGAGAAAATCTTAAGATCTCTAACCCCAAAATTCAATTCAAAAGTATTTGCCATTGAAGAAATGCAGGATTTGAAGAATCTTACTGTTGAACACTTCATGGGATTCTGAAAACCTATGAAATGATAAAAGGGGGTCCTTTGGATATCAGAGAAGTTTCATTCAAGGCTAATTCTAAAGGAAAAGAAAAGGAGGAACTTAAGGAACATAATTATGTATCAGATGAAGAAGAGGCAAATTTCGTGACGAAAATTCAAGTAGGCATTGGCAAATTCAGAGGTAAGCTTCCCTTCAAATATTTTGCTTGTGGAAGAGTTAGTCACTATGCTATTAAATGTCCTTATAGGGAAAATCACGAGAAAGGTAAAAAATAAGAAAAAGTAAATTTTAGTTGAAAGATAAAAAACAAAAGAAGTTTCTACACTCATGAATATAGTTATGGTCTTTCAAATGGCGAAGAAGGTGAGTTTGATCAAGAATATCAATTACTTATGGCATTTGAATGCCCTAGAAGAAAAGGTTAAATTCATTGAATAAATAACTGAGCTTAAAATTCATTTGGAAGAATCCAAACCAACAGAAGAAGCTCTAAAGAAACAAATCCTAGAAAAGGAGAAGAATAATGAAAAATTAGAACTAGAAATGGTAAATCTAAGGAAGGAACTTGAGAAAACAAAATGTATAAATCTTAGGTTTGCTAAAGGATAGGAAAACTTAGTTGAAATCATCAAAATGAAATGATATCCTCTCATAAAAATAGGTCTTGGATGCAATGGAGAATCATCAAAGATTATAAGGCCTTCTGAAATAGGTACATGAAGCTATCTCAATCCAATAAAAGGAAGCAATCAACAAAACTCCAGCTATCAACAAAAGAAGAAAGGATCAAATACTTCTGAGATAAATATCCCCTACTACAATCAAAGGGAAAACTACACAAGAAGGTACTATACTCCCAAAATATTCTACTTTAATGGTCAATGCTTCACTTGTCATAATTTTGGTCATAAAGCTACTCAGTGTGTTGCTTACAAAAATATCACGACTAGAGAAGCAAGAAAGAAAAATAATGAAATTGGGATAAGGAAATTCTCTTACAATACTTTCTCACCTCTTCAAGATGAAACTAGATGTTCCTTTTGTAATAACTTTGGGCATAAAGAATCTAAATGTAGGAGAAAAATGTGATCAACACCTCAGAATGAACAAAAGGCAACAAAATCTAAGGTACGTAAAATAAGACCATGGAATCTGAAAACTATTGTCTAGCTTTATATGCAGGAGATCAAGAATATGTGGTACATTTACATTGTATGCTCAAATTATATGATAGGCGATATAGATAAGTTTATGTGCTTTAATGAAATAAAGAAAGAAAAGAATGTAACCTTTGGAAATAATTCACCTGTTGCTATCAGAGGAAAAGGAATTGTTTTTTCTGAATGAAAAAGTTAAATTTGGAAAGGTTTTGTTTGTTAATGGATTAGAATATAATTTTTGAGTGTTAGTTATATGTGTGACCAAGGGCATGAGGTTATTTTCATATCAAAGAATTGTGTAGTTTAGAATCTCAATACAAGTAAGATCATAATAAAGGGGATACGAACTCCTGGTAATGTATATGTCATTGAAGGGGGTCTAGAACAATGTTATTTAAGCAAAGCAGAAGAAATATAGCTATGGAACAAAAGATTGGGACATCTAAGCTTCACTCAAATACATAAGTCAAGCAAGCAAGGAGTTGTTCTTGATTTACCTAACATATCTCTACCAGAAAGTACCATATGCAAATCATGTCAATTCGGTAAGAAAACCAATGCTTAATTCAATGCCAAAGAATGTACCACCAGTAAGCTGCTTGAACTTATTCATACTTATTTGTGTGGGCCCATGAGGAAAAGTCACTTTAGGGAGAACAATATTTCATCTTGTTCATTGATGACTTTACTAGAATGTTTTGGATTAGCTTATTAAAACATAAAGATGAAGCATTTGATAAGTTTAAAGTGTTCAAAGCTCTAGTAGAGGATGAATTAGATTTAAAAATCAAATGTCTTAGATCTAACAAGGGAGGATAATTCATGTTAGATGATTTTTTTGACTTTTTTGAACTACATGCCATCAAGAGGAAATTTTCTATAGCTAAAACTCCTCAATAAAATGGAGTGGCAGAAAGAATGAACATAATAATTCAACAAATGGCAAGTGCCATGCTTGATGAGCTGGGGACAAATCATACCTTCTGGGGAGAAGCAACACATACAATTGTGACTATTCTCAACAAATCTCATATCCATGTAAATAGTGATAAGACTAATGAATTTTGGTTTGATGAGCCTCCAACTTTCAAGCATTTAAGAGTCTTTGGAAGCAAATGTTACACAAAGAATAATGATGGTAAGCTTGGAAATTTTGAAGCTAGAGAAGATGAAGGAATTCTACTTGGAAACTCCTCTAGAAGCAAAGGATATAAATGCTACAATAAAAGACTTCAAAAGATTGTTAAATGTATTGATGTTGTGATTGATGAAGCATGCACAGGTACCAAAAGGGAAGCACCAACAGATGACGAATGCATTTCTACAACTAGCAAAAAGGATGTAAGAGAAGAAGCTGGTGAAGCATCAGAAGAAGGAATTAATAATACATAAGCATCATATAGGAATCCATCAAGGTATGTTTAGAAAAACATCGAGAATCTAAAATTCTAGGAGAAAAGAAAGCTGGAGTACAAACTAGAAGAGCTCTAGTTGGAAACCCTAGTTATCTAGCCTTACTATCCACAATTGAACCGCAAAATGTAAATTAAACAAGGGAGGATAAATGTTGGGTTAAGGCTATGGATGAAGAACTTGACCAAATAGAACTGAATCATAGACAAGAATTAGTACCAAGACCTCATGATAAAAATGTTATTGGGACAAAATGGGTATTCAAAAATAAACTAAACGAAAATGAAGAAGTAATTAGAAACAAAGAAAGACTCGTATGCAAAGGCTATGCTCAACAAGAAGGAATATATTTTGAAGAAAAATTTTCACCTATAGCCAAACTTGAAGCCATAAGAATGTTTCTTTCCTTTCAAGCTTTCATAATTTCAAACTCTATCAAATGGATGTGAAATCTGCATTTCTAAATGGGGACCTAGAAGAAGATGTCTATATTGAACAACCTGAAGGGTTCGTTCTAAGAAATGATAAAAATATTATTTGCAAACTAAATAAGGAATTATATGGGCTAAAACAAGCTCCTCATGCATGGTATTATCGTCTTGACAGGTATCTTCAACAACGAGATTTCACTAAGGGGTCTGCAGATAACAACCTATATATAAATATGGATGATGGTAAAATTTTAATATTTTTTGTTTACATAGATTCCATCATATTTGGAAGAAATGAAGAGTTTATGAGTCAAAGATTTTCTTCTATGATGTAGCAAGAATTTGAAATGTCCCTAGTTGGTGAACTAACATATTTTTGTGGTCTACAAGTACAAAAAGCAAATAATGGTATCTTCCTCTGATAGACAAAGTATATCAATCAGATTTTGAAGAAATATGGAATGGAAGATTGCAAGCCTTTATGCACACCATGGAAACATTATGTAATATCAGTTCACATGATCATTCTCCCCCAGTCAACCAACCAAAATACATATATATGATTGAAATATTACTTTATCTTACAGGCACAAGATCAGATAGCATGCATGCAGTTGGAATTGTTGGACAGTTTCAAGCAAATCCAAAATAAACTCATCTTCGTGTAGTCAAGAGAATATTTAAGTATCTACAAGGAAATCAAGACTTTGGTTTATGGTATCACAAAGATGCAAATCTTACTCTTCATGCTTAGACAGATGCAGATTGGGCAAGAAATGTTGATGATAAAAAAAGCACTAGTGGAAGAGCATTCTACATGGGACCTTGCTTGGTATCATGGTTTAACAAAAAATAAAGCTCCATTTATTTATATACTGCAAAAGAAAAATATGTTGTTGCTACATCTTGCTGTACACAACTTCTCTGGATGATGCAAACATTGCAGGATATTCAGATAAATTGTTCTCCACCTATTCCCATTCTGTGTGATAATACCAATGCCATAAGTATTTCTAAAAATCCTATCTTGCACTAAAAAACCAAGCATATTCAAATCAAATACCACTTTTTGAGAGAAAATTTGCTTGAACAAAAGGTCAAACGGGAGTATGTTACCTCAAAAGAAAAAGTTTCTACAAAGCCTCTTCCACGTGTTTCCTTTGAATATCTCAGACATAAATTAGGAGTGGTATCTGCTTCATCACTCTGTTAATCATTCTGACCAATCCTTCAAGTTTAGGGGGAGATGAAAGTGAAATTTAATGCAGTTTACTATCTGTGCGCAAATTTTATGAAGAACAACCATGTATACACGTGTAGTTTTACTGCCTATGTTTCCTTGTAATGAAGTATCAGTGGAACTAACTCAAAGAAAATTTATGATATGCTTCTGATAGTTTTTTATTGTTGGTTCTAATATTAGTTAGATATAGTTTGTTGATGCTTAGATGCTTATTATTTATGAGTTGCTCCAACATGACTTTTGATGTTTTGATTAATGAATTTGCTTTGATGATCTAACTGATGAATGAGTTGATATAGTTAGATCTGATAGTGAAAAATTGGCACAGGTCCAGGGAGATCATTTTTTTCTTCTTATTGGAATTATGATTATGTGATTATGTTGTTGAAGAAACACATGTTGATGAATTTTTTGACTTACTTTTTGATGAGGTTCATGATGTTGTTGTCTGATGCTTATAGTACATATCCTATATGGTATAGAGTATTGAACACTATCTTGGTCTTGCTACCTCACTATTGATATCTTTTGTCTTGGTTATAAATTTCATATCTGTCATTTGATGTAAAGGTCATGTAAATAACTATGATGTAATAATTTTAATATTTAGTCATGAATGGACTATTGTGGTCAAGGCAATTATGTATTTAATCCCATGTTGGGGATTGGATGTAATGTGGAGTCAAATATGTAACCCCATTGCGTTGGGAGATTAGTCAATATGAATTATTGGTGATAGGAAAGGTCATGTCTGGTTACTTCTTTGTATATCTTCAGAAAATTCATCATGTGCTCAGGGGGAGCATGGTCCAAATTCAGTGATCCATATTCAGTAGATCAAATCAACAACACTTCATTCAACATTGGTTACCCCTTTTCCCTTGATGTCAAAGGGGGGGAATAGCTTGGTGTTTGGAAAAAGCATGCTTAGAAAACAACTTGGTATCTCTACAAGTATATATAGATGGTTGGTAACCAAACACCAAAGTGATTGCCATCAAGTCCAAAGGGGGATATTGTTGGAATTATGACAAATCTGTTGTCCTTACTTGATGAGTTGTACTTGATGGCAACCTACTTAATGAATATTGTCGATGTGATGATAACATGATGATTTTACAAGCTAGTACACATGTGGCAGATAGTTTGGATAAAAGACTAATAGTCCAGCGGCAGAAGAATGATGAAGGTAATGTTTTGAGAAATGCACATGGGTTCTGTGAAGAAAATTCGCA
The DNA here is from genome assembly GCA_000404065.3 of Pinus taeda. Classification (NCBI taxonomy): domain Eukaryota; kingdom Viridiplantae; phylum Streptophyta; class Pinopsida; order Pinales; family Pinaceae; genus Pinus; species Pinus taeda. The sequence goes on from APFE030515640.1 coordinate 51,626, forward strand.
TACACATGTGGGTATCGAGAAGAGAAAGTGCGTACAGTTTTTGTAACATGGTATCCTAAATACTAGGGATATTTATCACGGTATTAGCCCATAGTAATGAGCATGGCGATATATATTTGATCCCATCCAGGAATACCATTGGTATTACTAAGGATTTGACCCATGGTATTGGATAAGGCCTAAGCTATATAAGGAGATGAAGGTCAAAGTGTTTAGTGTGCAAGTAATGGGCTATTGATGAATTGTTTGATCTGAAATAAGGTTGCACAAGGGATGTGATGTGGGATTAGATCTTGTAGATATGAAATGATTACATGATTTTCTTATGGGTTGATCTATGATAATAATTTTCTAACGTATGTTTGTTACTGGGTTTGCTGAGATTTGGGTTTGACCGAAGCTCCGTTGTGCAACAAATGAATGAGTCAATAATTACAGATATGTATGCAAGTTTTTCTCAGAAAAAGTGCGTACATACACAAATCTTCCTCTAGGTAGTCGCATGTCAATTCTATAGTATGTACAGATTAGTACGTGCGTATGCTTCTTGAAAGGCATGCACACACACGTACATATGTTAGGGTTTCTAAAGTATGAGAAGTTAATGATGTATGATCAGTCTTGCTGTGATTTATGCTATCTGTTGATGAGGTCTTCTTCTTAATAATCTGTAAGTGACAGTTCTAGTGAATTTGAATTGTTTTTTAATGAAATATTGAACTATATTGATGTTGGTATGTAATGATTTGTAAGTAGCCTAGAGATTTGTGATGAAGGATATATGTGTCTGTGATTGATTTCAATAATGTAGTGATTTAGTCTGAGGGGTAAGTGTTTTTGAGATATGTACACAGGTTCAATTAAGGAAAAACACGTGTATACATGGGGTATTATGAATAACACTAGCGTATACATTTTGACATACTATTGATCAGGGTTTTCAATGGCAACAATTAGTTTCAATGATAGATAACAATGTATGGCTTGATGATTGACAATGTATTGACATGATCTACTATGGTTTTGTTTGATTGATTGCAATGAGATTCAGTGATTGATTTGTTTTAGTTGATTCAGTGATTTGATGATTGTAGTGGGTCCAATATGAAAATTTGATGAAAAGTGGCCTACAAGTTGTAATGTTTTGATTAGGTGGATCCAGTTTGAAACATTTTGAAAAGTGACCCACAAGGAATTGAATATAAGGGGGTTATATCTCCCTTCCAGTACGTGCTAGAGAATGAGAGAAGGTACAAGCTTCTGTTGGTGGGTGCCTGCATACTAGTATGAGTTTGTGCTAGTACAAGACTGTAAATAATATTGTTGTAAAAGAAGAAGACAAAGACGACAACAATAATGGTTTTTTCTCACATTGGGTTTCCACCTAAAATCTCGGTGTTCATATGTGTTGACAATGTGTGATGATTTATTTTTTTCTTACTACACTTGATTATTGTTTAGTTAATGCCTAATGAAGGACTGATACACTAATTCAAGTTAAAATGATGAATAATTAATTGAAAATATAGTTAACTAGATATACGTCAGTTCTCTGCATAAAAATAGTGTGCATACACATATTTACCTCATTAAAGTCGTGTACAGAAATCTAAATAGAAAATGAGAAGGTCAAGTAAGTTTTAAAATACTTATTCAACCCCCCCCCCCCCCCCCCCCCACCCCCACCCCATATTTTTCCTAATAGTGCTCGATAATGCATGTATCATCTATCTTTGAATCATTGTATGTCCATGAAAACACATCGTGATACTATTTAAAAATATAAATGAAAGCTTGTTGTTCTTATGGAGAACAACATGTACCAAGGTTCACATACTTCAGATCATCTTTTGTCCCCAAGTTGACTTGTTCATGAAATAACATTGAACTCTGAGTCTTAGTGTTAACTGGTCCTTTGAAATAGTTTTGTAGGTCATAGAGTTTCTCTCGAGATACCACACCTTTAGGCATAGAATCTCCTTTCATTGCTTCAACTACTTCTTGCAACGCCTTATCAGTCTCATCTTCTTTAATGGAAACATGTTTAAACACTTCCACATTGGCCATAAAATAAAGTATTTGTTGGTCGTCACTGAAAACATTATCAGGCAAATATGGCTTCTAAATAATTAGATAGAAAAACCATCTCTTAAAGTTGACATCCTAACATCTACATTGGCTAATATATCTGCGACAACATTTTGAACTCTAGGAACAAAAATAATATTAAATGAATTAGAATATGAAATAAGTCATCACACCTCTTGTTGGTAGTTTTTCATATTTGGTGAAACACAATGGATAGTATTCTGTGCTTGATGGGTGACACCTTTGAATCACCAATTACCTTAAGCACATACACCTTGATGTCTATGGATTTCTTTATCCACAAAATTAGTGCTTCGTATTTATTAGTGTTGTTTGTGCACTCGATCTCCAAACAACATGATAAAATATACCTTTTTTTATGTGGGTCTATGAGAATACAACTAGCTCTAGAGCCATCCTCATTCTTAGAAACATCAAAATACAAAGTCCAAAAATCAGTAGCTACTAAGCTAGTTCCTATACTACTACTATGTACATCTATATTACAAGATTCATTTGCACAAATTGGACTACAAGGAGAGAGCTCCAACTGTGTATCTAATGGGACGAGTGATAGATGCACTTGATAACACCTATGGTAAACATCTAAGAAACCTTTCCTGAAAATAATGTCTCCAAAGGGCACAAACTCATTATGTCCTTCTAAAGGTGTAACAATGTATTTCATGTAAGGTTTGTTTTCTATTCAAATATGATTGTTTCTACCCTTATATGGAAGACATGAATGTGACCAATGTATTGAGAAATATCCTTGTAGTTTTCAATACAAGTATCTACTCAAAAGCAAACCATAGGCTTTGGGGATGCCCACAATAATAATATTTATGCAATGGCGAACTCTTTGGTCAGATGATAAGAAAATAATAACACTATTAAGTTCACCAACAACCTAGACCAAGGATATGCCTAACTAAATTATTAAGGCATTGATCTTTTCCCAGTTAGCATTGGTTTTCTTAGCAACAGATAATGGCATGACATTCACGGATGCATCAGAATTAATGAGGAAATTATGGAAATTATAATTAAATATTTCAAAAGTTAATGGAAAAGGGGGGAAGAGAATGTTAGTGTTAAAATTTACACCATTAACTATTTATTCGAGAATACCAAGAGACTTACCGAACATAACTTAAGAAGCAAAAATTTTGTCACCTGGCGGAGGGTGTGATGAAAATTATTGGACAATCAACTCACACTGGCTTGTTATCTTTGTGACATCAAATATTGAAATGTTGGCACGAGCTCCCTTCATATCCTCAATAATGTTATAATCAATACTTTCATTCTTAACAAACAATGCTAAAGTATCTAGTGATGTAACAAGGCTCATGCATGTTTGACTTATTCTTATTATTAGTGGAAGTGTTTTTAAGAGCACTCGTAGACTTGTTCTGCAAAATATGAGTAGAGCTGGTAGGTGGTACAACCCTTCTAAGTAATTGTTTATTAAACTCCTTCTCAAAAATAGGTCATTTTCTCCTTAGATTATATCTCTCAGTTGACTGTTTAGGAGGAGCATTCCTCATTGGTGGGTCTTCAACATGTTGTTTATTAGCATTATATATGATTTCAATTGCGTTAACTACATGTCCAACATCTGAACTTTCCTCTATCATGGTAGAACTATTTTCTTCTCAATCTTCTTAGACTGTTCTTTTGCTAATAAAGTATCTACAAAGTTGGTCATCATAGCATTCATGTTGTGATTCCATTGGGGACTTGTATTTTCTGAATGCTTCTCTTGATGGAAAGTGTAATAGTTATACATACCCTAATTTTCAACATTAAATGCAAAATTTGAATTTTGAGCAAATTTTATCGGTTGATTATTGTTATTCTTTTTGAATAAAGATGGCTTGTGAGTCTTTCTACTGGTAGATTTCTCAGTTTAATTCCTCTTTAATTATGATACTTCATTTGTAAGCAACTTGACAGATTTAGCCAAGCTTTCCATGTAGAAATAATATTTCTCTTTGGCTTTAGCGGAAGAGGCTTAAGTCTTCTTTCTAATGTCTTTGGAGTCTTTAGAATCTTCTTGGCTAGTAATAGCTCCAATGGCACAAGTATTTTCCATAAAAATGGTTCCTGCAAAGTTTAAAGCTAATGTATCATTTGCATCTCTTTTGGCAAATACAAAGATCTTGGTTGGCAAGAAAGTTATGCAATAGTCCTTTGTGATGGTAACATGAGGTTGCACATCCGTGAGGAAATTAATCAATATATGGGTGAATATTTGATTAAAATCCTTTACTTTCTCTTTGTCCCCCATCTTGAGATTCTCGAGTTCTTTTAACTGAACACAGAGAGAGTTTTATCATTAGCAAACTTTTCTTAAAATAACTTCTTTCACTCTGTT
>APFE030515646.1:0-11428 GCA_000404065.3 Pinus taeda
CTTGTCACGTTGTAGAGAACTATTATAGGGATGAAGGGATTCTTTGCAATTGTGATGTATTATAGATGATATCCACTTCCCTACCACCTAGAGAGATAATGTTCCAGCACTTGGCACTCACCAAAACCATCGCACCACATATTCAAGTAGAAATTGTGAATTTCTATCCGCATCGATTCTTTAAATTTGCGAAATGTGTTAGTTGGTACCCTACTCTAGCTTGTACTCTCGTTGTATTTCTTTCTTCCCCTTATTTTACCCCTTCCACCTGGGTTTGACTAGTTTCTCTACTTTTTCTTCTACGTGTTTTTTTTTTTCATGGGGTTCACCTTGGGTTTCTAAGATTTACCTTTCTTGTTCTAGTGGAATGCAGGTTTCCTTACCTTACATGAATGGAGGTACTCTTTGGACTTCTACTTTGGTACTTGACATAATTTTTATCTTGGCTTAACAATTTGCAGTTTTGCCTATAGAAATTATCGGTTTTCATTTGGGTGTTTCCAAAAATATAGTGCATGCTCTCGCATTCACTTTAAGATATTTTCTCCTCATTTTCCCACTATTCCTTTCCCAGATTACGGTAGTATTTTCATACATGCTTCTAAGGAAAAATAGAAATTCATTGTTTTCTTCCAATTCCTCATAATGAGAAACACACCCAATTATGTTGTTGCCATGGCGGGGCACCAACTGTAATGAACCCTTGTAACCTCACATGTAAAAGTAGGGATTTAGAATTTTTTTATACAAATTACCCACAAGTAATTATCAAATTCACAAGTCCAAAATTCCTCATTATCCATTAGATATAATATTCATTAGTACATTAAGTAAATTTCGATAGAAGACAGTAAGTTGTATAACCATTAACCACCACTGTGGTAGTGTAATAACATAAATTGTCTCATGAATCCTTGCATCCATTTCATTAATTCCTTCACCATATTAATTAATCTCTTACTTGGACATTATGGTTAGGCTATCAAATAAGGAACCATGAACATCAAGGATTCATCATCATCAACTCACACAGAAGGCAATCACACCATTGGACACCAATATACGTTGGAAACCTCGTAGGGTGAAAACCAACAAACATTTAATCCATTTACTAAACGCTCGTGAGGGTTTTCACCCCTCACTCAATGGCTTATAAGCGATTACATCCCTTAACCATTGTTATAAAATCATTACAATGAATTATCATTAAGTTTTCACATATCTAGCTAAAAGCTAATACATTTTCCATGAAACCCTTTTCCTACATACTGCCACATGCAACATTCCTTGTGGCATGATTGCTCTAGCAATGGGTGATTAATCCTTTTCCTACCACAATGTTAAACATCAATTTCCTTTGGCACGAACTGCCATCATTTCCTCCCAATGTAGTTATCAACAAAACTTTGGCAACAATATTAGATACATTATTAATCAATCAATAAGAAACCTCTAAAAGTGATCATTTAACATCTACTCATCTGCATGAGCAACCATAACATACTAATTAACTACCACATATATTCAAGTAAATTCTTGTTCTACTTTTCACAATGCTTATTCACACTAATGCATATTTCTAGAGATATAACCATTAGTTTAAAAGTCCATGTTTCCCTTTAAAACATATAACACATTAGTTATGTTTACATACAAGTAATAACTATTGTTTCTGCGCCTTTGCACATGCGTTCCTTCCACATAGTTATTTTCCAAGAAATTAACATAGTTTCTTTAACATACAAAGAACACATCTCCATAACACAATGAATATTCTTTGAGTATCCACTAGCTTATCTTATAGCCCTTCTTCAATATATGCAACGCATATTACCTTCTGTAGAACTCTACCATCATTGCATGTAAACAATTACTTACTTCTTTCTTAAAGGTTATCATAACCCCATTTCTCTATCTTCCTATAAGTAAGTTTCTCATGCTTTTCCTTTCAAGAAATTATTATAGATACCCATATTTACGATTAAAGAATATATAAGCAATAACAAGGTTGACTTAACATTTTATGCACCAAAATGAAGAATTCGATTCAACTCATCTAGAAAGACAATTTTTCAATAGATTATTATTTCGATGAATGTTAACATTGATTATCATTATTTACAAGAAAGTCAATAGAATACTTTCTTTACCAAGAAAACTTATAAATTCTTCAATCTTTTACCGCATTCATCAGCATATTTTCTTTACCAAGAAAACATATAAAATAATCATCTTTTACCGCATGCATTAACATGTTTTCTTCACCAAGAAAACATATAAAATATTCAATCCTTAACTGCATATATTAACATGTTTTCTTCACCAAGAATACATATAAAATGATTGAATCTTTATTGCATACTATTATTCATATATTATCTATATTTGGTAAGAAATGCTTGATAAAATACCCAAATAAAACAAACATATATTTTTTCTTCAAGAAAGTGAGCAAGTTACTTATGTTATTCATGGCAGCCTCCTTGTCTCCATCACCTCTGTTTTTGAAGACGAACCCACCAGAGACACTGGAAACAATTTGGAGTAGCCAAGATAAGAACCCAACAAGGGTTTGAGTAGATTTTTTAGTCTGAATTTGGTTTTAATGTTCGTTGACTCCTCTCTTCAAATATATTGGGCAGTCTGCATCTCACTCGTGCTTCTGTCTCTCGTGTAGTGGTCTATACATCATTATAGTCAAATAATAATCTCAAAAGAGTTTCTAGCTCTCTATAATCACAAACTGGACGTTGTCTCCAACGCAAAACTTGGAAATCCACCTCGTAATAGGCTCGAGTGGCTATTCCCTCTATGCTTTATTTAGCAGTAAAGCCCATTCTCGTCACAAGCAAGCTTCTGCCATCATTTCAGGTGAGCCAGCAAGCATAACGAATTGAAGGAAGTAGGGTAACTAGGAGGGAGACGAGGGAGAGACGCGGAGGGTAATGGCATCTTTCTCACAACCAATTTCCCATCTGTCTAGTCATTTACTTCTCTAAGTAGTTTGGCCTCTCATCTTTCCAAAAGTAACCACTTCGGTAACAAACCAGCAGTTGTATTGAATTCGCTTGTGAGTGCAGCCTCTAGGCTTCTTCTTCTTGTCTCGTTTGGTCACCTTGGGCATTTTCCCTCTCAACTTCTCCGCTCGAGCAAGGGAACCATGAACCTTACTCGTTGTGATGTGGTAATGTTGCAGGAACTCCCGAATCCAATGGAATATCGTGGTGTGTCTGAATTTATGTAAAAGGAATCGATATGGAAAAGTGAAAGCTCATAGAGGTAACACCATAAAAAATAATACACAACACCCTACCATCCAAGAAGTGTTTCGTTTTTACCAAGATCCCTTCCTTGATTTCCCTTAATCAGTTTCTGAATATCAATAATCAGTTTGTAACTCTTTGATTTTACAATGAGTTATTTGGTTATTTACGAGAGGAATATTATATACTCCCCCCCTTAACAAGAACACCGTCCTCGGTGCTCATCTCTCACTGGAACAGTAGATCTTACTCATGATATAAACATATAAACCACACTACAAACATATGCAAGTTCTAATTGCCATCACTTGGCCCTTATTCAGACTAAAAAAAAAACTCTATATCAACTTACCATTACTTTCCAATTACTCTTGAAAATCATGAGCACTTTCATGCAAGCATTTTAAGAGTGATTGAACAACCCATCAAACCGTCATGGTAAGTAACCGGTAATGTATGACTAACAAATTCAATTGCATTAGTCACAATATTTTGAGTCAAATGAAAGACTTTTAACTATCAATCAATTGTGCAATATTAGATGATTGTTAAATCACAGTACTTTTACAAGTACATTAAAGAGCTCTTCACTGCTCCACAAGCACACTGAATTAATTCTCACTAAAGATATCCATAGAGTACTTCTAAAAGTACCAAAATAGCACCTAGCTCACTAATCATCAAAACAGTCAATCATTGCATCAAGTAAAAATTGTCTTAGACTCTACTAAGATGTTCACAAGATTAGTTATACATTAAAGGAATTAAAATTTTCAATAAATCCTTAGCATTATCATTTATAATTAAGTTGTCACATAACTAGATAAAAGCTAATACATTTTCCATGAAACCCTTTTCTTACATACCGCCACATGCAACATTCCTTGTGGCATGATCGTTCTAGCAATGGACAATTAATCCTTTTCCTGCCACAATATTAGATACATTATTAATCAATCAATAGACAACCTCTAAAAGTGATCTTTTAACATCTACTCATCTCCATGAGCGATCATAACATACTAATTAACTACTACATATATTGAAGTAAATCCTTGTTCTACTTTTCACAATGCTTATTCACACTAATGCATATTTCTCTTTAAGATATCTAACCATTAGTTTTACAAGTCCATGTTTCCCTTTAAAACATATAACACATTAGTTATGTTTACATACAAGTAATAAACTATTGTTTCTACGCCTTTGCACATGCGTTCCTTCCACAATTATTTTCCAACAAATTAACATAGTTTCTTTAACTTACAAAGAACGCATCTCCATAACACAATGACTATTTTTTGAGTATCCAATAGCTTATCTTATGGCCCTTCTTCAATATATGCAATGCATATTCCCTTCTCTAGAAATCTACCATCATTTCATGTAAACAATTACTTACTTCTTTCTTAAAGGAAGTCATCATAACCCCATTTCTCTATCTTCCTATAAGTAAGTTTCTCATGCTTTTCCTTTCAAGAAATTATTATAGATATCCATATTTACGCTTAAAGAATCTGGAAGCAATAACAAGGTTAACTTAACATTTTATGCACCAAAATCAAGAATTCGATCCATCTCATCTAGAAAGACAATCTTTTCAAGAGATTAATATTTCCAAGAATGTTAACATCAATTATCATTATTTACAAGAAAGTCAATAGAATAATTTCTTTACCAATAAAACTTATAAAATATTCAATCTTTAACCGCATGCATTAACATGTTCTCTTCACCAAGAAAACATATAAAATATTCAATCTTTAACTGCATGGGTTAACATGTTTTCTTCACTGAGAATACATATAAAATAATTAAATATTTAACTACATGCATTAACATGTTTTCTTCACCAAGGAAACATGTAAAATATTTAATCTTTTACTGCATACTATTATGCATATATTATCTATATTTGGTAAGAATTGCTTAATAAAATACCCAAATAAAACAAACATATATTTTTTCTTCAAGAAAGTGAGAAAGTTACTTATCATATTCATGGAAACCTCCTTGTCTCCATCACCTCTGTTCTGGAAGCCGAACCCACCAGAGACACTGGAAACAATTTGGACTAGCCAAGAGAAGAACCCAACAAGGGTTTGTGTAAATTTTTGTCTTAATTTGGTTTTAAAGTCCATTGGGTCCTCTCTTAAAATATATTGGCTAGTCCTCATCTGCCTCATGCTTCTGTCTCTTGTGCAACTGTCTATACATCATTATAGTCAAATAATAACGTCAAAAGAGTTGCTAGATAATCATAGTCAAATAATAATCTCAAAAGAGTTGCTAGCTCTCTATAATCACACACTCGACATTGGCTGCAACGCAAAACCTCCAAATCCACCTCGCAATAGGCTCCAACAACTATTCTGTCTATGCTTTATTTAGCAGTAAATCCCGGTCTCATCACAAGCAAGCTTCTACCATCATTTCAGGTGAGCCGGAAAGCATAATGAATCGAAGGAAGTAGGGTAAGTAGAAGGGACACGAGGGAGAGATGCACAGGGTAATGGCATCTTTCTCGCGACCATTTCCCCATTTGTCTAGTCATTTACTTCTCCGAGGAGTTTGGCCTCTCATCTTTCCGAAAGTAACCACTGCAGTATCAAACCAGCAGTTGTATTGCATTCACTTGTGAGCGTGGCCTCCAGGCTTCTTCTTGTCTCATTTGGCCACCTTGGGCATTTTCCCTCTCACCTTCTCTACTCAGGCAAGGGAACCATGAACCTTACTCATTGTGATGCGGTAATGTTGCAGGAACTCCCCAATCCAAAGGAATATTGTGGTGTGTCTGAATTTATGTAGAAGGAATCGATATGGAAAAATGAAAGCTCATAGAGGTAACACCTTGAAAAAAAAATACACAATCCCCTACCATCCAAGAAGCATTTCCTTTTTACCAAGATCCCTTTCTTGATTTCCCTCAATCAGTTTCGGAATATCAAGAATCGGTTTGTAACTCATTTGTAACTCTTTGATTTTACAATGAGTTATTTGGTTATTTACAAAAGGAATATTACACCAGCCTTTTTCATGCAACAGAGTGTACTCAACAATTTTACTCAGTTGTTTTCGTTGAATAATAACCTGCTGTAATTAATTCATCGTGGCTCTACTTTTCAATTTTTTTATTTTTTTTTCGTGCCTACATATATATTTGGCGCGAAAGTTATTGAAATCATTTCTTCTTTATATCTTGGATAGATTCTTAATCTCAGAAAGCATCATAATGGATGGCATAACAATGGAATCAGATATCCTTCCCAGTGGGGGATCGGATCATTGGCCAGTCTTGCTCATTGTTGAAGTTCTGGGTACCCCGAGGAACAAACCCTTCCGGTTTGAGAAATTATGGTTAGACCACCCCAACTTCCTTGAGATGGTAAAGAAATGGTGGTCAGAACCTCTGGAGGTTAGCGGATCCAAGATGTTCAATCTACAAAAGAAGCTAAAAACAACTAAACAAAAGATAAAATATTGGAACATTCGGTCTTCAGAAATATATTCCAGGAGAAGGTCATTCTCGAGAACAAACAGGAACAGATCCACAAAGTTGGTGCAGCAGGAAACTACAACGCCGAGGCTATGGAACAGGAAAAAACTCTTTCTTAGTAATGGCATAAACGGTGCTCTCAAGAAGAGACTCTTTGGAGACAGAAATCGAGAATTCAATGGTTAAAAGAGGGAGAGCTGAATACTAGATTTTTCCACAGGTCGGCTCTAGACTATAGAAGTAATAATCAAATTCTCGAACTGAAAAATAATGCACGGGAGAAAGGGCATTGGGAGAAACTCGAGCATCAATGAGGAGCAAACGCAAAATCGCTGAGTTGGATGGTGAAGTTAAGCAGGAAGAAGCGCATAAGAAGGGGGGAGCAGCACTGGATGAAGTTGATTGGCTGAGTGACTCGGGCACACCTGCCAAAAGAGCAACTCAATTTACTCGCACTAAGGTGGAAAGCTGGAGGATAAAGACTCTCCTCGCGAAATCCCTGGAGATGAAGGAAGATGGGAAGCAACGCATCGGGAAGGAGCACCCTGCTCTGGATAATCAGCTAGGTAATCCCCCCACTAGCCATGAGTCTTTGGAGCGTAGAATCTCCGTTGTTCAGGAAGGGGTGGAGGTGGTTAACAAGAAATTGACCCTGCTCATCAGATTGCTCAAGCAGACTTTGAGCCTGGACCCCTTGGTGCAGGAACAAAGGATGAAGGAGGCCTAGGACCTCCAATCCATGCAGGAACTGCAAGCCAAAATTGACAGACACATCCTGGATGTGGGTCTAGATACTGCTAGCAGGATGGGTGGCTTCCCGCACCGTGGTAGGCTCCCCTAGTCCTTTGTTTCTCTCTATTTGGTTTTTTCTGCTTCGAATCGATGCCTGTCCTTCTGGTCTACCTCTTCACTCTTTGTGTTATGTATCGGCTTCGGCCCTATGCTTAGTTCATATGTTTCGGCCCTATGCTTGTTTTGTGTCAAATGTCCAAATTTTGAAAGTGTCATGACGCTATATCTCTTTGTTCATAAGCTAGCCGCCGTGCGTGGTGTGCAGTCTGGTTTTGAAAGGCTCGCATGGTGGCTATTTTGGTATTGGAAGCCCAATGTCGGTTCACAGAGGGGTTGTAATGGCTATCTTACGTTTCTGTCTCCCTCAACAGACTTTTTGTAAAATATTTTCTTTTTTAATACATATACAACTCACTTACAAAAAAAAAATTATTTGCCGCGAAATTTATTGAACTCATTTCTTCTTTCTATTTTGGTGCTAAGGCTGTTTGGACACTATGCATTCATCTACATCCCAGGTAACAAAATAACTTCTTACCTTTACGCACATGCTAGTTCTTTTGTACATAGTTTAGTTTTCTTTAACAAGAACTCATGCTTATTTTTTACTAGTATGAAATTTTACATTACCAAGGCACAAATAAAGAAAAATTGTAAGAGCTTCCTTATTCCCTCCTATATTGAAATAATTTCTCCATTCGTGTGGTTCTGAGGTCGGCGAACTATGTCGAGGTTCTTTTTGTTTCAATAGTATTCACTACACGTGTTAGTTATTTTCGTATTACATCTATCCTCGGGGACTCAAAATGTTAGGAATGAGTCTCATTAAAGTGGGTTGTGTGTATAAAGTGTAATTCTATTATTTAAATAAAATAGATGCTCCAATTCCCACGATGGTATTTCGACATGTGTTTGGGAATATTTGAACAAAGGGGTTTTATAACCTAGAGAACACTTATACAATTTCTCTTAAGTTTCGTATTTAAATGAAATTACTAGTTTCCTTACTTTCTTCAATACTAATGGCACTAGAAGGTAACTCACTCATGATAACCATTATTTTTGATAGTAAGTTCTTACTTGACAATAATATAAAAATATATCTTGTACGTATTTGGTGGTACTTGTATATCTAGTATATTCACGGTTTGTTATACCATTTTCTTGTATTAACCGTTCTGAGAGCAAGTGAGTATTGATATTTTCAATGTTTTCTCTTGCATTCTCTTTTATACAAAGTTAACACACATTATTTACTAGTTATTTGCATCGCATATGAGTTATATGGTAAAATATGAGGAATGCTTATATTCACTATTATATTGAGTATGTTGGTAGTATGCCACAACTAGGATTTTGGTTTTTGATTCTTTTGCTTACATGTTGTAACAAATTGTGATCCTATTTTTTTTATTTGATCATAAATTCCATAATTTCATACTTTTAAATTATGTTTTCTTATAAAACATAAATAAATTATTTGAATATTTATATTATTAATTTATTGCAATATAAAGTATATATAAATCTTAACAAAATATTTTAATAACTAAAAGGATATAATTTAAAGTAAAAAATATCAACCTTAAAAATAATAGAAAGATATATACATAATTCATTTAATTATTAACAAAATTTAATAGGTAACATTTAAAAAGTATTAATTATAATAAAGAAAACAATGTAGGTTATAAATAAAATATTTTAATGTTATAGTTAAGTAATATTAATTTGTGTTTAAAAATATAATAATAATGAAAAAATATTTTAGCCATATTTTAGCCTCGTCAATATAGTTCGTGAATAAAATGTTTCAATGCTCATGTTAAGTAAAATATTCCAATGTAAATTATGTATATATTATATATTTTTAAAAGAGAAAAACACATATATTATATAATGTAACTAAGGAAATAGTTTATTAAGTTTAAAACATTTCAAGTAGGTTAATTATTTTATAGTTTTGTAAAATTTTAAGCTTTTTGAAAGCGGTAAAATTTAGTTGGAATTGTAAGTTTAAGACATGTAGTCCACAATCCAAGTGTCCATGAAAATTTCAAGGAGTTTAATCCATTTATTTATTAAAATATATAATTTAAACAATGAAAAATGGAAAAAAGTTATCAAATCCCTAAATATGTAAATATTTTTTCAAGTTTTTCACTCTAAAAGATGTTATCACCTAAAGAGTTTTTATTGGTTTCAAGGTTTACTAGATCCATAACCCTAGACGTGCAGCTAAAATCTATATACAAAATTGGAAAAAAAATTAATATGTAAACTTGGAGAGATTGAATAAGTATAAGTACTTACCTAGTGAATTTGAAGATGGCCTAATATAATGAAATATAAGAATATGAATTGACTTTCCAAATATGTAAATTTTATTTTTAGAAATTGCTTTTAACTATGAAAAATTTAATTTCTGAACATTAGTAAGTTAATTTTCGTACAAAATATAATCCATATTATTTTGTTCATGAAATTTTGATTGTATAAATCATGGAACTTTTAGCATAAACGTTTGTTATTGTAATTTTTTTATTTTTATTTCAAATTATGAAATAAATTATATACTTAAAGTTACAAAGATTTCAATCAATGCAACGTAGAGACATCATACTCTTATCAAACATTCATTTTTGTTTTTGGATTTTACATTTTCATGTCCTCTACTACATATTATAATTCTTTTCCAAATGATTAATTCCCCCAAAAATTATAGTGGAGATATCTTAGGGGTGTATTTTAATATTTTAACATATGTCAAGAAAAAATGTATTAAATTAAGTGAAAGCTATTTTTAAAATATTTTATATTTGAAATATGAAAAGTACACTTTCAATGGAATTTTGATTGTATAAATGATGGAATTTCTAACCTAAACTTTTGTAAAATTGTAATTTTATATTTTTATTTCAAATTATGAAAGGCATTACATACTTGAAATTATAAAAATTTCAATCAATGCAAGCTAGAGAGGTCATACTATTATCAAACTTTCATTTTTGCTTTTGGGTAGATAGAGAGTGAGTGATTGCAGAGAGAGGGAAATAGATGGTGTTTGAGACACTGCCAGAGAGAAGGAGAGAGGGAGGGAGAGAAATAGAGAGAGGATAGAAAAGACACATAAATTATATTAGTTGAAGTAGAGAGAAGGAGAGTGGGAGGGAGAGAAATACAAAGAGGATAGAAAATACACATAAATTATATTAGTTGAAGTAGATAGATGGAGAGTGGGGGGAGAGAAAAAAAGAGCCAAGGAGGGGGATAGGGAGGGGAAGGAAATTTCTAGAAGGGAGAGAGCTTGGGAGAGGGTCTAGAGGGGGAGAGAGAGTGGAAGAAGAGAGAGACAAAGAGGGAAGAAGTGAGAGTGAGGTTGAGAGAAAGAGTAAGAGAAGGACAAATGGAAAGTGTTGAGGGATAAGGAGAAACAAAGAGATAGAGACAAATAGACAAAAAGTGAAAGAACTAGGGTGGGAAAGAGAAAAGGGGACATGGAGAGAGATAGATATGAGGAAGGGGAGAGAGTGAGAGATACACAAAAATATGTAAATGGAAATAGAGAGATAACAAGTTGGGGGTGAAGAAAGAGAGAAATTTAGAACTAGGTAGGGAGGAAGGATAGACAAATAGGGATATAGCATGGAAGAAGAAAGGGATAGAGAAGGAAGACAAGAGAGAGAGAGACACTAAGAGATGGGAGGATATGGAGAGTGAGAGAGGAGAAAGACAAGGATGGAGAGTGTGGAAGGTGAATAAAACATAGACAAATGACAGAGGGAGGGGTAAATATATGGAGAGACAATGATGGCATATAGGGAGAGAGAGATATATTGATATGGAGAGGATAATATATAAAGAAGAGGAGAGGGGG
>APFE030515650.1:0-16477 GCA_000404065.3 Pinus taeda
ACAAGAAAGCTAAAGAAAAGAAAAGGAATAAAACAAGAAAATTAAAAAATCAAAAGAAAAGTAAAGGAAGCTAAAAATCAAAGTCACATGTAGACACATTGAGTATGTGCATGTGATTCCCCATCCAATGTTTGCTCTATTTATTAGAGGATGAAGAGGATAGGAGGCATTCCATCTTTCTAAGTTTTTATCTTTCATTCTCTTGGGAGAATGGTGTTATAAGAATTAGGAGTCAATGGCAGTAGTCTGTTGATTGAGGGCTCGAGGATGGCTAGTTATAGCAAATCCTTACATAATTGAGCCTATGGTTGGGTAGAGATTCATCCCCAAAACCTTTTTATCATCTAGCAGGCATCAGGTAATATAGATATATGCTTATTTGTTTGATTTTGATTTTAATTAGGAAATTAACTTTATATTTACTTTGGACTATTACATATGGTATCAAAGCTTTGGGCTCAACCCTTAGAGCCTATGGGCATCTTAAAAAAAAAATGCTCTGTTACGATTTTTTTTTTAACTCGACTTGTTTTGAAAGTTACAGGATCATTACTTCAGGGAGGCTGCATGTCTCTTTTTTCTCTACAAACCCTGGCTGTATACGTAATTTTTTTTATTTTTTTTTATTTCAGGGTTTTCAAAACAAAAAAACTAAAAGCCAAGCTAACACAATCTCAAGCCTTTAAAAGATTTGATCTACTCTTTAGTTAATAAATAAAATCGTTTGCAAAATTTTCCAGGAGTTCTTCTAACATTCATCGTGCAAGCCTAGTTAATTTTCTAGTGAAACTAACAACCCTTTTCCTCTTAATTGACCAAGGTCTAGCAGAATACTATCATATTAGGGATTTTAAGATTTTTCTAACCCACACCGTTGGAGTTGAGGAATTAGTTCCTCCCAATACAACCTTATTGGTAAATTGAGACATATCAACAAACCTATGGAGAATATTAATAAAGACCAAAGTGAATACAAGAATACAATTATTATTTTGATGAATGATATGGAATGAAACCATTCACGTATGCTTGATTGTTTTCTGCTATGGGGACAATGGCCCATATAACATAAATTGGATCACTTTTAAGTACATCTACTATGACATTAGGCCTCCTCCATCACTCAATTCTAGATTGCCACATCTTGCCCCTATAAATTGATATGATTTGTAATGGTAGTTAGTTACATCATGATCTTCAAGGTCTTCTAATATAATGTGTCTTCTTTGTTCTAGTAATTTTTTTTCCTGGTAATTCATTATATTTTTTGATAATTACCTACTGGACAAAAAATATGGTATGGGTGAGAACTTGTGATATAATGAAAGTTATTAAATTAACAAAAAAGGAAAAACATGTCTATATCCATGCAAAAGAGATCACTAGTTTATAAAGAGATACATGTCGAAATTTTTAATGACCAAAAAACTAAATGGAATGACATAAATAGGGTGCTAAATTTGTTACAAACACTAATTGGATTAGAGAATGATAAGAAAATAAACAATGAAATGTTTTCTATGATAATTTACTATAAAATTTGAAAACTTATAAAAAAAATTATAATTATTTAAAAACAAATAATATACATATATGGAATGACTCATTATATGCAACACTTTGAGTTAGATTGGTATAAAATAGTTAAAGAATCATGCATTCTCAATATATAATTTATAATTGTAAATAATATTTTGAGTCATATATATACTTTTCTAAAGTTAGTGGATTTAAATAAATTACAATTAAAACAAGATAATTTGAAAATAATTTCTACAATCACATTAATGTTCTCATAAAATTTATAAATTAAATTTATGTTTTCAAGAATTTTTATAGAAATAATGATGGAGACTAAACATGTTTTGTTGGAAGATTATAAAAATATGGCACTAAAATAAAGAAAAATCCCTTGCACTCTTATGAAACCAATATATATACTAACAAGCATCTATCATATATAGGAACCAACTAGTTTCTAGTTTCATTTATGTTGTTATTAACCATTGAAGTATGGGCAAATGTAACATTAAGGGCCAAATTGAGACCAACAATATTTCAACTATTTTTTTATAAAAACATCCCAAAATATAATATCAATAAATGGAATTAAATATTAAAGTCTATTTATTGCATGATTCGTGCTCTACATCCCCTGTATAAGGGAGAAGTGTAAGTAATGGATGCTAGATTTGAGTATTCTCTCAAGGATATTGTTTGTCTCTATCCGAAACATGTTTTATCCAACCTTTATCTACATCTGATGACTTGAGTACATGAATTGTAACACTATTTTGTATAGTTTCATATTCATACAGATGTGGATATAAAGAAGATGTACTATCATTGAAAATATATAAGATCCTCGTTAAGATATAGAAAAGTTCTTAAAAAATGTTTGGTGAGATTTCACCTTATTAACTTGTGCTTTCATGTATACTACTATGCTTGATTCCATCAAGAGTAAAAGAACACATAAACTTATGAGTGATGTCAAACTTATAGGGAACTATATATCTTTGAACTCAGAGGCCACTAATTATGTGTTTTCATGAAATATCCACCCGCTAGCAATAGAAGTTTAGGGGGGGGAGATTATACCAATCATATATCTATCTATGGTGGATAAAAATGCAAAGGAATGAATAGAGAGTTAAACATGGATCTTGGTCTGAGAATCGGATTGAAATTTCACAAGAAGATATAAAAAGAGGATGAACTGCTGTTTCTTTTCTATATTTTTCAAAGCCAAAGGTCGAAACAGTGACTTGTGGCACATCGCACAAGTTCACTCTACTGAACTAGTCTATAATCAAGTCACTGTGGGAGATTTGTCGTAACTCTTCCCTGGAGAATCCAATTTGGATCAGACTTGTGGCATTGGAAAGAGGTCACAGAGGGCTACCATAGGTTGCAATTTCAAAACTGGATGATCAAAAATTACAGAGGTACATTAGATTCTGTTAGCTCCTGCTGCAGCAGGTATTCATTTTTCATGATTAGCATATCATAGAAAAAATATGTTGTACTTTGCTTGCTACAATGCTCCATATTTGCTCAAACAGTCTCCCAATGAAGAAGGCTACTTCAAGTTCATTCAATTGCCTTCAAATTTTGTAAAGTTGTCTCGGTATCGCTACTTCTTGTTAAAGGGAGGTCCAAACAGCTTAATCTTGGTCTCCCTAGGTTTAGATTTCTTGTTGTAGAATATAGAGATTGTAAGTCTGTCCAAACAGTTTAATCTTGGCTGACTCTTAGATAGGTAGAGAAATAGAAGAGTCCAACAGTTTAATCTGGGCTCTGGGAGAAATAAGGGTAGTATGTAGTTAGGAAAGCATCAAAAGAAAATGTATGACGGGTTTGCAAGTCTAAGTGCACCCCAAGCAAAAGAAGAAAAATGCTAGGAAAGTAGGCTGGGTAGGTTCTGAGGCTGTTGAATTGCTGACCAATTCCAAGTTTTCAGGTATCATATCATGCAGAACATAATCAGCAAAGATCTCTAAGCAAAAGGCTCAAATGAGGTATAACTAACTCCCCTTCTCTGTTTTCCCCGGTCATTAACTAACATCCCCAAAAGAGGTCAAGATCTGCTTGACACCTCTTAAGTTCATCATCTTCATCACTTCGGTTGAGTAAAGATCTGCTTTACTCAAAATTGTTCCATATCTTCTCCGAAATATGGTCCTACCCCTGTAACAGCCTATGTCTCCCGAACTTAGCGCTTTCTTATCATCTCCATATTAACCACTAACATTATTATGTAGCTCCCTATGTTCCCCGTCCCCGTATTAATATTAAGTAAAAATCCCTTATGTAATATCCCTCCCCTGGTTGAAAAATAACCATATCAGTTCCTGGGAATTATTCAGTTTATCAGAAACTAAGCAAGAGCCCCGACCCCCTAACCACTTCCCAAAATACGATGGACTCCTTCCAGAGTATAAAGTCCCCCCGAGGTAGTCGGACCCCTTCCAAAACCTTATATGACCTTCACGCCCACTTGCTTACCTTTTCCCCCTCAAGACCATTTTCGCGTCGCAACCTCGCACTCTCACATTCATGCAAAGCATAGCCCATCCGTCCCCCGCCGATGTGATATTGCGATATCGGCGATCGGCGATCAGAAACACCGAGTGTCCAATCCGTTCACCTTTCCTCTCTGCCGATGCGATATCGCGATATCGCATATCGGCAGTCGCAAGCGCCAAATTCCCAACTTAATGATCCCCCTCTTTCCCCGCCGATGCGATATCGCGATATCGCGTCGGAGTCTCTTCACCACAGTCTATCCAGTACCTCACCACGTCGCGTTGTACCAGGGACCCACAGCTGACGTCATCCGCCGTACAGCCGACGCCATGCTTAAGTCAGCAGCTAGAAAAGCCGAAAAAGCTTCGCGCAGGAAGAAAAGTCGCACTTCGGAGCTCCAGATCAAGCAACAGAGGAAGTTTCCTACGGGAAATAGGCCATTTCGAGGAATCTTCATGGAATCTTCTGGTTGTCGAGCTCGCTGCACGCCGAAAAAGCCCAAAAATCGCCCAAACATGCCAAAGGATCCGGTTTGAAGACAACAACAGATCATTCACAGAGTTTAAAGTGTATCTGATCAAATCAGCAGGTATCAAGCATGTCAAAGAGTATCAGTCGACGGCAGAAATCATCAATGTAGTGGCAAAGTGTATCAGAGAATATCTTGAGTGGCGGCCCAAAGCAAAAGAAATTGAATATCTTCCAGCAGATTCACAGAAGGAGAGAGAAACTACTTGAAGCTCTCAAATCATAATAATTGCACATTCAATTTGCACCAAAGCTGATCTGCAGCCCCTAAGCTCATTCACTTCAGCAGCACCGCATCTGGTCCCCAAAGGCCACTTCGTCACTTGTTCCGATTCAGCTGCCCCCAGCGCAGCAAAAAATATTTACTTGCATTAAATTCTAGCAGCATCTAGATTTTGAAGAGTTCTAAGCAGACTTGTCAAGGTCACTTGTAATGATGTCTTCCTGATATTTTGTTTATAAATACCACCCGAAGCGATATTGTGAAGGGTTGGTTGGTTGGTAGTAGTAGTTGTTGGTTAGTTTCCTTTCCAGCAGTTTCTCTGAGTAAAGACTCGCACTGTAACTGTCTTATTTTTCATAATCAAAGATTGCTGAAAGCATGGATTGCGAAACAACTTGCTGTTTTCTCTTGGCCGAGGAATGATCACGGAATTCCTATGTCTCTGCATGATCCAATAAGTGTTTTTCTCCCTCGCCATATTTTTGTTTTTATCATCTTTCTGCCTTTCTAAGCTGCAGGAAAAAAGAATAGCTTAAGATTTGTTTTGTTACACCTTAAGTTCAATTTCTGCACTTTTCGATGTTTTCTTCAGAAACAGTTATGAGCTAGAATTCTTAAATGCTCTGGTTTACCCTATTTCTTTCACATATGAGTGCATGTCTTTGGAATTCTTAACTACTCCGGGATCCCACTCATCCACTTCTCCCCTTTGTCAGCATGATGAAATGATTCTCTTTTTCATTTCATCCCTGATATTCATTCCGTACTTTCAGCAGAACTGAGTATTGTATCCTGTGTGGCTATCCCGCTCCGTATCCCCTTGTGACCAAGAAAACGCTTGCATGCCTCAATCTGTGACTCCATGCCCAATGGTTCAAAACTTATAACACCTTATTGTGCCTCTTTACTCAAGAATCCTACCTTCCTTCCAATCACAGTCAACATTCCCTTGAAGTCAGAAAGCTAGCCTAAAATCATCAACTAAGGTTGAATCCAGATCAACTAAGGTTGAATCTAAAGGAGAGAGCCCTCTCCGATTGCAGGTGGGCTAGAACCTGCAATCTGAAGATTGGTTTGTGGTTACCTCGGCCGTATCCTTAATAGGAGCCTAGGGACAACCTGAGTGATAACATAATGGCGACTCCACTGCGGAATCTCCTCAGATAAATCAATGCAACCAATCCGCATCCTCACAGAGGAAGAAACCGAATTTTAATCGGCCGACCTGCATGGTTGCATATTTTGAGAAATATTTCAAAGTTATATTAGAAGCTGGCTCCTAAGAAACTGAAACGTAATACACGATCAAATCCTGATCCCAATAACCCACCTGCTATTGGAAATCCGAATCTAATTCCGAAGATCATCAGGCAACAAAAACAAAAAGACTGCCAGACCCCTGTTAGTCCTGTAGCAGTTCAGCCAATTGTTGTGCCAACCCCCATCAAAGTTCTAGTCCGATCCACCCCGAATTCCTCTGGCTCATCGCCCCCTTCTCCGAGTAGCTCTTCCACACCTCAACCCCATACCCATAGCCCATCGGTTACTCCCTCTTCCCCGGTTATCCCTATAGTCCCTCTCGCCTTAGGCGTTTAGCTAATCCCCGTAATCATGGCTAGATATGCACCATTACAACTACCTGCTAATCCTGGGGCAATGCCTCGGGACTATCAATCGAAAATCACTTACTTTGATGGAACAACCTCTTGCACCGCCCTACAACATACAAAGAAAATGCAGGATTATTTCGAGAGTTATGAAATAAACGATGATAGCGTAAGAATGAATATTTTTGTTCAAAGTCTGACCGGTGATGTCAGAACCTGGTTTAGGGCACTTCCATCTAATTCAATACTAAATCCGGAAGCCTTATACCAAACCTTCATTAACAGATGGGAGAAAAAGAAGGACCCCCTGCACATTCTATCCGAATATGAGTCTATCAAGAGGACCTGGGGAAGCTGTTCTGGATTACTGTGCCAGATTTAACAATGTTTACAATGCGATACCACCGAATCTAAGACCTCCACCCGACCTTGCTCTATACAAATTCCCGGATGGCTTTGATGCCGAGATGGCGTATCAATTAAGGGAAAGAGCCCATCAAAGCCTTGCAGAAATGCAAGATGCCGCAGTAAGCGTAGAAGCAAACCTAATCGCCAAAAGAAATAGAACCAGATCTGAGAGAAAAACAACTTTCAAAGAAGAACCCTCTTCTCACGAGCGAAAACTGGATGCAATCATTAGTTCCATGAATAGAATGGGAGATAGATTAGAAAACGTGGAGAGAAAAACTTCATGGGAAAATCAACAGCCCAACACTGCAAGGAACCCAAACTTCAGAAAAACTCAAAATATGAACATGGGTAGGGCCAATCAGGATCACGACATCATACCTCCTTTCCAAGAGAACTTTGCCGAGGCATCCACATCTGCTGATCCCATAGACGGGACTCTGATGAACCTGGTTGATTCAAAAGATGGACAACAATCCTCCTTCATGGAAGAAAACCCCCCGTACCTTAATATAGAGCAATTCCGCACTAAATCGGGAGAGTCCTTTGACTTTAAACAAGGGTATGACACTGCCATATATGAGGTACATAAGCAATACAAACTAAGAACACGGACTGTCGATGTATCTCTGCCCAGCAGGGTAAAGGAGGGTAAACAGCCCAGCAAGGCTAAAGGGAAAAGCACCAACGGTCATACAATTGACAACCAGGTCCCAAATTCACAACAAGTTATTATGGAAGATGTAACAGAAACACATGGTTCTATAGAACAACCGATACACTCTTCCTGCCCCAAAAAAGACCTGGAAAGCATTCATGAAAATATTCCCAGAACAGAGAAACCACGGACAGTCATACATAGTGATACGCACGTTCCAAAGGGAAATACAGAAAATATGCCGGAGAACGAAAAACTCACTGGTGTTAATACCCGAAACCCAGCAGAAAAGCCATTCAGCCTAGAAACCGAAATTGGGAAGCTTAAAATCTCCATCCCCCTCTCAAAAATGGCTAAGCACACTGTGTATAGACAACAAATTCAAAAATCGCTCCAATTACCTGAGATTAGGGACGATGTAAACATTCTAGATGACACCCCTGAATTACTGTTCGGGCCAGAGGTTGACGAAAAAACAACATTCGGACCTGTTCCGCCTTTCTATATCAGCATGCACATACACAATAAGATACTCCACAATGCTATGTTTGATTTAGGCACCTCACACAACCTCATGCCCAAAGCCGTGATGGAAAATTTAAACCTCGATGTCACCCGACGCTATAAAGATCTGTATTCGTTCGATTCAAGTCAAGTCAAATGCCTAGGCTTAATCAAAGATCTTTGCATATCCCTAGTCCAATTCCCAAACAAACTGATCTTAATGGACGTAGTAGTTGCTGACATACCCACAAAATATGGCATGCTGCTATCCCGATCATGGGGAGAAAAACTGCAAGGATCCCTTCAACTCGACCTCTCTTACGCCACTATATCCATCTTTGGGAAACCAAACAGACTTTATAGGGAAACGCTAATGAAATATGTGGTGAGTAGTGAGGAGAAACCCCAAAATTTTCCGATATACTCGATCCATTCTGATATGGATTCTTTTATTTTGTTTAATGACAATACAAGTCTTCCAAATTCCGACAAACCGCTAGCCCTAAAACAAGAAACCAATGCTAGTGAAAGGCCAGTTGCCAACTTGCTTGAAATTGTCCCAACAGCTCAGGCAACCAGCACAGGACAGGAAGAAAATCCCGAAACAGAAGTCACCGACTCATCTGCTCTGCATGCCCCTCAAATCCCCAATACACACCTTGGACCAGAGGTCTCATTGTTTTTAGAATTTGATGGTGTAGTTAACAAGTTAGGAGCAGGGGCCGGAGTGTGGATTTACAAAACTCACGAAAATCATGCACAAGGCCACGCCTATAGACTCAATTTTAAATGTACAAACAACATGGCTGAGTACGAAGCCCTTCTCTTAGGCCTAAAACTGCTCAAAACCTTGGGAGCTACCACAATCTCCATCCTAGGTGATTCGGACCTCATTATACAGCAGATAAAGGGCAATTTCGTCGCCAATGACAGTAGAATGAGAGCTTACAGAGCCACTGCCAGCGAGTTGCTTAGCACCTTCAGTGATGTTGAGTTAACCAAAATCGCGCGAGAACATAATATCCATGCTCATAGCCTAGCCACCTTCGCCAGCACTTGTAGGTTCCCCTTCGGACCAAGTCACCACTTCACTGTAGAAGTAAAACATAGACCGTCAATTCCTAACAATGTCGAGAATTGGCAGGTATTCAAAGATGATGTCCAGATTAACAATTTTTTAACTCTGGAAAGGGAATTCTCTAGCACCAACATTGACATGGACGTTACACCAGAAACACAGCAACTAGATCGCATGACCCTAACAGCCCCCATGGCTGAATAGTTACTCAGCCCAACTATTTTTGACAGCACAAACATAGGGCTACTGAAACAGTCTTGCTCACCTAAGGCAGCCAAGGCAGAAGAAGAATTTATGGACCTAAAAGGAAATATTTTGCCTGCTGGCCTGACCCCATTGGAAGACATGTTTGATAACAACGATGTGGCCAGAAAACCAAAAATGGAACCCTTGGATGCCGCTATAGAAGAGTACAACATAGGAACGACAGAACATCCCAAGATGATTAAACTCTCTAAAAACCTGCCTCCTGACCAAAAGCCCAAATATGTGGATCTGTTCAAAGAATTCCAAGACGTATTCGCCTGGAGTTACCAGGACTTGAAGTCCTATGACACTTCAGTAATCTAGCATACCATTCCCCTAAGGCCGAACCAGAAACCGTTCAAACAAAAACTCAGAAGAATCAACCCCATGCTTCTCCCTATGATTGAAAAATAAATAAAAAGAATGTTTGATGCAGGGATCATTGTGCCTATCAGATTCTCGGAATGGGTATCTAACTTAGTCCCTACCAGGAAGAAAACAGGAGAGATAAGACTGTGCGTAGACTTGAGAAATTTAAA
Source organism: Pinus taeda (assembly GCA_000404065.3). Taxonomy (NCBI): domain Eukaryota; kingdom Viridiplantae; phylum Streptophyta; class Pinopsida; order Pinales; family Pinaceae; genus Pinus; species Pinus taeda. The sequence continues at coordinate 9,821 of APFE030515650.1, forward strand.
CCAAGTCTCCCTAAAAGACCACTACCCGTTACCTAAAATGGATCACATCTTGCAAAGGGTGGTGGGTTCTTCCAGGATTTCCCTACTTGACGGATTCTCGGGATTTAACCAAATTCTAGTTCACCCAGACGATCAGGACAAAACAACTTTCACTACGCCCTGGGGAAAGTTCAAATACGTTAAAATGCCTTTTGGGCTGAAAAATGTTGGCGCCACCTTTCAAAGGGAAATGGATATCGCGTTCGCTAAGGAAATACACGATTTCCTTGTGGTTTACTTGGATGACTTGAACCCATTTTCCAAATCTGACTTGCAACACCTTAAGCACTTAAGGCAAATTTTTATCACATGTAGGAAATTCGGTATTTCATTGAACCCAAAGAAGTCCCTGTTCGCCCTGGAGGAATGCAGGTTATTAGGGCATATAATATCAAAAGATGGGATCAGAATCGACCCAGAAAGAATTCAGGCTATCCTTCAGATCCCTTACCCAAGAAACACGAAGGAGCTACAAGGATTCCTTGGAAAAATCAACTTCTTGAGAAGATTCATCCCCAATCTAGATGAGTCAATGAGGCTATTGAGTAACATGCTAAAAAAGGATGCCAAGGTGAGATGGTCCCTTGAGGCCAAGCAAGCTTTCGAGAGTATAAAAGCGGCCTTGACTCAAACACTTGTCCTTACCAGTCCTCAATTTGACAAATATTTTATCATTTTTTCTTTCGCATCAGAACATACCATAGCAGCAGTCCTTCTGCAGAGAGATGATCAGGGAAATGAGAAACCAATAGCTTTCTTCAGCCGAGCTTTGCGAGACACGCCCCTAAAATTTCAGATCATGGAAAAGCAGGCTTACGCCCTGGTCAAAGCTATTAAAGACTTCATAATTTACATCCTCTACTCCCATGTAGTCGCATATGTCCCCAATGCTGTTGTAAAGGATATATTGACTCAAGAATGATTGGAAGGCAGAAGAGGCAAATGGATTGCTAGCATCCTGGAGTATGACATCGAGATAAAACCCACCAAGCTCATAAAAGGACAAGGGATAGCTAAGCTAATGGCTGAAACAAATTTCCAAGCGCTTAACATTAATCAACTGGACGATGAAGAGGAGATGGCGACTCCACAGATCAGTGATACCTTCACACAGTCCCCTTGGTACTCTGATATTTGCTTTGTATTGTTAAACCTGTGTGCTCCCCCAGGATTGTCCAGAACTAAAAAAAGATTTTTAAGAATGAGATCATCAAACTTCTGTGTCATAGATGGTGCCTTATTTTGGAAGAATTATGAAGGCATTTTGCTTAAATGTTTAACTAAGGATGAAACTAACAACGTCATGAGAGAATTTCATACAGGTGATTGCGGAGGCCACTTATATTGGAAATCCACGGCGGACAAGATCTTGCGGGCCGGTTATTACTGGCCCTCCTTGTTTACAGATGTAAAAACATTTACTGCCTCATGCCATAAATGCCAAATCTTTGAGGGAAAAAGAAAATTATTACCTCTGCCCCTAAAGCCCATTTCAACCGAAAAGCATTTTCAACAATGGGGTCTTGACTTCGTTGGAGAAATTCATCCCTCCTTCTCAGTCCAGAACAAATGGATTCTAACAGCCACCGACTATTTCACCAAATGGATTGAAGCCATCCCATGTAGGCAAGCCAATGACTCCACCATCATCCAATTTCTTGAGAACAAAATCCTGTCCAGATTTGGCTGCCCGGAGAAGATCATTACCGACAATGCAGCTGCCTTCAAATCCAATAAAATCATTAACTTTTGCCACAAGTACCGCATTACCTTAGGACATTCCACAGCTTATTACCCCCAAGGCAATGGCCTGGCCGAGTCCTCCAATAAGAGCCTCATCAATATCATAAAGAAGATGCTAGAAGAGAACAAAAAGAACTGGCACAAAAAGCTCACCAGCGCCCTATGGGCAGACCGAATGACCACAAAAAAATCCATCGAGATGAGCCCCTATGAACTTGTGTATGGCATGGAAGCTAGGTTCCCTTCATCTCTGGGCATACCAACTATCAAATTGTTGCAAGAAATTCAGGGTGAACCAAACGACATGCAGAGAAGGATTAATCAGACTATTCATCTTCAGCAAACTAGAGAAGAAGTTTTCAATAGAGCTCAAGATCTACAGGAAAAACTCAAGAAAATGTTCGACAAGAGAACCAAAGCGGAGGATTTCCGGGTAGGCAGCAAAGTCCTAAGATGGGATGCAAGAAGGGAAGACAAGGGAAAACATGCTAAATTTGATTTTCTGTGGAAAGGTCTGTACACTATCAGCGCTGTGCAAGGCAATAACACCTACTTTCTCAAATCTCTTGATAACAGCACAACGGAAGGAGGCCCGATCAACGACTGGATGTTGAAGCACTACAACGATCCTCCTGCTTGAAAGAGCAGGTAATAGTTGGTTTGTACATACTTGTAGGTATTAGTTTTTACTTTTTAGAGTTTATAGTACCGGGAACACGTGGAAGAAAGCAGGCGATGCTTCCCAGTTTTGCAGAGGACAACAAAGAAATGAAAAATCAAGGCGTTCTGGCCTGCTATTCTTGACTTCCCACAAGGAGAAGCCATCCCCAAGTGGAGCCACTGTTAGCTCCTGCTGTAGCAGGTATTCATTTTTCATGATTGGCATATCACAGGCCAAATATGTTGTACTTTTCTTGCTACAATGCTCCATATTTGCTCAAACAGTCTCCCAATGAAGAAGGCTACTTCAAGTTCATTCAATTGCCTTCAAATTTTGTAAAGTTGTCCCGATATCGCTACTTCTAGTTAAAGGGAGGTCCAAACAGCTTAATCTTGGTCTCCCTAGGATTAGATTTCTTGTTGTAGAATATAGAGATTGTAAGTCTGTCCAAACAGTTTAATCTTGGCAGACTCTTAGATAGGTAGAGAAACAGAAGAGTCCAACAGTTTAATCTGGGCTCTGGGAGAAATAAGGGTAGTATGTAGTTAGGAAAGCATCAAAAGAAAATGTATGACGGGTTTGCAAGTCTAAGTGCACCCCAAGCAAAAGAAGAAAAAATGTTAGGAAAGTAGGCTGGGTAGGTTCTAAGGCTGTTGAATTGCTGACCAATTCCAAGTTTTCAGGTATCATATCATGCAGAACATAATCAACAAAGATCTCTAAGAAAAAGGCTCAAATGAGGTATAACTAACTCCCCTTCTCTGTTTTCCCCGATCATTAACTAACATCCCCAAAAGAGGTGAAGATCTTCTTGACACCTCTTAAGTTCATCATCTTCATCACTTCGGTTGAGTAAAGATCTGCTTTACTCAAAATTGTTCGATATCTTCTCCCGAAATATGGTCCGACCCCTGTAACAGCCTAAGTGTCCCGAACTTAGCGCTTTCTTATCATCTCCATATTAACCACTAACATTATTATGTAGCTCCCTATGTTCCCCGCCCCCATATTAATATTAAGTAAAAATCCCTTATGTAATATCCCTCCCCTGGTTGAAAAATAACCATATCAGTTCCTAGGAATTGTTCAGTTTATCAGAAACTAAGCAAGAGCCCCGACCCCCTAACCACTTCCCAAAATATGATGGACTCCTTCCAGAGTATAAAGTCCCCCCGAGGTAGTCGGACCCCTTCCGAAACCTTATATGACCTTCACACCCACTTACTTACCTTTTCCCCCTCAAGACCGTTTTCGCGTCGCAACCTCGCACTCTCACATTCATGCAAAGCATAGCCCATCCGTCCCCCGAAGATGCGATATTGCGATATCGGCGATCGGTGATCACAAACACCGAGTGTCCAATCTGTTCACCTTTCCTCTCCGCCGATGCGATATCGCGATATCGCATATCGGCAGTCGCAAGCGCCAAATGCCCAACCTAATGATCCCCCTCTTTCCCCGCCGACGCAATATCGCGATATCGCATCAGAGTCTCTTCACCACAGTCTATCCAGTACCTCACCACATCGCGCTGTACCAGGGACCCACAGCTAACGTCATCCACCGTACAGCTGACGCCATGCTTACTTCAGCAGCCAGAAAAGCAGAAAAACCTTCGCGCAGGATGAAAAGTCGCACTTCGGAGCTCCAGATCAAGAAACAAAGGCAGTTTCCGATGCGCGAATAGCGCGAACCGCTATTCACGCATCGCTACGGGAAATAGGCCATTTCGAGGAATCTTCAGGGAATCTTCTGGTTGCAGAGCCTATTGCGTGCCGAAAAAGCTCGAAAATCGCCCAAACGTGCCAAAGGATCCGGTTTGAAGACATCAACAGATCATTCACAGAGTTTAAAGTGTATCAGATCAAATCAGCAGGTATCAAGCGTGTCAAAGAGTATCAGTCGACGGTGGAAATCATCAATTTAGCGGCAAAGTGTATCAGAGAATATCTTGAGCGGCGGCCCAAAGTAAAAGAAATTGAATATCTTCCAGCAAATTCACAGAAGGAGAGCGAAACTACTTGAAGCTCTCAAATCATAATAATTGCACATTCAATTTGCACCAAAGCCGAACTGCAGCGCCGAAGCTCATTCACTTCAGCAGCACTGCATCTGGTCCCCAAAGGCCACCTCGTCACCTATTCCGATTCAACTGCCCCCAACGTAGCCAAAAAGATTTACTTGCATTTAATTCCAGCAGCATTTAGATTTTGAAGAGTTCTAAGTAGACCTGTCAAGGTCACTTGTAATGATGTCTTCCTGATATTTTGTTTATAAATACCACCCGAAGCGATATTGTGAAGGGTTGGTTGGTTGGTAGTAGTAGTTGTTGGTTAGTTTCCTTTCCAGCAATTTCTCTAAGTAAAGATTCGCATTGTAACTGTCATATTTTTCATAATCAAAGATTGTTGAAAGCATGGATTGCTAAACAACTTGTTGTTTTCTCTTGGCCGAGGAATGATCACGGAATTCCTGTGTCTCTGCATGGTCCAATAAGTGTTTTTCTCCCTCGCCATATTTTTGTTTTTATCATCTTTCCGCCTTTCTAGGCTGCAGGAAAAAAGAATAGCTTAAGATTTGTTTTGTTACACCTTAAGTTCAATTTCTGCACTTTTCGATGTTTTCTTCAGAAACAGTTATGAGATAGAATTCTTAAATGCTCTGGTTTACCCTGTTTCTTTCACATATGAGTGCATGTCTTTTGAATTCTTAACTGCTCCAGGATTCCACTCGTCCACTTCTCCCCTTTGTCAGCATGATGAAATGATTCTCTTTTGCCTTTCATCCCTGATGTTCATTCCGTACTTTCAGCAGACTGACTATTGTATCCTGTGTGGCTATCCCGCTCCATATCCCCTTGTGACCAAGAAAACGCTTGCATGCCTCAATATGTGACTCCATGCCAAATGGTTCAAAACTTATAACACCTTACTATGCCTCTTTACTCAAGAATCCTACCTTCCTTCCAATCATAGTCAACATTCCCTTGAAGTCAGAAAGCTAGCCTAAAAACATCAACTAAGGTTGAATCCAGATCAACTAAGTTTGAATCTAAAGGAGAGAGCCCTCTCCGATTGAAGGTGGGCTAGAACCTACAATCAGAAGATTGGTTTGTGGTTACCTCGGCCGTATCCCTAATAGGAGCCTAGGGACAACCTGAGTGATAATAGATTCAATATCAAGCTCCTACAAAGGGAAAAAAGGTTTGTAGTTTTTTTTTAAATTTTGCATAAGCTTGGTTTGAAAAATTAGTTTGAAGGAATTCAAAGGGCATAGTAAAGCACTATTATCAGTAATTGATGCCTCGAGGAAATAAAATGCAAACACCTAGTAAGCAACCTGAAAGCTCTAGCATGACTCATGAAGAAGAGGAATAAATGCAACATGATATATCAAAATTACGAGACTAAGTGCAACAAGTGTCACTTACATAAAAAGTAACAGAACCTAAGATGGATGGTTTAACGAAAGATGTAGAAGCTAAGATGGATGGTTTAAAGAAAGGCATAGAAGCTAAGATGGATTGTTTAAAGAAAGGCGTAGAAACTAAGATGAATGATGTGGAAGCTAAGATGGATGATTTGAAGACAGATTTGACAAAGTTCCTACAAGAAATGCTTACAAATGGTGAAAGGGTAGTAAAGGAAACTCATGATGAGAACAAAATAAATGTTAATCATGATTTCATAGACTGTAATATTGGATTGAAAACCCACCATATTCCAAAAATTGATATGAGGAAGTTTGATGACAAGGATCCCACAACATGGATATTACAGATGGAGCAATTTTTCAATCTCAATAATGTGCAAAACAAACAAAATGTATGTTTTGCAACTTTATATTTGGAACCAAATGAGTTTGTATGGTATCAATGGCTTTGCTCTCGTAAAAAAATTATCACTTGGGTAATGTTTACGGAAGAATTGAGAGCACATTATGAGGAGACAAAAACCAACACTTATTTTAGCCAATTGATAAGTCTCAAACAAAAGGGTTCAATAATGGAGCACGTTTAGGAGTTCAAAAAATTGAACATAAGGGTAAAAAATATTCCAGAGGAGCATAGGATTGATCTATTCAGAGGGACTTTAAAGGATAATATCCAACATGATGTTCGCCTTTGGGAACCTAATTCATTTAGAGAAGGCATTCAGGTTAGAAAGAAAAATGGAAAGCAAAATTATGGCAACCAGGAAGCATACCACTCACAA
>APFE030515650.1:21632-34175 GCA_000404065.3 Pinus taeda
TTATTTAATTCATGTTATTACTATATTTTTTGTTTGTTTGTTTTATGTTTTACTATTTTGTAACACTATGTTACTAATCATTATCATCATTTAATTCATGTTCTTACTATATTGTTTCTTTGTTTTATGTTTTATGTTTTACTATTTTGTAACTCAATTTCATAACTCTATTATAATTATCATTATCATTATTTAATTCATATTATTACTATATTGTTTCTTTGTTTTATGTTTTATGTTTTACTATTTTGTAACAGTATTGTACTAATCATTATCATTATTTAATTCATGTTATTACTATACAGTTTGTTTTTTTTATGTTTTATGTTTTACTATTTTGTAACACTATTATACTAATCTTTATCATTATTTAATTATTTTTACTACTTGTTAGGCCACTATACTACTAGTGTAACCCCTTATTGCTATTAGTACAACCCACTTATTATATTGATGTACCCATGTAGTGCCCATATTGTTACTTTTGTGCCCCATAGAAGCCCACTATTGTTATTATTGTGGCCTTACATTATTATTGCTATGTCAGCTCTGATTATGTTATGGCCCCTTAGACTCCTATATATATAAAGTAGGTCTTCTCATTCGTATCATCCAAGAATTGTTCATTTATGTAATGTAAAGGAGGTTGCCCCCTCTAAGAGGCTGAATTCTAAGGCGTTGATCTATATTTTCTATCTTTTTGTGAGTTGGTTTAATAACATTTGGTATAAGAGCTTTGGATTCTAGGGTTTCGTTGCTCCAAACAGGTCATCATGGCATTTTCGCTATAACTTTGTTTTTGCGACGTTTCGGAAGCAAAAAAAAAAACCCATTTGAGAAGACATCGTGCAGAATCTCGACTCTGAAGTTTAGAGCTTTTTTCACTATATTGGCAGAGCTATGATCTGTGGAAGTTGGTCTTTTTACAGACTCCTGAATTACTTTCCAAACAAGCGACTTGGGGAAAATCGTCATAACTTTCTCTCTGAGCATCGGATTGAAATTTTGTAAGAAGGTACAGAAAGAGGATGGACTCTAGTCTCATTTTTATATTTTTCAGTGCCAAAGGTCTAAAAAGTGACACGTGGCACTTCATTAAAGTTCGCTGTTCTAGAAAGGTCTATAATCAGGTCATCTTCGGCGATTGTGCATAACTCTTTCTTGGAGAATCCAATTTGGATCAGACTAGTGGCATTGGGAAGAGGATGCAGAGGGCTACTACAGGTCGAAATTTCAAAACTTAAATATCCGAAAGTACAGAGGTACAATCATTTCAAGATCGAGCTCCTAAAATCAAGAAAAAGAAAGATGAGGAAGTTTGATGGCAAGGATCTGGTAAATTGGATACTTCAGATGGAGCAATATTTTGATCTACATGGCGTACCACTATTACGAAAGGTATGTATTGCATCTTCATATTTAGAGCGAGATCAATTTTTATGGTATGAAGGGCTTTGTTCTCATAAACAATTTGTTACATGGTCAATTTTCATGGAGGAAATGATAGCACATTATGAGGATACAAAGAGCAACACCTTCTTTGGAGCAACACTACAACAATTGGAAAGAGTAAAAGGGCTTTTTGACATAGTGGAAAGTAAAATTATGGAAACCAGGAAGCATACCCTTCACAAATATAAATACGGAAGTGTTGTTTCTCTTAGCCTTCCACAACCTATAAGGGTTACACCACAACAATTGGAAGAAAAAAGAGAAAAAGGGATTTGTTACAATTGTGGTAGTAAATGCACTAAAGGTCATAAGTGTGCTGAGAAGAAATTATTTTACATAGAATATGAAGAGGAGGAAGAAAAGGATCAAGAAACATCAGAAGAAGAGGATATATATGAAGACCCCACCCCAGAGAAAGAAGAAATGAATCAGACCATATCTTGTAAAGCATTGGTAAGAATTACCACTCCTCAAACTCTCAATATAGGACATATCAAGAAGAAAAAGGTGCAAGAAGTGAAAGATCACATCGAGAAAGAAGAAATGAATCCAACCATATCTTGTAATTCATTTGTCGAAATTACCACTTCTCAAACTATCAAGATAGAAGGGAATATCAAGAAGAAAAACGTTCAAGAAGTGAAATATCACATCAAGCATTAAGAAATGAATCTAACCATATCTTGTAAAGGATTGGAAGAAATTACCACTCCTCAAACTCTAAAGATAGGAGGACATATCAAAAAGAAAAAGTTTCAAGCAGTGAAAGATCACATCGAGCATCAACAACAAGTTCTTCAACTTTTAAAGGATAATGCCACTTTGGTGCAAAATCGAATGAAACAACAGGTAGATCAACATCATAGTGAAAAAAATTTTGATGTAGGTGATTGGATATTTTTACAGCTACATCTCAAGCAAGCTAATTATGAGAAGGAAATGTTGGCAATACTACATGCACTTAAAAAATGGCGACCTTACCGAATGGGAAGACTCTTCAAAGATGAGGATGTGGAAGTATTGTTTTGTGCTATTTCTATTATCCAACGAGATTGGATAAACAAAGCAAGGGATGAATGGAAGAAGGACAAAGAAGTATGCCACTTATTCAAAAGTTGCAAAAGATCCCAATTAACAATATTGCCAAAAATTAAAGAGGAAGGAAAAATCATATTGGAACCTGGAGCAGTCACAGAAACAAGAACCCGACAACTACGAAATCGATCAATTGCAGAGTATCTCATAAGGTGGAAGAACTTACTAGCTAAATATTCCACATGGGAGGACAAGGATTTTATACAGAAGCATCAAGAACTACTCAAGCGTTGAGGACAATTCTTTTTGAAGGAGAGGGGCATGTTAGGCCCCTATACTACTAGTGTAACCCCTTATTGTTATTAGTACAACCCCCTTATTATATTGATGTACCCATGTAGTGCCCCATAGAAGCCCATTATTGTTATTATTGTGCCCTTACATTATTATTGTTATGTCGGCTCTGATTATGTTATGACCCCTTAGACTCCTATATATAGAAAGGAGGTCTTTTCATTTATATCATCTAAGAATTGTTAATTTATGTAATGTAAAGGAGGTTGCCCCCTCGAAGAGGTTGAATTCTAAGGCATTGATCTATATTTTCTATCTTTTCTTGAGCTGGTTTCATAATAGTATGAGCTTCACTGGCTCGGGAAAGTGATACATACACTGATAATCTTATGCTAGAAAGGTAGCAAGATTTTTTCTACTAGCACTTCTCAATGTCATGGTCTTCTCGTCAATGTGTGATACAATGAATCTTATGACATCTGCTCATGTGAAGGATAGATATCTTCATGCAACCTTGTGTAGTCTCGACTGTCGGATACTAAGATAAACATGTTGGTCCTCTAGATCTACCTCAAGGTTCTTTGTTGAAAAAGCTTCATTAACTTGTTTCCATGATAGTGATGACCCCTTTTCTATAAACAGTTGAGTCTCTGCATACACTAGCAAGTCTACTAGTGTTTGCTCAAATACTTCCCCAATACTACTTTTAGTCGTCTCTTTTGAAGCAGCTCTCTTTGGTGCCATGGTAACAATGGTTGTTGGAGAGAAGTGCTTCACAAGTGTGGTATCTGTGGGACAAAAAGGATACTCATGGTAAGAAAACATTAGACTTTGCAAGTCTACCTTCAAAGCATGATCAAGAGGCAAACCGAGCAACTGATGAGAGGGATTGCACAATTTTCATCAACAATAAAGGGAGACTGGTTGTGCAAACTATGCATTGTGTAGTCCTAGCAGCCAAGGTGAAGCCTCGGGATTGAGACTGTGTAATGTGCAATTCAGTTGGGGTAGAGACTGGGAGAGACTGCACATTACATAGTCTAAGTGGCCAAGGTGATAGGTTAAGCCCTGGAACTCCACAATGCATAGTTGGGCCAACCTATACCGTGCACTATGCAGTTCCAGAGGCCAAGATCTTGGCTTGAGCCTTAGGATTGAGCAGTGCCGAGCTAGACAAGGCAAAATTTGGCCAAGGAAAGTGCAAATATGCCTAGTGGAAGTGTGAAAAACGAGAACCCAATAATGATGTGGACTTGAGTGAAAAATTGGCTAAGTGTGAATGAATCAATGTAGATCAAGTGCAAAACTAAACAAACAAAAGGAAAATCAAGTATGTGAGGAGAGTTGTCATAACAATGACCATTGGTGCAAAAACAAGAAAACCGATGTGACACTTGTGAAAGGAAAAAAACAACTTACAAAAACACTTATACAAGCTTAAATATGTTGAAACTCTAGCAACTATGAAGAAAAATAGGTTAAAAAACACCCACACAAGCGAAACGAAAAAAGGCGATGGGAAAAAGCAGTAAAAGACAACAAAAGCAAAACTCACCCGAAAAGGTGATGACGACCACACCGAAGGTTCTTTAATCTCCTGGGGAATGCTAAATCTCCAAGATAGAATGTGCAAATGAGCTCTAGAGGCATCAATTAAATATATCTGGTAGAATTAGAGTTTATGATTCACATTCCTAAAATCAAGGAAAAGCCGACACTTAGCTGAAGCCTCTAAAAATAGTGAGTGTGCCTCCTTCGAGATACTAATAATGATCCTTATATTTTAGGGACACTTTTTTCTTTTCTTTTTTACTCTTTCAGGGAAACTTTCCATGCACACTGTTGGGAAAGACTGCGTAATTCTGGAGAATTGAGCAACTTTCCGACTCAGTGCACTACACAGTTTCTGAGATCAATGATAGATTGCACGGTTTTTGGGCTCACTATTTGGTTGCCTTACATGACTACACAGTTTCTAAGCTCAAGGTTGACTGCCAATCTAAACTGCCCAATTTCAATCATCAAGGTTGCTTTCCCTCAAGGATTGCACAGTTTCTGGAGGCAAGTCCATAACAACTTTAAGACCAAGTTGGGAGATCAACTTGTGACTTAGAAAGATCAACTAAGTGCGCAAACAAGCGAACACAAGCACAAGTGAAAAAGATAAGTCTCAACCGAAGCATGAATACATGTATAAGTGCAAGATAGGGTCTTGTAGATAGGAAGGAAGGCTCCAAAATCAAAGCATAGGAAAAATTTTAGAGGGTGGTTGTAGCCGCTACAATAGTTTGATAAATAAATAAATATATCATCCATTTCCAATCATACAAGGGGAGCTGCGAAGCAGCAACCCCCTACCAATGAGAATTTGGTAAATTGGGAAGTCTTTTTTTATTCCTAAGTTTACATCTAAAGCACGAAGGATAAGGTCCAGACATTTTATTGGGTTTACTTAACAATTGGTGAAACAACATCCTAACTAAGACCCTAGCATACCCCAAGTGCAATATAAAAATAATTGTTCATCATGTCTCCCTCATATAAAATGGGCATGCACCTACCTGCATATAGATATCATACCCAACTACTTACTTATTAGCTTGGCCTTGGCTTTTAGTAACTAACCCAGCCTAGAAAAGAAGTAAGTAAGTAGTTTATGCTTGGCTTCTTGCCTAAGGTGAGTTGTTGTGCATGAGTCAAGTTCTACGATTGACTATCCAGCCTTTCCCTTTTGTCCCTTTTGATGTTTTTCCAATCTTTCCCTTTGGTCCTTATGTGACATACGTGCACATCATAACAGTTAACCCATTGACAGAGTGTTAAGCAAAAGCATTTGACAACTTTTTTGTGTGTCTCAAAAACTTAAGCTCCCAACTCCATAAGTCATCCAAACACTTGCAATGATGGCAATATGCATATGCCAATTTGGTAACAACATCTCAAAAAATTCCATGCCTATCATTTGAAATTGTAAATTTAAAACATCAAAAAACTCAACAACTCCAAAAGGTTGTTAACTAACCTTCAGGATTATTTTTGTACCATATTAGTTAGTTTATAGTTTTACTTTTCCATTAACAAGTTACCAAGACAAAATTGTCTCGTACGTACTTTACATATGTATAAATGTATGTTGTTAGTTTCAGTACAATAAATTTTCCATCGTGGAGTTTATTCACGAGCCTATCTATAATGGTATTAGAGCAGAGTTGAATTTTTTAAAAATCCATGCTTTTAAAGATTCTTTGGAAAGCTTGTGAATCTTGGAGTTGTTGAAGACAAGAAAGGAAAAAAGGTTTGACAAATAGTGTGTGTGTCGTTGGTTGTCTACTTTTTTATGCGTTGATTGTCCAATACATCATGCAGTATACAATGATTGGTGCGGTAAGCCTGGAGCATGTAGCAAAGAATTGTATAGGCCAAGCTATGATATGTTAAATATAAAATATCAAATATGATATGTTAATTGAAGTGGCCAAGAATATTAAATATCATGATCGAAGCAAACATATCAACACCAAAATCACTTGATTTGACATTATGTAGAGGCCAATGTCATTCATTTGACACATTGTCCTACTTCAGAGCATATCACAAATATATTTACCAAAGCACTAAGATGTGAAAAGTTTGAAAAATTCAAAATATTACTTGGCATGTCAGATGTTCCTTCATATTAAGGGAGGAACGTTAACTAATCCTTCAAGATTATTTTTGTACGATATTAGTTGGTTGATAGTTTTACTTTTCCATTAATAAATTTTCGAGACAAAATTGTCTCGTACCTACTTTACACATGTATAAATGTATTCTTTCAATTTCAATGCAATCAATTTTTCATCGTGGAGTTTATTCATGGGCATGTCTACAAGGGCCCTCCACCTCATGTTTCCCACAAGGTCAATAAACATATTAAAAATATCTTCATCGCATATGAGATGGAAACTCTCAATGTCTTCCAACATCAAACTCTTCGGTTTTCCTCGTAAACATAACTATGATATCACGTTGTAAAAGGATAAAGCAAATATCTTCTAACCAAAGAATATTAAATAATAAACGAAAGTAAAAAAAATAGTTGAAAGGAGTTGTATTACATTAAATAATGAACACAAATTTGAGAAGAATAACACATAAAATTTCTATCATATTAGATTTAAGTCTCCCTACAACATCAACAACTACAAGAAACTTTTCAACTTATAAATGGACATTTACATAAAATTATTGAACTAAAAGTGTTCTTAAAATCTATAACAGAATTTTTTCAAACATGTATTAGCATCTCATTTAAAACATATTTAATGACATTGATAATTTTATGTAAGTGTTTTAGCCTTGGTCCATATGAGATTTTTTGAATCTACAATTTTCATTCTGTAAGGAGACAGTCTAACACACATTGATTATTGAAGATAAGACTTTTTATGGTGGTAACAATGAGATATGTTGTACTCTATAAAAATTTCAGATCCCAAAAATAATGAAGTAACTTCATTGAGAAACTAGGATTCCTCAATGGAAGGAAAATACATGATGATATTAATACAACCCATGTAACAATTTTGTTTTTAGATAGAAGTTGGCATAGTATAAAGAACAAATCTATATAAAGCTATGATATGGATGATGAAATGACAACAAAACTCCCATTAGCTCACACTTTATTTTAACTATCTTGGCTAGAAAATAATAATAATAATAATCTATTTAAAGCAAGTTGTAATGTGCTTAGAATGTATACAATTGAATGTATGGTAAACAATAATAAAATTCCATTCAAAGTAGATTGCAAGGTGTTTAAAATGTACAGTAATGATGTTCCTTCAACATCAACAAGAATCTTCATAATAGCATATAGGTGAAGTGAATTCAAATGTGTCTAGATAGAACTCCAAAGGTATAAAAAACTTTGTGGGTCCAATATAAAAATCTAATTTATACAAAGCATTTCGTAGAATTGACAGTTCATGGAAAAAGTAATGATTTGTTACCAAAAATAAGGAGAGTATCTAGAGAGGTACCAAGGATAAACAACCACTAAAATTAGTTTCCCACCCAAATTCGTTGAACAAGGGAAGTTCATCGTTGAATGGGAAGCCAGTCTGAGGCCAGCACGATGTTGTTTAAGGACTCTCCTTAGTTGGCTTTTGGTGACCATATTTGCTATTAATGTATTCATCCAATTCTATGAATGTTTCTAGCATGTTTTCTATTGTCCTGCATTTGGAATACAATAGAAAATAACAAGTACCTGAAGGTGAATATTCATACAAAATGGGGAAAAAAATAATAATTTGCATGTATTAATAGAGAAAAAAATCAATTGAACGTGGGTTGATTCTTGTAAATTCCAATTATTACTTTTATGTGGTAAGTGGTCCGTTAAAAGGCAGAAATTGAAAATCGAAAATTTAACTTGGGAAGAATATTATGAGGGTTTTACTACAAATAGCACAATGTATGGTTTTTTTTTTAAAAGCTATAGAGTCAAAGTTAATTCCTAACAAATAACATTGGTTGAAAAAGAAAATGTAAAAAGCATAACACATTTTTTTAAAATGTTTTGAAGGATTCATAATACAAGATCAACTCGTTTTGTATATTTACTGTATCTTTTGATAGTTGAGCAAGTGATTGTAGCATTTCTTTTCCCAAAATCAGGGTAAGGAAGAAAAGATTGTATAGTTACAAGAGCTTTGGTTTTCTATTCTAGAAGCTTAGAATAGAAAAAAAATCCCTTTAGACATGAGCTACCAGACCTTTATACATAACTAGAGTGCTTACAACTTGAAGCTTTATACATAACTAGTAGAGGGTGATTCTTCAATAAAAAATTGTCCTTTCACTTCATTTATTTAGCTCCTAGGCTGCTAAATTGTTGACAATAAAATGAGACATCTAACATTAAATAAAATGTGTCTCTCATCTTCTAGATGCAAGTCATGGCATGATAAGTTCTCGTAGGGGGTTCAACATCCTAACCATCCATCTGTCTAATTCCAATTTCAACCCAAATCCAACACTCGTGACACAAAGCTACCCAAAAGTTAAAGATGTTGTCTATTGAGGCTATAAATTAACCTGAAAAGTTATTTTTTGCTAGAACCTAACATTTGTTTTCTAAAAACCTTATCTTAGGAGTATTTGAATCATTTTTGTTGTTGGTGGAAATGGATTCAACACCATAAAAAAACCCCTAGGCACCCATTTCCCAAAATTTCTGCCCAATTTTGGCAAAAATCATGCTGAAATTTCCACTATTTTCCGTGCAAATTTGTGGCCTCTTTAGACTACTCTAAAGTCAAATTACAATCAACTATTGTATCATATTCTTCCAAATTTAGAAGCATTGTTTTATTCCAACCCATGTAAGTGGATGCAATCATTTAGGCAAGATTTGAAGAAGAAACAAAATAGTTTAACACCCTTAATCTACAAATAAAGGGGGTACTCTTGTGAGGAAATATAGTTAAAATGATATAGTGGAACCACTTCATGAAATTAATCCTTGGAGTTGATTATTAGATATCCAAAAAAGACTTGGCTCGACCAAGACAAATCACTAAAGTTTCGCTATTAAGTTACTTTAATTCTTCTTGACATTTCAAACTCGGGCTCATTTTTAACACACATGTGTGTCAATAACTGCAAACTTTTTGTACTAGATCTAGTTCTTCATCAATATTTTTTTTGTTATGATTTATTTATTTATTTTTAATCTAACTACGACGTCCGCCGATGTCGTGGGAAATAGATCAACTATGTCAATTCAATCTCGATCTTTAAAATCATTTATCAACTTTAACAATTCAATCTCGAACTTGAAAATAATTTACAATCATAATCTAGATCACAAGCATGAAATGAAAGTTTCTATAACTGAATTGTGGAGATGAAAGCAAAAATGAAAGTTATCATAATCTAATTAGTAATAATGTGGACTTTGATGAAACAAGAGTAACTCAAGGATAATATTTGAATTGAAAAGTTTTGGCCTCATGAGATATCAACCATCATGACACTTTTTAAAATGACCATGGTAGTTTTACCTAATTCTTGGGAACCAACCCCTACCTCAGAAAGTTTTCTAGGGTTGCACTAAGTTTGGAAAAATTTCACAATATTCAACTATAATTCATGTCAGAGCTAATGTGGAATTCAAAGTATAGAGTTTGAAGTTTGAATTCCATTGAACCCTTGGAATTCAAACCCCTCCACTCAATAAAGAGAAAATAAAAAACGTCGGATATATTAACTACTTGATAAAACATATATATATATATATATATGGGTGTCAAATATTAGGAGGGTCACCCTATACATCCTTGCTTTATTTAGTTGCACCATTGAGACTTGTTGACAAGTGTTGGGCAAGGGATCCCTATGGTTGGACACAATGTTAGGAGTTTGTTTCTATAGTTAATTGCACTTAGTCAAGAACATCCGAAGAGGGCATTGAATGGGAAACTCCCTAAGGTTCTACATTAGTTTGATGATGTTGCTAACGGAGAAAATTCAATTCCAATTTGAAAGTTCAAAATTACTTCTTATGTTGGAGCAATATACCCATGGTAATATCCAATTTTCGAATTGTTACTAGTGTCTTCTTGGCTAGATTTTTCAACTTGATATTAAATAGAAGGTTGCAAAATATGTATAGACTCCTCATTCCTCTACAAAGGTTGTCGTGTATGATAAAGTTCCTTGTAGTCTGTATGTTCAAAGCGATGAGCTAGGGATTAAGGATGAGTGCTACTTGGGACGAAAGGAAGAGGCTCAAATATTTGTGGCCTCACCAAATGCACCACACCTAATTTGAATTGATACAATATAGTCCTAATCTAGGAGTGAATAAAAATTGAAATTACCCAAGTCAAAAAGAAAATGTGGAGGTAACATGCTTAAAACAAACCCACAAAGACATGTAGTACAAATCAACAAACCATCCTCAGAGATGAACTACAATACTTGAATATTCAAGGCAAAGACAAGGGAATGTATTGATCGCTAACCTACCTCCTCTAAAAAGTAAAAATAAATTGATGATTCTAGTAACTGATCATTCATACTGGCAAATGGAAGGTCAGTTGCAAAAAGCCCAAAATGGTGGCATGCGACACATTAAAATATCCATGATAACACCAACACTCCACACTGTTAGAGTCAGTCTAGTCAGTCCTCTGCCAGAGATCAAAACTCTCTATGCATTTCATTTTTAGGTGTCCCATTCCATTCACCCCAGCTGCATTCCGCTAGGGGCATGCCATAATCTGACGGAAAAGGTCATGCTAGTCATTTCCCCTCATGTCTGGCTCATGTTGGCTCAGGTCTTTTGTCAATGATCACCAAAGTCCATGATAGTCAAGGTCTAGTCCTTTAATGGACAAAAGTCATTTTCGATCATTAGGTCTAGGGATTAATCAATTTGGTCTTCAAACAAAGCCATGCATGCCAGAGTGAGGCCCTTACAAAGTTATGATTCAGAGAGTTTCATTGTCATGTGGATAGACTTCGACTCTTCTTCAAAACTCCATTTTGAAGAAAAGTCAAACAGTGTCATTTGTGATAAAATTTTCAAAAAAGTCGTCAGTTGATTTCTTCAAATGCAGTCATGGTTTCCATGGCCAAATGTCCTGTCATGCAATCCCTGCAAAGGCTACCGAAAATTTCATCATTTGAGCTAAAATTTCAAAGGGAAAAGTGAAAATCAGCGTTGCTTTAAGTCAGTGAAAAAGTGTCAAAACATAACATTAGAAAAATGGGCTTTTGAAGAAGCAAAAATTTAACCCATGACTTCCAAGTCTTTGTATACAAGTTTTCACCAAAATCAAAGCCATTGTGCAAATCAAGTTCATAGGGAGACATTGCAAAGTGTTTGAGTGTGCATCGTGCGTGTTTGGAGCAAAGGTGGAGGCAGTTTTCAAGGCGCGATGCATATACACAAGGGCGCGGCGAATACAGAGGGCACGGCGCACACAGAGACACCCCTCAGTGCATTTTTTCAATGGGCACAGCGCACACCCAGGGCGCGACGCACTGGGTTTGGCGTGCGGTGCACACCCACAAAGGGCCCAAACCGTGCCAAATTTCCTCAAATTTCTTGTGAAGCCCCTCAAATTGACAGGTAGGCTCTATGACATGACTTATTTATCAAAGTTTATAAATGATATGGTGGTTTATGGCTATGTTTGAGTGCAATAGAACTCATAAAATCAACCACAAGAAAACACCAAAGGCCATTGTTGCTAGGGTTGCATAATTGTGGTGTTGAGGTTAAGGTTCCATTTTCACCCACCATTTTTCCCTCACCTACCATTTTTCCCTATCCTCCCTTTCTCATTTTTCCTATTATCCCTACCCTAAAACACTACCAAACCCTATTCCCTTTCCCCTCCTCTTGTTTGTCAACATAACACCCCAAAACCCTACCTTGTCAAAACCCCAAAACCCTACCCTATCAAATACCCAAACCCCCTACATATCCCTAAACAAACTTCTCCCTGTAACCCCTATTTCCATCACATTACTCCCCTCCTAATACTCCCTTTTTCATTGTTCCCCTTGGTGACAGATATCACAAGAGCACCCAGCTTCACACCATCATCAAAGGGCAACCTAAGTACAGTACACAAAGCAGTCGTGGCATCACAGCATTCATCAGAGTATGAGATGGAGACACAAAGTGACTCATCCTCGGAAGAGCAGGCTCCCAGGAGACATCACAAGAGTGGAAAACATGTTAGGGATGAGCCCACTACC
>APFE030515650.1:34195-54931 GCA_000404065.3 Pinus taeda
GAACCTCCCATTTTTCATTTTTAGGAACATAGAGAGGATGAACACCTTCATGCAGCATAAGACCCCTCAGCAGCAACTTAACAGTGTTTATCACTTTGCTCTTATCCGGATTTTGGTGGATCATTAGTTGGGAGTGCAGGGCATTGCTTGGGAGGACTTCATCTCCCGTGACCTCTTCAGCACTTCACAGGTACTATTAGAGGCAGAGCATGAGATAGGTGGTCCTTCTCATTAGTATGAGTGCCATGAGACCACTACCATGCCAATTTTTGTTACATATCAGAGAGGTAGTAGGCACTTATTTGCAGCAACAAAATGAGTGTTATCTCCACCCGAGGTGGAAGGGGCCTCGCTTCCGGCATCGACTACACAGGTACAGGACAAGGGCAAGAAGCCCATGCATGATGAGGGGCCATCAGGTGAACAGGAGGCCGATTTCATCCTCATTCAAGATGATGATGCAGATGTAGAGAGTGCCCGACTTAGGATGACTATTCAGGAGTAGAACACGGAGATCTAAGACTTGTCACTCAATGTGGAGAGGGCCAAATGGATAATCAAGTATTTGGAGTAGAGGAACAAACAGCTTGAGGACCAGCATGAGATCATGGAGCTGCAAAACATCCGTGAGAATCGACAAGCTTCCCAGCAAAGGAGGATCGAGCTCACTACCTTGGAGCAAGAGATCAACAATGACCGTGAGTCCTGGCTCGAGCGGATCAACATCCACCTGGAGAGACTGCTGGAGAAGGCCGACAGAGACAAAACCATACTGAGGAGGATGGTTTATCATTACAGGGCACGGAACATGAGTGCAAAGGCCAGGATAAGGAGCTTGAAGGCAAAATTGAGCAAAGCAACAAAAGAGGCAAAAGAGGCAAAAGAGCAAGATCAGCTTCGAATCTTGGTTGAAGCTTCTGTGGCCCAACATAGTGCCTCTTAAAGAACCTCCAACCCAAATTCCAAGAAATTTGGGACAATTTTGGTCACATGGTAAATTTTTGGTCAAAACACAGGATTTTTCTCCCTGTGTGCTGCGCCACTGGCGCGGCGCTTAGAATTGGGAGCTCCAAATTGGAAATGGCTTACATTTTTGGATTCAAAATGCAAAATCATGACTACTGGTGCTTGGAAAAGAAATTTGGGCATGATTTGAGTCTCCAAGAGGCCAAAAACACCCAAAAAATGGCCTCTCTGCCCCTATTTTGACACACAGGAAGAAGTCTTGGGAGAATGAATATTTGGAGGGGCAAATGAGCACCAAATACAAAAATTCCACTTGGGTTTGAAATTAGACAGGCTAGGTCTTCCAACAAGCACACTTGGGGACATTTTGGACTCCCAAACGTGCCTCAAAACAGCCTCCAAAGTGGCACGATGCATATCGGGAAAAAGGCCCAATTTACCTCTGTTTCGCGAAATTTCGATTCACGACTTTCCACAAGTGGGCCCGCTCATATACATTTCACTTTTTCGGCACATAAGGAAAAGTTTAAAGTATTTTAACTCCAGATTGGCTTCTAAACAAGTGGCAAAGGAAGGCAAACAGTCACCCAAGCCATTTGTCATCTTTGTAACGTTGCACATGTAGCTAATGGTTGGTTTTCCACCTCCATTTTGTAATGATTCGAGTAACTCCCCAACCCTTGGGAATTCTATCTCCTCATCGCACATTCTATATATTGTATGAAAACCATTTGCAAAGGGTTGGTTGGCTTGTAATTTCTAGGAGACTGTGGGAAAGAAACTATGCTTTTTCATTGTATATTTTGACAGAGGATTAATGAAAGGCAGCGGCTCTGTTTCATGAGATTCATGTGGTTGTGAGTGTAGCAAATGTGTCTCTTATGTTTCATAGTTCATTTCATATTCATTTCTAGTGAAGTTTTCTAAGTTAGATAAGGTAGAATTCAATTTTATTGCTCTGCCTGTGGGAAAATTTCATGTTCAATGTTCTTTCTTCTGTTGAAAAGGATTCATGTGCGTATGCCCTTTTCACCCTCCTAAGCAATCTCTCCATTCCGTGCTATTTCAAACTAAATTGCTAGACTTTCTGCCTGTCTTGCCTCACGAAGTAATCTGTGCCTTTGTATTTCATCCTCTGCTCATTGCTGTCCGTTGGTCCCATACCATCCCAGAAACATAGTCATTCATAAAAATCGCTTCCTGTATCCATCTTCACTTACTAGCCTAAGATCAATATTTCACAGTAATTCATCTTAGACCATATCATTTTAATTATTCACTGAGCGTGACTCGGAGAGATCCCTCTCCTATTCTGGTAGGGCTAGCTACCAGACTCAGCGTGGTTTGTGGTTACCTTGAATTTTGCCTTCCTTCAGCCTAAGGCAGAGTTAGGTGCTAACACACACAACACCAACACTCCACACATCAATATCAAGTCCATAATTACACTTTAGAATATTTGGTTCCACATAGTATGGACTACCAACAATTTCATAAAATTTATCCCCTACAATAGAGGGAAAAAAGAGTATCAAATTATATTATCAGAAATATGAAACACCTATGGATTAAAACTAGAAAACAATTGAGTTATTTTCTTGCATAGGTAGAAACCGTAAATACTATCAATGCCTAAAATAAAAATAAAAATTAAAGGACGAGAACATTTTTCAATTTAACTAAATAAAAAATCATTCTACTAGAACCTTCAATAGGGAGAATTTATAAAATCTCTGGAAGGTTATGCCCCATAGCTAGAGAAAGTTACAATAGTTATCTTCTCAAATTTTTACCAATATGTCATATACAAGAATGGAATCTTGACTAAATAGGTTTGAAGAATATAGATAATACAGATTCAATTTCCTTAAGTGGAAATTTTTCCTTTTTGTTTGCAAACAAGATATTCTCTGGCTTAGGGTCCTTATAGATCACCCAATGTTTGTGGCAGATCTGCACCAAGAGAACACAATTACCACTATATGCTATCAATAACATAAATTGACATGATCTCATCTTTCTTTATTATCCACAATGTGGTAACAAGAGACATGTGTAATGCATGTATCTAAAATATAATAACTGGCATGGTGAGGAAGCATGCATGGCCTAGTAATTATCGTAATTAAAAAGAAATTAAAGGAATCATTTCATATTTTTTAATTTAATTAAACATGAATTACAATGTAAAGGATGGCTCATATTATTACCATTTATCTCTCAGTTATGAGCAATGTCATGAATTAATACCACAATTTGATACAATGAGATAAATCTCAAAGGATGGTCATTGGTTCAATTGTAGATATAGTGGTTATAGACCAACATTGGGGAATTATCCATGAATTTTTTCGATCGATAGGGATTTTTCCCATATGGAATGAAGTGGGATGGAGAGAAGCGACCTTTAACTCATAGAGAATATAGGAGGAGCAACAAGGGAGTCTAGTTCAAATGCAGACAATATTGTCCCCTATAGCTAAATAATCTTGTAGACATATGTTCCTAGATTTCTTCCAGTTTGTGATGTAGCTAATTCATGCATTCAATTTTAATTCATGATGCATTTAATTAAGAACAACTTTTAAAATTCATATTTTGGCATATCAATCTGTGTTGAGAACGCTACCTAAATTCACAAGGGAGTACACCTTGCAAAGGTGGGAAGCTCGTCGAACCAACAAAGATATATTAGAAAATATAGTTGAAAACTTCAAACATTAGACAAAGACGAATAGTAGTAGCTAGTAAGAGCAACATCACAAACCTATAACATCTAGATCTTTAACTAAATCTTGTTCAGGCTCTAGATATGGATCATGACGGTAAGACTTAGAGGTGATTTAGTAAGGGACATGTTAGGTGTATATAGAAAGTATATCGTATTCGTACGGTCCCACCCTTCTAGAAATTATGTTAATCAGGTAGGTTCTTTTGATATTCCTTTATTCTAGCAACTAGCTTCGTTGGGGGTGAACTACCTTGGTCAATCCCATAGGATCACATTCATTTAACTATTGTGATTAGTAGATCAATATCCCTCTTGTAAGGTAGCAAAAAAAAAGGTGGTTAGTAGCCTATGGCCTTTAGTTAATGAAAGATAAGAAACCAAACCCACGTAGAAAGGGAGAAAAGATTTGTGTCCACCTCAATTTGCTCCTTTATAAAAGTCTACAACTCATCAATGTTAACCTTGAAAAGAGTTAGTGAGAGACTGCACCTCGTCTTGATCATAGTGGGACTCGTGAATAAGTCTTCAAGGTCATGAGCAGTGCAGAGGCGTTGACAATTTCACAAACCATTGAAGCAAGGGATATCTTGAGATGAAGGAAAATCATTATGAAATTTTTACCCACAAACCTAACTAGTGTTATAAAGGAAGGCTTGAAATTCCATAAAGCCAACTAGTGTTACCAAGGAAGACTGAGTGTTCACTAATGGTATCACTTTGATGTGTTGCTTTCTAGCCTTGAATCAATGAACGACTCCAGAAAAGAAACTTACCTTGTTTACTTAGTAGAAGAGCTAGTTGATTCATTTAACCTGGTAACATCACAACTATTATCTAGAGGAAGATTTGGGGATTTGATGCTTAGGCCCCTATTCCCCAAAGTATTTTCTTTCGATTCACCCTACATGTTTCTTGAAGGTATGGCGTGCTTGGATGCTCATAGATGACTTTTATGTTTCTATTTATTTCTCATAAGAAAACAATAACCAAAACACAAAGGGAATAAAAACCAATCTATTAATTTCTCATATGATTCTTCTATTATGATTCTTCTTAGCTAGTATAGAAACATAGAATAGGAGCACATAAGAATTACCATTGGGTATACATGTCGAACAATTCAACCTTGTTTCCAACAGTATCAACAATAGGCCAGAAGCTATATTTGTCCACCTCAGTCTCTTGTTCAACGTGTTCTCCAAGAAATGCTGTCGAGGAATTTTGTTCCATGAGGTTATGATATCAACATAAAGAGACCACATCGCTAATCTGGGATACTGAGTAGCCACGTGTAATCATGCAACATTCTATGTAGGTATGAAATTTGGGTGACATTGCATATGGGGTATTTATTCTTTAGCACAAATAGTTAATGTTAATCAAGTAATGTTAGAGCAATGCTAACATTACATGACAATGAAAAACTTTCTTGACAACATGCTTTTTTAACCCAAGAATGCTAACAATACGTGACAATGAAAAACTTGCTTGACAACATGCTTTTTTAACCCAAGAGTTTGATACAGTATGTTCCTCTCCACCTCAAGAAGAGTCCAAACAAGATTCCTATTCACTGGCTAACAAAAAGCAATGTCAATATTTAATAGGGTGGACAAAAAGTAGTTGTCTTAGAAATTTAGGTTTATTGTCTCGATTTTTGTGCACGAACTAATATGAAAGAGCACACCAATAAATACAGTGCCTACTACCTTATGGAAGGGACTAATAATATATAATGTACAAAGAATTATTCACCACTTAACTAAAATTCCATGTAATTGGAATGTAGAAAATTCCAAATTAGTTGTCAATTTGTTATTTATTGGAGTAGTGATTTATCTATTTTATACTTTTATTTTTGTAATACTATTTTTTCTTCTTCTTTTTATAGGTAATGTAGGTTGAGTAACCACCACCCACAAGAGCATCTAATATTTATATTACATGAATTAATTAATTTATAATAATAGTAAAAACAATTATTTTTTATTTTATTTTTTTTTATCTTAAATTGTGTTATATATATATATATATATATATATATATATAGAGAGAAGAGGAGAGAGAGAGAAGAGAGAGAGAGAGAGAGAGGTTACTTTTTTATTTTTATATGGATACATATGTTTATATTTTGAAAATGTTATAATTTTACTTTTATAGGGACTTAAGGTTTTTGCATCCATGGTATGGGAGAGATGTTGTCCCCAAACGTCATATTAAAAGAAATAAAAAAAATATCTACCTTAAAAGGATAAGAAAATGTTAATAGGAAAACCATCTTTCAACATCTACCTTAAATAAAATAGTTTAATATCCATGGTAAATAACATAATTTTACATCAATTTTTATAGAGGCAAAGTAATTATATTAAAGAAAATTCCAATTTAATATGTGTGAGATGTGTAATTCATTTCCCTACAATTTCAGTTATTTCTTACTCCCTAGCATGTTAAGAGATGTGTATTTCAATATGCACATTAAATAAAATATTTTAATATCATCTCTCTCCTTATAAGTGCTTTCTAATTATGGAGTTGACATGTAGCATTTTAATAAAGTATTAGCAACAAAAATATTCAATGTGTGTGTGTCACAATGCAAGTCATAAATGAAATATTTTAGTGTACATCTTGAATTAAATATCAAATGTGTATATATTATATAAAACAACTTAAAAAGAAAAAATCTTAAACACTTCCTTCGTATATTGCTCAAGATCAAAGAGATGTGGAATGCTCAGTCATATGATGCCACATGCCATATATATAAAGACAAATATAGATCCATGTTAACCTTTGATTTATCAAGGGAAGACAAGGATCAAAGCTCTTTGGATGCAATTTTTTTTCCAAGTTTTACACTCTACAAAAGATTTGCATCTCCAAAGATTTGATCCCTCTTAGTGCTTGATAAATCAGGGGTTAAGATAGATCATCTATGTTGATCTTATTACACATATTACATGCATGTTTAATATTTAATAAAAAATATTATTATTTCTCGTAACCATTCAATTAAAATTTATGATTAAATATTTAATTAAAAAAATAATATTCTTCCTATAACGATTCAATTAAAATTTATGATTAAATTTTTAAAAATTATTTTTTTTTTATAAAAATAAAATTTATATTATTAAAAAGTGTTTTCCTAACATAACTAACTATCAATATTTTTTTTTTAATGGTTAAAAATAATTGAAAAATATTAATCATTTAACTTGTATATTGAAATTAGTATCTCTATCTCAAAACTTTAATGTCATTAAACTCGTTAACACTTTTATACTGCAATTATAATTTGATAGAGTTGCATCTTGGCTCTACCAAAATCTGACTTTTAAATTATTGGTCTCTTCACGCTGCTAAAATCAAAATTTTCAATTTCATCCGATAATTATACCGAAAAGTGAATGAAAAATTCAGAAAATATTTAACAACATATGACATTTGTTGGAATTTTCTGCTAAATTCCTTAACAAACAGACAACACAAAAATACTATGTTTCTGCACAGAAAACTGTAAATTTCGTTTTCTGGACTTGGTGTTGCAGCAACATGATTCGATGTTGCAGCAACAGGATTCGGTGTTGCAGCAACAGAGAGTTGGTGTTGCAGCAACATGAAATTTCTGATAATTTAAAGTAAAACTGAAAACAGAACAATACTAAGCAACACTAAAAACTGGTGTAACAACAATATGCAGGTGGTGTAACAGCAACAGTAAACAAGCTAAATAGTAAACTTGTATTCGTGAACAATAAACAAAACTGATACAGTAAACTTAGCTGTTACAAGAGGAACGCTTCAGTTCCAGAAATCGATTTTCTATCTCAGAAAATCGCAGGTTCGGCACTGCTGTGCATTTACAGAAGAGACACACTCTTGTTCTTCTAACCTTCTCTAAAAAATAGAACAGAACTGATGTTCTAAAATTCTTACACTCACACAGAAAATAGAACTGTTGTTCTTTTCTACTTACACCTTCTTGCACTCACACAGAAAACAGAACTGTTGTTCTTTTTCTTTGTTGCACTCTTCTCTTAGCACTGTGTTTCAGCAACTTTATCTCAGCACTGTTGTGCATAAAGCTTCATTCATGTGAGCTCGTGCTGCTGCACATTCTTTCTCTAAAACACAGAAATTATATTATAGCACTATTGTGCTGTATTGCAGAGAGATTAACACTGTTGCCACACACTTCTTCTATGTTGTTGCTCATTACATTTATAGGAAAATAAATATCTGAGTTTAATTGATAAAATAATCAAAATATACTGTAACTCTTATCTGCATATTGAATGCAGAAGCAGTGATGCCTTTTTTAGGAGATTAAGTCGGCGGTTGCATGGGAATTAAATTATGTGAATTTAATGCTCATCAATGTGCAAAATATCAAGAGTGACTTTGCGGCATCGAACAAGCTGGAACATCTATGGGAAATCAGATTTCTGTCCAGCTGTTCATTGTTTGCAGTTGGAATTAAATTCCAACACTTCCCATTAATTTCAACTGCTGGGTTATTAGTCATACCCAGACACTTCATCAAAAATTCGAAAGTTTTATGATCCAATGGTTTGGTCAGAATATCAGCAACTTGCTCCTTCTTTGCTCTCATGGCAGATGTAATTTCATATCTCTTCCCTATAGGAATATCCATCTGATAGAGTTCTACCAGGGTCTTCATCAAATCTTCAATCTCTTCCTCTGTCATATTGACAAGGGTGTTGGCAGTAAAGCCCATCTCATCCATCTTGGCAAGAGTTACATATCAAACTCCATATTCTTTAAACAGATCTTCAAGGAACTTCAATTCCTTTCTCCCATTGATGGGTTTTGTCCATTTCCTATCTTCAACTGCATTTTTGAAATGAATAGAGTCATCAACATGACTAGATAAAGCAAACAAAGAATTCGTACCTTCATTTGTTGCTTCTTGTGGTGTGCTTGGAGATGCACATTCACTTCTCCTCAAAGGTGTGACTTGCTGCCCTTGTGTTGGCGCTGCTGTTTGGGGATGCATTTCAGCCATCTCCTCATCATCTTCATCATGAGACAAACAATTTTTATCATTCACTGTTTTCTCTAAGCTTTCATCATAAGCTTCCTCCTCAATGAACTGAGGTTTTACTGTCTTTACTTTCTCCATGCCTTGATAGGTTGTCTTGAGAGTTTCCCATGCTTCTTTGGATGTCTTAGCTGCTACTATCCTTGGAAACACACTCTCATCCACTGCTCGATACAAGAAGTAGAGAACCAAAACATCTTTCTTCTTATATCTCTTCAACTGGTCTTTCTCTGCCTGAGTTAAGCTATTAAACTCATTTTTATCTATTGGTTCTTCAAAACCATCCTCAACAAATTGCCATAAATCTTGTGAGGTAAATAGGGCTCTCATAACTATTGCCCAATAGTCATAGTTTTTCCCATTTAATAGTGGGAGCTGAGTATTAAACATACCCATGCTAGTGCTGACGCTGGCCATTCCTTGCACTTTAAACTATGC
Source organism: Pinus taeda (assembly GCA_000404065.3). Classification (NCBI taxonomy): domain Eukaryota; kingdom Viridiplantae; phylum Streptophyta; class Pinopsida; order Pinales; family Pinaceae; genus Pinus; species Pinus taeda. The sequence continues at coordinate 43,399 of APFE030515650.1, forward strand.
TTCAAATACAGTCTAGTATTTTAAATAACTGGTTGTATATTTAAAAATAACTGATAAATACCTTGGATCCTTTCTTGAGTGTGTCTTCACTCTGCTGGAGAAGTTGTTGCAGCAAGAAACCTTCCTTCAGCTTCTTTGACGCTTTCAAAGAGCCTGGACTAGCTTTGATACCATGTTGGAATTTTATGGTGATTTCAAACACAAAATACCAGAGAACAACGCTCTAATACCATGTTGGAATTTTCTGCTAAATTCCTTAACAAACAGACAACACAAAAATACTATGTTTCTGCACAGAAAACTGTAAATTTCCTTTTTCTGGACTTGATGTTGCAGCAACAGGATTCGGTGTTGCAGCAACAGGATTCGGTGTTGCAGCAACGCTGATCGTGGTGTTGCAGCAACAGGAAATGACACTCTGTTTTGTTAACACAGAAAAACAGAAAACTGCTCACTGGAAACGGTGTTGCAGCAATAGGATTCGGTGTTGCAGCAACAGAGAGTTGGTGTTGCAGCAATAGGAAATTTCTGATAATTTAAAGTAAAACTGAAAACAGAACAATACTCAGCAACACTAAAAACTGGTGTAACAGCAATATGCAGGTGGTGTAACAGCAACAGTAAACAAGCTAAACAATAAACTTGTATTCGTGAACAATAAACAAAACTGATACAGTAAACTTAGCTGTTACAAGAGGAATGCTTCAGTTCCAGAAATCGATTTTCTATGTAAGAAAATCACAGGTTCAGCATTGCTGTGCATTTACAGAAGAGACACACTCTTGCTCTTCTAACATTTTCTAAAAAACAGAACTGTTGTTCTAAAATTCTTACACTCACACAGAAAACAAAACTGTTGTTCTTTTTTGCTTACGCCTTCTTGCACTCACACAGAAAACAGAACTGCTGTTCTTTTTCTTTGAACTGCTATTCTAAAATTCTTACACTCACACAGAAAACAAAACTGCTGTTCTTTTCTGCTTACGCCTTCTTGCACTCAAACAGAAAACAGAACTGCTGTTCTTTTTCTTTCTTGCACTCTTCTCTTAGCACTGTGTTTCAGCAACTTTATCTCAACATTATTGTGCATAAAGCTTCATTCATGTGAGCTCGTGATGCTGCACATTCGTTCTCCAAAACACAGAAATTATATTATAACACTGTTGTGCTGTATTGCAAAGAGATTAACGTTGTTGCCACACACTTCTTCTATGCTGCTGCTCATTACATTTATAGGAAAATAAATATCTGAGTTTAATTGATAAAATAATCAAAATATCTTGTAACGCTTATCTACGTATTGAATGCAGAAGCGGTGATGCCTTTTTCAGGAAATTAAGTCGGGGGGAAGCGGTGATGCCTTTTTCAGAAGATTAAGTCGGCGGGCGGTTGTAGGGGAATTAAATTATGTGAATTTAATGCTCATCAATGTGCAAAATATCAAGAGTGACTTTGCAGCATCGAATAGGCTGGAACATCTATAGTAAATCATATTTCTGTCCCGCTGTTCATTGTTTGAAGTTGAAATTAAATTCCAACAACATTTGAGTAAAACCCTGGTCTGAACCTCATTACGCGGAAGTCTCTCTGTTATGAGATATTTCCTCATGCTACTGTAGTAGATTCATCGTCGTCCACGTCATCACGACATACTCATCTCATACTTCATTTTCAGCGATGTTTCATACTTCATTTTCCTGCTATGTCTTCGCGACCCCTGGGTTTCCAGATGTTGTAGGTTTTAAAGTGATATTCGAAAGGGTTACAAGTCGAGCAAGCAAAACAACTTGAACCAGGGCAACAATGGCGAAGAAGAGGAAGGCCGAGGTAGAAGAAAAAGCACCAGTAGCGAAGCCAAAGTTGAGGAAGACACGAAGAAGCCGGTAGAGCCCTTCAACAAAGAGCAGATAATGGATATCATCTCTGAGAATTCCAATACAGACCCGCAGAAAAGACTTCGTCCGTGGCCTCGGTTGGGACACCAGGTCAGAGGCTTTGAAGCCAGTTTTCTCCCCATACAACGAGCTAGAAGAATGCATTGTTGTCATGGACAAGGGTCCTAAGAAATCCAAAGGTTACATATTTGTTACCATTAAACGCATGGAAGCTGCGTAGAAATCCCTGAAGGAGCCCAGTAGAAAAAAAAATAGACGGCAAGATGACTGCTTGCCAGATGGTGCTAAACATCAGGATGAGCTTTCTGAGTGTTGATTCATTTTTACAAACTTTGTAGTAGGTTGCAAACAACAAGAGCCTATTTTAATCACATTTGGTTTTCATCAAACAATTTTGTGGAAATTTCATATTTGTTAAACAACATCGCGTTCTTGGTTTTTGGTGTTGCCCGTCTCTGGATGTGAAGAAAAGCATAAACTTTGTATGAATTCCCATTATTATTTTTGTAGATTCCTTTGACCTTTGTTGGTTTTAACCTATGCTCCTTTTTCCATTATTGATTCCTACTTATTATTTTGTAAAAAATAATTCTATCTACCATTTATGAACATAATAATGTGTTGCCCATATAAATATGTGAAGATATACTAGAGGAACTAGATGTTGATGTGTTAGGTTTACCAGAGTGAGTTATCAATATATTCTTTCCTATATTATTTCAGTTAAATACAATTGGATAATTTGTTCTAGATAGTTGATAGCATTACCTAGTTGTTCTATCAGGATTTGATGGGAAACTAGCATAACTTATTATCAAACGAGAATTCTTTATGTTAAAGCTGAAAAGGGCGAAAAAATTTGAAGTTTACACCTTGAATTCCATCTATATGGATAACAGATTTCGGTTTATAATGGATGTTCATAAGTAATATGAGTTTTTATGTGTAATTGCTTCTGTTAGAGAAAATTGATCTCTCTAGTATCTAGCTTGTAAAGATTGCTGGGACAACCAGATTTCAGTGCAGCCAAATTGATTATGAAAGGCGACGTTGAGATGCACTAGACCTTTTTGTTGTGTGTGCTTGTTTGTGGATGTAGGTTTCTTGTTCTTATAAATGGAATTTTAGCTTCTACTCTCGTTTACAAGGAATCATATGTGTTTTGAGTATATACACTCAAATCCCTTTGACTAACAAGGCTTTTAGCATGGTTGATTTTTGCTCTTGATCAAGTAAATTTACTGTAGACTCTAGTTTATTTGTTCGGTTGAATTATTATATTACAACCATCATTGAGACCCGATGGAAATTACAAGGCACGTATTTGATTAAGTTTGGAAATTTTCAAAATGTCATTGGTTTGAATATTTGCTTGGACTTAGTTGTCTAACAAGTTAGCCAAGTATGGCAATAACTAAGGCCTTTGAACTTTGAGTTCTTAATGATTTTAGACCAGCATTCTCGTCACAGATGCCTGGACACAAATTGTCGTAATTAGTTTTGTCCTTGCATACCCTTATTACCGGCCCTCTGGACGCCAATGACCTTGCGCTGACTCACGGTGTCGGTCTGATCCTTCATCCGGTCGCGGCAACACATGGTGTTCTTGGTAGCTCATTGCCTTTTAATCGGGCGGTTGGGGGGATGTGGTTTTGAAATGAGAATATTCTGTGGGAGTTTATGAGATCCATAATCTGGATTGTATCTGCAAGATATCTTTGCTTTCAAGAAAATGAATTGGATACGAAATCATTTGACCATAACAATACATGGGGATGAGATTTCTAAGTGTTCATTAATTTTTGCAACTTTGTAGTAGGTTTCGTGCAACAGGTAGCCTATTCTAATCACCATTATTTTTCATCAAACAATTTTGTGGAAATTTCATATTTGTCATGCAACATCTTGTTCTTTTTTTTGTGTTGCACGTCTCTAAATGCGATGATAGCAAAAACTCTCTATCAATTCTCATTATTATTTTTGCAGATTCCCTTAACCTTTGTTGGTTTTAAACTATGTTCCTTTTTCCCTGGTTGATTCCTACTTATTATTTTGTAAAAATGTTTCTATCTTCCATTCAAGAAGATAACAATGTGTTGCCCATGTAGATATGTGAAATATACAAGAGGAACTAGATGTTAATGTGTCAGGTTTACCAGAGAGAGCTATCAATAATATATTATTGCCCAGAAGAACTAGATGTTGATGTGTCAGGTTTACGAGAGAGAGCTATCAATATATTATTGCTCAGATTATTGACGATTTGATAGGAAACTATCCTAACTTATTATCAAAGGAGAATGATTATATTAAACGTAAAAAGGTTGAAAAAAAAATAGGCTTTCACCTTGAATTCCATCTATATGGATAACATATTACCATATAACATATTTCAATTTATAATGGAGGTATGTTAGTAAGTAATATGAATGTTTGTGTGTAATCAATTATTTTAAAGAAAATTATCTCTATAGGTACCTAACATGTAAATATTGATGGGATAACTAGATTTCAGTGCAATGAGATTGATTGTGAAGGGTAACATTAAGATGGTCATTAGACATTTTGTTGTGTGTGCTTGTTTTTGGATACAAGTTTCTTATTCTTATAAATGGAATCATAACTTCTTATTATCTTCTGCACACTCAAAGCCTTTTGACCAACAATCCTTTAGCATGGTTGATTTTAGCTTTTGATCATGTAAAGTTATTGTAGATTCCACTGTTGAAAAATGCAGCAAGAAAGTCTCAATTTGATTTTTCCTTGGTCAAATTGAGAAATTTTTAACTTCCACATTAGTAGAAAACTTGGATGAAATTAACTTGTGTGACATGGCTTGTGTCACTCAATTTACTTAGTAAATTTGAGTAGAGGAGTTCTAGTTTAGTTAAGCATGTGTGAAGCAATCAAAGTCAGATGTTTCAAGTAGTTTTCATTTAAACTACTTCTAACTGTTAGATGAACTAGTGGAAGGTCAGTTTTGCAGTGGAATATAACTCAGTGATCATCTAGTTAAGTTAATTGATCTTTTAGCCCAAAATAGCTAGTACATGCAGAGAATTTTAGTTCCCCCACTGTGGTAAATATTCCAATGCAATGTAACATCAATTGTAGACTAGTCTTGAGTGTACAATGTTGCATGCAGTAAGATGATTAACCTTGGGAATTGCCCAATCATTTTGGAGGAAATTCCTAAATAATAGAGGCCTAATTTCCTTAGGAATTGCACAAGGAAATAGGGGCTCAAACAAAGGTAGAAATTGACTTAAGTCTGGTAAGAGCTTCTCACTGAGCACCTAGATAGGTTATTCACTTTCATGTTGTGCTCATATCGAGGTAGCAATTATAATACATCTCTATTCATCGAATTAATGCAAGCAAGCAAAGGAGTTTTTAACAGATTTCTTTCCCTTGGAAAATATTGTGTGCATGTGTGTTATTTCTCATTGCATGTTCCTTATTGATGTTCTAGATTGTGAATTGAATTTTGTAAAGTAGTAGAGTAAGATTGTGTCTTGTGATTTTAATGAAAATTTCATAAGAAGTTGTAATTCTACCCCATAATTTTTACATTTTGTTTATTTTTTCTATTGAATTACTATATTGTAGCCATCACTCAGACCTAACTGAAAAGACAAAACTAGTATTTGATTGAAATTGCAAATTTTTCACAGGTTTGAATATTACCTCGGAATTTGTTTTATAACAAATTAACCTAATATAGAAATAACTGAGGTCCTTAAACTTTGGTTTGTTAGTGATTGTATATCACTCTTCTCATCATTAATGCATAAATTGTTGTAATTAGTTTGTCCTTGTAGAACCTTTGACTACGAGCTTAGTCTTAAAGTCTGGTTTCGCGTTTAGGCCTAAATTTCTTAAACATTAAGGATGAAAATTACCTCTATGTGTGAAAATTTTGTTTGGTTCATATCAGGCTAGCTCTTCGATTAGAGGAGAGTCTGGAATGCATATATTATAACTCATAACTCTTGCCCACTTGGTAAAACGCAATACTCCATAACATAAATGTAATGTTAGAAAAGCCTCCAAAACTTATGGACTTTGCTTCCCAAAAAAATCAACTATGAAATCTGTGTGCCCTATCTAGCAAGATTAACTATGAAATCTGTGTGCCCGATCTAGCAAGATTTCCTATAAGGTGAAAATGGATAAAAATTCAAATGCAATTAATTTTCAATATAATAACGAGCAAAAATGGAGAGAAATTCAAATATAATAATTGAATAATGATAGATGGTTGGATATTGCTACTACATGATTAGTTACATGAAAGAAATCCACATTGAAGATTAGTCTACCTTCAAGTAGACCTTAACCAAAAAAGATATGTAAGGAAGGGGTAAAATCCGATTTGTATTTGACTCAAAGAAGCCCATTGATTCATAGGCTACATACAATTAGAAATGACCTAAAACTCATAATCTTCTGATAGAAAATATTTCTTCATGGAAACCTATAACTACAAATCAAATTTTATTACAAATTACATATCTATCCGAGAAAAATATGGTTAGTTATTCTTATTTTGATTGCGTTCTTCAGGTATTGAAATTGCATAAAACATTTCTGTAACCAGACCATGACCAGGAAAACTTTGTAAGAGAGAAATAAAACAATACATTATACCAATTTAGACGAGGATAGTGCCAAAGGCCAAATTATTTATTGCGCTGGAAAAATGATATATCTCATTGCCAGACACTGATAATGTGGGAGGCAGGAATTGTTCCAGCAGCCTTGAGCATGGTGCTCCAGTAATATTTGGTTGCCTGATCTTGGTTTTTTTGGTTGTGCTTCTCCCTAAGAATGTGTATCACCAATCAAAGAAGTTGTGGAATTGAGAAGAGTAATTAAACAAGGTTGGCTGCAAATGTTGTTTGTTGTGCTTCTCCCTAAGAATGTGTATCACCAATCAAAGAAGTTGTGGAATTGAGAAGAGTAATTAAACAAGGTTGGCTGCAAATGTTGTTTGAAGTGTAGCTCGTGGATAATATCAATCGAGGCATGGAGTCACTGGCGATGGCCTATAACTAGCCTTCAACGGGCCATAATGTAGTATTTGCATGTGAAAGATGGTCATTACATGGATGATTATTATCAATTTGACCCAAATTATTAGAGTCTTGGTCAGTTATAATACCGTCTTGACCAAATGAAACCTTGGATTCAACACTTAGGTTACTGAAAAATGCAATCCCATAACTCTGTCCCATGTGGTAAAAACAATTGGCCTTTACCAGTGAGACTATTGCTTGTAAAGATCTCGACTGAAAGTAGCCAAAAGCTCTTTATTCTGCACTATTCAAAGCTTCTAAATTATCATATTTACATTAGAGATGATGGATGCATGTTTTCGTTCAATATTGTAGAGATTTACACTAGCTCTTGAAAGACAAATTTCAGGTTGTATGATAAAATATTTGCAACTCTTGTGTCTAGTTGTAACTTAATATGTCAAATTCCTGTCTTATGTTTTTTAGTTCCAACTGATATTCAAATTGAAGCATTCAATGCCTTTAGACACCAGTTTTTTAATTATAAAAAGGATTATATTTATAAACACTCTCTTCTAAAATAAGAAACCATTTTAAATTTTGCATGTCAAAATAAAGGTGTGTTGCATTGTTGTTAAAGCCGCTTCCAATCTTCCAAACATTGAATTGCATTCCAAAAAGCCCTGCCCCACTGAAAAAATATTGGCCACCATGTGAGAATCTGATCATTGTTACTGACATCCTTTGACTTATGGTCACCTAATAAGTGTGGAGTTACATACGCACTCTCAATTGTACTTGTTTCTAAGAGGAGAAGGAAATCCACCAGCATTGTAGTTTTATTCTCTCGTGGTAACATTTAAATGTAATATGTTAATTTATCCATTATAAAAGTAGTTCCCAAGAGTGAAAAATACATGCTAACCTTCAAATTTGTTGGTCACAAAAAAATGGCTTACCTTTCCTTTGATGCAGCAGCTGCAGCTGCGGAATCTGCATACCTGGCAGAAAGGGTCAAAATGAATTTCAGTGAATGAAAATTGTATCTTTTATGAATATTTGTTACTAAATGACAAATGGAGAGGGGCTTATCCGTGTCTTCCTTGTGAGACTAAGTATGGAAATTGTTTTAGAATGTATGTTGTATGGACCTAAAGGTAAAAGTATTCATTTTACACATGTTATAGAAGGTAAAAAGGTATAGTAAATAATAGGTTGACATTCATTTACTATTACCGTGGTTGTTTTGGAGAGTTTTGGATTGAGTGAAATATCCATAAAACCTATCATATATCTTTCCAAAATGTTGTAAATGTTAGTATATTTAATAGAAAATTCTAATTCATGTTTGGCATATTTATCAATTTTAACTCTATATGTTTTTACTTCATATATGCAATAATACTCTACATTTTTTCTAAAAGATATCATTATAGGTAATGAATTTTTGAATTTGGAGAATTCAGATCTATGTCCATGATTCATGGCACTTGGTAGGGGCATTCCTTTCATTGTTGGTGGAGGGACTACTGCGAGCTTATGTGCATGATTTCCAACATAGGTAGATCCATAGGCTATATAAGGAACCTCTTTATGCTAGATTAATTTCCATTCAACCATCTCAAGCAAGTGCCAAATGGTGTATTGTGCCCACAAGAATATTTAAATAAACCTATTGAGATTCATTAATCATTTTCAAAGATGTTATGTGTTAATTAGTTTAGAGTTTCCACCTTTATTAACTTGCATAGAGTTTCCACCTTTATTAACTTTTGCATGATCATTCTTGACAAATAATCTGAATTTGACAACTAGTCATTGTATTTGAGAACCCTCTCTTCAACGCATTGCCTACACATCGTTGATAATTCTAAATGGACACATGAAGAAGTCATTACAAGATATGGTTTGTTGCATCAACATCATTGAAATCTTGTCCAATAATTATGTTGACTTGGCTGGTTTGTCATGTCTTCAATGATACAAGCATTAATTGTAATTTTTTATACTTTAAAGGCATAATATCATTATATTGAGTCTCTATATCATTATATACTATGCCGAATAGGCGGGTCAGACTAGGATTTATTATATTATTTAAATATTGCCATAGCCTTGATTTTGAATAGAAGTTGGGAAAGTTTTAATAGTGAATTTTGGTGGATAACTAGGCTTAATAGTGTGTGATCATAGCATATAATTGATATCATATAAACTTATTTTTGTATGGGTGGTGTTGTATCAAGTCTTGCCTACAAAGTATGGATAGACTAAGACTCGTCTAATGGATGACAAATGCCCATAATGTATGAGATTGGATACATTTAATTATATTCCTTGGGAACACCCATTTATGAAGAGTTACTAGACAATTATTCGTGACAACTTCAACTCATTACTCTCGAAGCCATTCATTGCCACATTGCTTTTCTTCATGAAAGTGGATCCATTGTTCCGAGCCTTTATTGCAATTTTTGGTATTGCATTTGGACCATGATAGCAATGCTCCCATTGAAATATTTTTTAGGGTTTATATATTTCTTTCAAATGTTGGTTATTAATGAGGTCATTGCTAAAGTTAGGGCTAAGAAACTCAAGATTACTCTATTGAGGATCATTCTATTGTACAAAGGACAATTTTGAATGTTATTTCACTTGGTTTAAATCCAACATATAACATTTGGATAAAGAACTTCAATGCCTCTTCAACAAACCCATTATGGGAGCATCCCCCAACTATTGCATTCCATTAAGATTCATCCCTTTTAGGCACGATGTCAAACAACTACATTGCATTATTTATGATCCCACAGTTTGCATACAAAGTAACGAGGGCATTCTATATAGAGATATCTAAAAAAAACTTGTTCTAATGATTCATATGTTTACAAGCATGAGAAACACGTCTTAATCACAATGTCAATTGACATTGCCATTGCCATTGCCTGCTTGTGCACTCATGAGAGGGTATGCTCTGTGTTGATTCTCATTACCACAAATGTCATGTGAATAGCAATTTTGCATGTAAAGAGATTCCATGTGATATGGGAATAAGCCAACACCTTCCATTTGAGATGCATCGCTTATCCATGTGAGTAGTTGAGTTCCTACAATGGTGTGTGTGTGTGTGTGCATGCATGAATATGAAGTTATCAAGTACATGTTATCATCTAGGGCTTTTAAGAGATATATATATTATTTTTTGTTATTAAGAAGAATACTTTTTGGTTGCATTTCATAATAAATGCTTTATTTTATGTCTAGAATGTTGACATAGATTGTCATTGATGTCAATATGGCAATATTATAGGAGCCAGAGGAGGCAAAACAGAGCTATCGGAGCTACAAGAGGAGTATTGCAGAATATAAAAGCAAAGCATATCGGAGTAGCAAAACAGAGCTATCAGAGCTACCTGAGGAGCCATATATATATGTCATATATATATGCCAAAGAAGGACTATCAGGAGCAAGGTATGCCAAAGAAGGACTATTAGGAGCAATATATGCCACATAAGAACTATTAGAAGATCGATTAGAGGAGCATAGAGGAAGACCAGAAGACATAAAGGCTAAAGGCAGAGGAGGAGCAACATATAATATATATATGCCAATGTTTTTAAAACCATTTTTAAAAACTAGTTACCGGTCAAACTGGCCGGTTAGCAAGGTTGTCGGTCTGAACTGGCCAAAAAACCTGGTTTGATAGGGCATCTCGCCTTTTTTTATCCCTAATCAGTGAAAACGGTCGGTTTAGGACAGAACCGGCCAGTTTGTACCAAACCAGCTAGTTTTAGGCACGCCCACCAAAACATGCAAAAAGGCGGATTTTGACTGTGGTTTAGGGGTTTGGGGGGGGAGGTAAAGGTGTTTTCCCTCCAAAAACACCCTCTCCAAGCTATAATAGACCCCTCTCACTCTCATTTGTCTCACACAACTGATTTGGAGTGTTTGTGAGTGTTTGTGAGCTTGGAGAGTGTTGAGTTTTTGCTGAAGTAGTCATCTTGGAGTTGGGATTGGAGCTATTTTAGAGATAGTGTGTAGCTGTCAGTGGAGTTGCCATCTTCAAGAGGAGGCTAAGGAAGCTAGTTTGCATTTCCAGGTAGTCATCATGCCTCCAAAAGCCGGAGATACTGCATGGGCTCATTGTGATATGATTGATGGCAAAATGATCTGCAAATATTGCCAAAAATCCATTCAAGGAGGAGGTATTAACAGGTTCAAGCAACACTTGGCTGGGATAGGAGACCATGTAAAGCCATGCGAAGCACCAAATGAAATAATAGGGCATATTAGGGCAGAATACCTTCAGAAGTTTGAGACTCAAGTCACTGAACCAATAGAGAAGTTTTTGACTACAAAGTTTGGGAGTCGAGACTCAACCAACTAAGTTTGATCATGATGACTCATGAGAAGTTTCAAGTGATAATGTTGATCACTATTATAGTATTATCATATATGTAGACTGGAGTCTTGTAGTAGGCCACTGGGCCCATAGTTTGTAGGCTTTGTTTTTGCACTCTAGAGGCCATTTAGAGCCTCATTGCTTATGTATTTTGTCGATGATATGTATTGCACTCAGTGCCATTTTGATATATTCACCTTTACATGGTATATAAATG